>CM062810.1:147452155-147715281 GCA_031772625.1 Pinus tabuliformis | reverse complement strand
ATGTCCTTGGAAAAACTATGATAAAGTCTATGAATGACCTCCCATTCCCACTCTAGAATTAGAATCAGCTATAGTAGTCCACCTAGATCTTACACTCTACCTTCACCTATTGACAATCCAAGCACCTAGCCACAAACATTGCCATGTCTCTCTTCAAATTTGGCCAATAGTAAAACTTCTTCACTGTTGTCAGTGTCTTCTGATAGCCTGGGTGACCTGAATATGGTTTTGCATGAAACTCCCTCAAGATCACCTTCTTGACCTCACTGTTGTCTAGCACATATATCCTATCTCTAAATATAAC
This sequence comes from Pinus tabuliformis, assembly GCA_031772625.1. NCBI lineage: Eukaryota > Viridiplantae > Streptophyta > Pinopsida > Pinales > Pinaceae > Pinus > Pinus tabuliformis. The sequence continues at coordinate 147,714,977 of CM062810.1, read as the reverse complement.
CAAGCCATCTACTGTGAGACAATAGTCCACATCCCACGCACCTTTACTTGCACTTGTACCTCTACTTATACCTGCACCTGTACCTATTGTAACCTATGCCTAACCTCCATGTACTTGTTAGCTTGCTGACCAGCCTATAAGATCCTATCCTATAGATTTTTCCTGGAGGAGCTCATAGTTACTATATGATTCACCTATATCTGCATGCTAAGAGCATCTACAACCTTGTTCTCCTTACCTTTAATAGACCTGAGCTCAAAATCGAATTCCACTAATTGTGGCCAAACCATCTATCTTTCTTAGCATTAAGATTCAGTTAGTTAAATAGATACCGCAATCCACTATGATCACTCATTAATACAAATCATATACCAAGAAGATAGTACCTCCACATCTTCAATGAATGAATGATCGTTGCCAGCTCAAGGTCAGGTGTTGGATAGTTCTTCTCATGCTCATTTATTTTCTGTGACTCATAGCACACTACATATCCTTCCTGCATAAGTACTCCACCAAGCCCTCTCTTGCAAGACTTTGTACATACCACAAACTCTTTGTCCGGATCTGTGATCTTTAACACTGGAGCATGTGCCAACATCTCCTTTAACTACTCAAAGTTGGTTACAGATTCCTCTCTCCATTCAAACCTCTTTCCTTTCCTTTATAATGATGTGATATGATATGCAATCTACGAGAATTTCTTGATGAACCTTTTGTAATACCATGCTAACCCCATGAAGGATCTCACCTAATCCACATTCAGAGGCTTTCCCACTCAATGATAGCTCTTACCATTTCTAGGTCCACTGATATGCCTTCCTTGGAAACCACATGTCCCAAGTAATGTGCCTCAGTCTGAAAGAAATTGTACTTTCTAAGCTTAGAATACAATTGTTGCTCTCTCAAAAATCTCAATACTATTGCTAAATGTTCAGCATGCTCTCCTTCATTTTTATAATATACCAATATATCATTAATGAAAACAATAATAAACTGTCCAAATAAGACACAACACACTATTCATCAAACACATAAAAGTAGTTGGAGCATTAGTCAAACCAAATGGAAGTACAACAAACTCACTATATCCATACCTGGTCTAGAAAGATATCTTGTTAATGTCATCTTCTTTAATGCGTACCTAATGATATATGTATCTCAAATCAATCTTCAAGAAAACTGCTACTATATTCTGTTAAACACACATGGACAACAAACAATGTGAAAGATAAATCATTCAGTACATTTTTTTATTAACAGGAGATGTACATTTATAATACAATATTGTGACTCTTGGGTTTCAGATCCCAAGGTCTCTTGGACTGCTTAGTCTTTTCGGCTTCCACACTAACCCTTTAGGATTAGGTGTCCAACATTCCCCCCCTTAATCCGAAGGGTTATGTATGAGTCCAAGAAGAGAGCTGTAATACAAAATGTGCAAAAAATGCATGGCAGCATTAGGCTGAATGTGCTCTATGAAATGTTGGTATAAAGGGCGGTGGTTTAAGGATGACCACCAACACTGGAACGCTTAGTGCAGTTCCCGGAACTCTTCCAAAACTAGCAAGAAACTGAAGTTTTCTGCTAGAGGAAGTGATCCTATTGTTTTAAAGAGGGAAACCTTCAACCATAAAAGGGAGGTCTCACCCCGCATAAAAGGTAAAACTTCAACCTGAAAAGGGAAGTCTCAACCTGTGATGGTTTAAGGATAACCAACAACTCTGGAATGCTTAATGCAATTCCTGGAACTCTTCCAAAACTGGAAAGAAGCTGGAGTCTTCTGCTAGAGGAAGTGTTCTTAATCTGTGATGGTTTAAGGATGACCAACAACTCTGTAATTCCTGGAATTCTTCCAAAACTGGCAAGAAGCTGGTGTCTTCTGCTAGAGGAAGTGTTCTCAATCTGTTCACAGGCAACTTTGTCTCTGGCTACAACTCTAAAACTGGTGTGGCAGGTTGTGGCTCAGGCTCGCTTGATGTGACTTTGAAGCTTGTAGATGACCATGATTTCCCCCCCTGTCAGATACAAGGTGAGAAGATGGACAAAACTCAACTGCAAGACTGTTCAATACTCTGGAACAAGTTCTAACATGTGTTTGGAATATCTTCTTGGCTGTTGATGCCCATTGCCAAGAAGCGATCCATCCAAGATGAATCTTTGTTCTTGCAGGACGTTTGTTTCTGAAGCATCTGTGTGAAGAATGGCTGGTTTTATGACAGTGCTCACATGGATGAAGATCAAAACAGTGATCTTTCAGATGGCCAACTCGGTCACAGTGTTGGCATTTCACGATCTGTTGTTTTTGTTGTTGTTGTTGTTGCTGTAGAAGAGGGGCAGAGTCTGGAACAACTGAAGCTGAACTGTCATGAGGAGCAGTTGAACTATTATGAATGAATCCAGCACTCTGAAACTGAATGGGCTTGGCATAGTCTGGAATATGAAAGGACAAGTCCTTGTCATATCCAAGACCAGTTCTATGCTTGTTGTGGACAAGTTGTTCCCAAGGTCTGATGATGGGCTTGGGAAGTGCAGACTGAGTTTCTGCATCTGCATGTACAACTGCTGCTTTATTGGGTTCTGGATCTGATTCAACCTCAATCTTACTAATTTCACCACTTGCTGGTTTAACCTTGAACAATATATTGTTTTGAGCAGAAAACAATTTGGAATGACAAATCTGTTGAAGCTCATCTTGCTGGAATTGAGATTCTAGTTGCAAAAAATCAATCTTTTCTTGTGCATCATGCAGGCAGGTCTGAATGTCAAAAAGAGTGTCTTTGCTGACATTTACCATCCCACCAATAGTGGAGTGCATTAGTGTATTCAGTAACTCTAATACATCATCAAATCTAGCCATTTTCTCCAACTGATAATTTACACAAAACTGGTTGATTAAATGAGAATTTGCAAGTTTGCACACCAAATGGACTATAACTGCGATAACTATAACCTCTTTTTGTTTGTTGAATGCTCAAAACTGTAACCTTCTATCTGTATTTTGCATTTTGTGAATATTACCTTATAATAAACACCCTCTTCTGCATGTATATAGTATAGAAACAGTGAGGTTAAATGTGTATAGAAACAGTGACATAAATGTGTACAACACCAAGAATAAAGTGATGACTTCTCTACTCCAAAGTCTGCTGTTAATTAGAGCTGTTCATCATGGGATAGGAGAAAACCCATATCAAATGCCAGGAGGTATTACAGGATTTCTGTTTTACTAAACACACTTACAACGCCAACACAATAATATGAATCCAAGCTCAATGCACATGTTAATATATATATATATATATATATATATATATATATATATATATATATATATATATATATATATATATATATATATATATATATATATATATATCGGTCGGCTTCCCAAAGCAGTTTTGGAAGATAATGAAATTATTCCCTGAGCGAATTTAAAATACCTGGTCCTCCGCTGAGTTTGAACTCCTACAGTTTCATTTCAACTTACAAATTTTAGGCAGTTACACCGCTCACGTTTCACTGCACTAAGCCTCTTTGAAGAAATCTGAGATACCTATGATAATCCAACCTCCACGCTCCATGAATTTATCGCTTTGGAGAACTCATTAAACATGCTTTCACGCTTCCAACTTTCTGCTATTTTTATTCCACGAGACAAGACTTGAATATATGAATACTTTGACCCCCATTGAAACACAGCTTACAACAGAGCAGCAAGTCCTGTTGTGTACATAGTTGCCACGACCATTAGTGCTGGAACCAGTGTGCCTCGTTGTGTACCTGAGTTCCACCAAGAAGACTAATCGAAATCACGAGAACAGCGAAAGAGAATATGCGATAGAAGAACAATAGTCGATGTGCACCTATCAAAACCCGCGATTGGTTGTCATTCACCCGTTGGACCACCCCTCCTGAAATAACCGTCAATCAATAAAGAAATGCTCTCTCGGTGATTTCGCATCACTCAACCTAGGCGCCAACAAGGGTTGGTTCTGCCCCCAAGTTGTTGATTATTCAGAGAGCACTATCTCACTTAGTAGTATAGCCTCTATGCCCTTTCTAGCCCATACAACTGGTAGAACTACTCAATATCGATCAGAATATCTAACCCCAGTTCATTTTGCTACTAACAAGAGAGAAAGGATAGCCTGGCTTGTCATCTGGTCCAGTGATGCATGCAAAGTGGGGTCAACGGGTCAACCGAGAATCATAGCCAATGCATTGCCAACGAGTCATATAACCAACCAATCACCTTGCTGATTCACCTGCTCGATTCAATCAGAAATGGAAATAAACATAACTATATTTTTATTTATTTTTTACGAGAATGTTTAGACCATCAACCACTCATACTGCCTTTACGACTACCTATAGATAGGAACAGTGGCACTTCTTTTCTGGTTTCAACATGGAAAATTCTTTTATGTTTCGAGTGACTGTTGGATGATCCTTCTTACATGTGTTACATATATAACAAACGATTACTGCCTGCTGCAAAATATCAAGGTCCTCTTTTGATGTGTGTACATGCTTTGTATAGAGCACAAACGGTGAGTAACACCAATCAAAAAAAAATTACAGGGAGATAAAGAGAAAACTGTGACACTTAATTAAAATGAATGCCATTAAAATTTCTGACTGTGAGTAACAGAACGTTCCATCGATTCATTTCTAAAAGGTAACGGGCAACCTCATAATTCTCAGGACAATCCTCATACTCCACATGGAATTGTAGCAGATCACAGGTAATGGCAGGCACTCAACGCATTCAAACAGGTGGTTAGACAGCGCAACAGAAGAGTAGGAGAATAATGTCGGACCAGCGTTCAAATGTCAGGTTTGTATGGAGCATAGTGCAGGGAATATAAATAGAATATGGCAGAAAACGGTTATAGAGAGTGCACAGAGCGTAGGAAAGAATATGGTGCAGAATGAGGAATACAAAGCTCAATAAGGTGGCAATTCTGATAACTCTGATTAGTAGAAAGACAGAACTGACATGTAGGTAGAGACCACAAAACAAGTGGCTCAAATATGAGCAGGGCCAGAATTCGCCCGCTCTGATACCATGTTAAACACACATGGACAGCAAACAATGTGAAAGATAAATCATTCAGTACATTTTTTTATTGACAGGAGATGTACATTTATAATACAATATTGTGACTCTTGGGTTTCAGATCCCAAGGTCTCTTGGACTGCTTAGTCTTTTCGGCTTCCACACTAACCCTTTAGGATTAGGTGTCCAACATATTCAACTAATTGAACAAATCATCAATCCTCGGCAATGAATACCTGCTCTTGATGGTCACTTTGTTCAACTGCCTATAATCAATGCACAACTTGAGAGTGCCATCTTTCTTCTTCACGAATAGTACTGGTGCACCCCATGGTGATACACTTGGCCTAATGAATCCCTTGTCCAAAATTTCCTTCAACTGTAGCTTCAAATCTACCAACTCTAGTGTGCTCATCCTGTAAGGTGCCTTAGATGTTGGTGCTGCCATCGGTACCAACTTAATAGACAATTCTACTTCCATGTGAAGTGACAAATTTGAAATCTCTGTGAGAAATACATCCTAAAATTCTTGTAGAACTGGGTGCCTGCTCAAAAAATCTACATCCTCAACTTCCTTACCTTTGTCACTACAAATATGCACTACAAATAACACACCTTTCCTATGAATACACTTGGCCTGCATAGATGCCACCATTCTCACTGATGTTACTTTCTTCTTACCTTGCAAGACTCTTTGTTCCCCATTATCATCCAAACTCTTAATATACTTGTCATAAAAATCTGCCTTGGCCCTATAAAGATATAGCCAACCCATACCCAACAATATATTGTATGATCCCAATGACAATACATTCAAATATGTTGATGTAGACATACCACTCAACTCAAATGCACAAGCTCCTACCCAATGATGAACTCGCTTCTTTGTACCTCTAGCCAACTGCACTAACCAAGACTTTGCATGTAGTTGTTTATTCAAACCACACTTATTGATCTGTCAGGATTAGCATAACTATAATTAGATCCAGGGTCAATAAAAATATAAACAACTTGATCACAAATCTTACCACCCATCTCCATAATAGAAACCTGGTGATCTGCCTACCTATTATCCAACATTGCATAGATCCTAGGAATACTTTATCCAAAATCTCCCACTAACTCTACTTCCTGAGCATTGTAGATCTACAGTCTACCACCCTGATGTTGTGGAAAATCTCTCCTACGATGCTCTCCTCCACAAGTCCAACACTATAAAGGCTTCCAACCTTCATCCTTATTCTGCTCCTCAAATTGAAGTCCCTGTCCTCTGTTAGATGCATTGAACTTCTTAGATGGCATTTCATTATCTTTATTACCTTTGCACTGACGTATTTCTAGCTTCTTTTCCCATTTTCCTTGGTTATTTGCATTACCTTTCCAGTCTAACATAGTCTCAAATCTTCACTTTGATTGCTTGTAACAATGCTTTAGCTTCTAAATGGTCTCCTCCAATGATCTAGGCTCGTCAAACTCAATATTTTCTTTGAATGCTATCAGAAACCCACTGATGAATCTATGAATCTTGTCCTTTGCCTCCTTGAGGTAAGGCACATACCTCAATCACTCTAGAATTATTCTAGTGTACTCCTCATCAGTTATAAATCCGATCTTCAGCTATAAAATTCCTTTTCCATGCCATCATAGTATCTCTCTGATAGAGACTTCTTCTAGAATAGCCTCTCGAACTCACTCCAAGTCAACTCCTCATAAATATCTCTAACTTTCTTTACATCTTCCCACTAGATATTTGCTTTACCTTTAATGTACCTATTTTGGCCTCCATGTTCTTTAACTAATCGTGCAATCTGAATAACTTATTCATTCCAAACAACCATGCTTCACTAACCATCACCATATTGGTCTCTACCTAAGCTATTTAGGGCTCTAGAGCATTTGTTCCAACCAAGGCTTCCAAAACACGTAACTCAACCCACAACTATTGTTGGGCTTCCAAATCATTTTTCCAAATAGGGCTTCTAGGACTAGTAACTCAACCAACCTAGGGCTTTTAGAGCATTTTTCCAATCAAGGCTTCTAGGACTAGTAACTCAACCCAAGTTGTTACAAGGCTACCAAATAATTTGTCCAACCAAGGCTTCCAGGAACTAGTAAGTCAACCCACAGCCAAAGGCATTATAAAACCAACTAGAAAAAAAAACCCACAACACCATGGCTATCTAGGAAATGGAAAGGCTAGGAAAATCCACTGTGAATCCAGGAAATCCTCCATTCCAATGACATATCATAACCAAGAAACCACATGCATATGTCATGCATGCGAAAACTAGTGAGGAAAACATGCATGCAACTCGGTACCTGCAAGCAAAACCCATGGTAGTTGTTGATATCGATGTCCTCTTGTGCTTTCCTTCTCTTCCTTTTCCTTCTTTCTCCAAAACTACAAGTATGCCACACTCCTCCAAGAGTGCTCGAAGAAACTCTAAGTGTCCAAGAGTATGAGAGATAGAGAATAGAGAGAGAGCTCCAAAATTGAACTGACAAAATTTTTTGAAATGATCCTCATAAGAATTTTTACTAATGAGGGCTCTATTTTCTTCATTTTCCATTATTTTCCTTCATTTTCCTCCTCACATGCAACTTGTGACCTTTCACGTTCATTTTCTCCTAATTTCCATTATTTTCATAAATAAAATTCCAACAAATGCCTCATGCCTTTCTAATGCCTTTGCCATTTCCTTAGCCATTAATTAATCACATCTGATCCCCATCACTATGCTTTTTCCCAACATTCAGCTTGGAATATGTGTCCCATGACCAAGATCTTATTTTACCTTTATTAATTTTTACATGGATTTTTGACCAGGGTTGTTACACTAAAGTTATAAGCCAGTAATATTTATGATGACCAAGTCTATTTGAAATCTAAGGAAATAGTTGGGTCCTTGTGTTATCTATGTTTGTTTACCCTCATTAAGCAAGGATATTAGGTTGAATCTTAATATGCCATCTATGGATTAAGGATAAAGTCAAAAATATCTAAAGATCAAAGGCACATCACTAAAGAACAAGTATGATCTGAGAATTTTGATTTGAATCTAAGCGTAAAGTGGTTTGTATATATAGTATAAGTACAAAAAAGGAGGATGATGTTATCTTAAAAGTATGAGGATACAATCCTATGTATCTTGTAGGTCTAAGATATATATATATATATATATATATATATATAATATATATATATATATATATATATATGAAAATCATGCTCCTCTCAATGAGTGGAAAGTTGCAAGTCTATGAATAAAAGTGATTAGTGTTAGAACATTTCTTTGGAATCTCAACAAGACCTGGAAGCTCCTTTAAAGGTATGCTAAATCTGATGATAAGTTCATACAATAATACGAGCCTACATGAATACCTTTTTATATGCTTAAGACTTGTATGAAATAGCGAAAGGAAGTACTACTACGATGACATTGGACATTAGAAATATATGCAAAGATGTTAAGACATATCAATAGGTTGAAATTCCTCTTCAAATCCTGAAGGCTAATCAAATAATGAGAATAATACATGTTTTGCTATCTTGTTGAAAGGCCAAGACTCGATGAGATTGGATTAATTAGGGTTTGGAAGGCTAAATGTCTTGGCCATAATCTAGGAATGTTTTTGGGTTTATAAAATATTAGCACTGTTGATGTCGATATTGAAGAAGTTGGGAAATAATGCAAGGATGAGTGGTCTTGTAAACCCTAGAATAATATTGAAGAAGTATTAGGTTTCAGAGTCAAAACCATAGCTAATCAATTTATAACCCTATCTAGGGTTGGAAATGAAAGCCTAGGGCTTATGGATTAATTTCTTCCACTTAAAAGAAGAAACCCTAACTCCTAGAAGAATTGACATCTTGATGATGAGATTGATTTGTAGGTTGGATGAAAAAAGGGTAAGATTAAGAGGGACTTGGCATGTTCTCAAAAGATAGGTATATTGTATTTCTCTTATTTTATATCATTATTGATGTTGGTTTTCCTTCTTGTCCTTGTATATTTTGTTTTGTTGTATTTGCTATTCCTTGTCCTCCTAGTAAGGATTGAAGGTTCATGATGAATTCTATCAAGGTTATTGCATAGATGGAAATATTGGAACAACAAATCTTGGGAAAATAAGACTCATGATCGGTTGAGCTATGGAATCAGAGGGAGAAGATATGATCATCCAGATTGAATCATGTTTTGGTCTATGACGAAAAGAAGTCAGTTCCAAGATGAAGATAGAATTTTTAAAGAGCATTGTTGATCTTAATCTGTTGAAGATGAGCCCATGCTTTTTCTGCTATGTGTTGATGATATGTTTCTAATAAGGGTCAATGAAATTATTTTCCTATGTAAGAGGGAGTTGTTTTCGTAAAGGCAAGAGCTTGGCAATTTTGTTTTTTAGGATTTGACATAATGGACTGCAAGTCCATGGACATCTCCATGATGAAAAATTTTAATAAGAAACAAGATAATATTTCTTACTTGGTTGATTCTATGATTGGCTAGTTAATCTATCTATTGCATATTTTGATGATTTCTTCTGTAAGAATCCATGGTTGAAGCTGAATAAATAACTAATTTTTCAACCTATTGTTGTCTCTTAGATTGTTTGATCACGTGCTAAAATCCACCATGGCTACTTTTCTATAGTTGTGAAGTTTATTGATGTTTGCTTATGTGAGAATCCTGGAATGGTTGAGAATTCCTCTTGGAGAGGTAACATTGATTATATAGAATCATGAATCTTCCTTGGGACATGGTTGAGAGAACAATGGATTGGTCAAGAAGATTGTCACTCCTTAGGCAAGTTGACTAAAAGACTAATGAATCTAGTTGAGGAGCTTGATTATGAGGCATGAAGTGGTCCCTTGGGTCATGATGACTAAGAGACCAATGGGTTTGGTTGGGGACACTAATTTTGTGATCTCTCCCTTAAGAAAATTGACTGAAAGACCAATGAATCTAGCTGGGGAGCTTGATTCTGAGGCATGAAGTGATCCCTTGGGTCATGATGACTAAGATACTAATGGGTTTGGCTGGGGACACTAATTTTGTGATATATCCCTTAGGAAGTTGTTGAGAGCCCTATAGATTGGTTGTGGAGATTGGTCTTGAGTTCCCTTCCTTAGGTCAGATGACTAAGAGGTCAATGAGTTTGGTTGGGAAGAATGATTTCTCTCCCTTGGGTTGTGGATCAAGAGACTATATAGTGAGGGATTGAGATAAAGATTCCTCCCTTGGGTTGTGGATCAAGAGACTATATAGTGAGGGATTAAGATAAGGATTCCTCCCTTGGGTCATGGACCAAGAGACCTTGTTTATGGTCAAAGAGATGCACTATGTGTAACCATTGCCTATGGTTGAAGAGTTTGGCCTTATGAACGATATTCATTGATGGATGTGTTTGATGTTATGTATCTTTCCTTATGATGATACTTGTGATCTCTCGCTTGGGAAGTTGCTGAGAGACCCATGCATTGGTCAGGAATATTGATCTTGAAAGAGAGAGACTTGTAAATCTAATTTCTCCCTTGGGATGTTGTTGAGAGACCTATAGATTGGTTGGGGAGATTGATCTTGAGAGAGAATGAAAAGTACCTCTCTAGTTAAGAGGGAATGATGGAATTTTAATTGCCATGGTTACTATTTTCATCTTAAGAAGAAATGGAATATTTTCAAGCACCTTTACTTTTTCTATGATCTCATCGAGCACTGTGTATCCTTTGTTTTCTTTTTACTATTTATTTTCCTACATCTGATCCTTATACAAGACCCTTTCATTGAATATGACATCTCTACTCCTAATGATTTTGTGATTTTCATAACCATATAAGAGATAACAAAAATCGTTAACACCATATCCAATAAAGTTACATTTCTTTGATTTTTCCTCAAGCTTTGTTCTATTTACTTTATTAATGTGGAAAATGGATTCATAGCCAAAAGTCTTTAAAAATGAGTAGTTTAACTTTTTACCTATCCATGCCTCCTCTTGAATACCACCATCAAAGGAAATTGAAGGCCCTCTATTTATTAGATAAAAAACAATATCTACAACATCTACCCAAAATGTTAAAGGCAATCCTGCATGAAATCTCATGCACATTGCATGCACCATGATTGTCCTGTTCATGCTTTCTGACACGCCATTTTCTTGTGGTGTTCTTGGAACTCTTTTCTCTCTCCAAATTCCATGCTCTGAATAATACTTATTAAACTCTTTGCTGCAACATCCACCTCCATTGTTTGATATAAGACACTTCAACTTTTTTCATGTCTCATTCTCAACCAAGTTTTTCCATTTCTTGAAAGTATCAAATACATCAGTTTTATTTCGAATACAATAAATCCAGGTTTTCCTAGTTGTGTCGTCAATAAAAGTAACATAATAGTGAGAGCCACCAAGAGATGATACCTGAATATGTTCCCAAGCGTATGTATGCACAAGATTTAATTTTTCTCTCTTCTTTTCTTTACCAACTCTATGAAATCTGACTCTCTTCTGTTTTCCATAAACACAATTCTCACAAAAAGCCAAATCAACATGCTTCAAACATGGCAACAAATTTCTTGAGTGGCGAATCTGCATCCCCTTCTCACTCATGTGCCCGAGCCTATGATGCCACAATGTTGTATCTACTCCTGTAGAGGTTAAAGAATTAATAAAATTAGAAATACCATTACATAAATACAATTTACCAACCTTTTCTCCTTTTGTTATTACTAGGGCTACTTTAGTGACATTCCAGGTTTTATCTTTAAAAATAGTTACAAAACCTTCACCTCCCAACTTCCCCATTGAAATTAGATTTCTCTTTAGATCTGGAATATGCCTTACCTCCTCTAATATCCATTGGTTTACATTCTGCTTTTTTATGAAAACTTTACCCATTCCAATGATTTTACCGGGTTTATCATCACCCAAACGAACCTGTCCAAAATCTCCTTGAACATAATCATGAAAATGTTTCCTATCATGTGTGGGATGGAATGAGGCCCCTGAATCTACCACCTAGGCATCAACAATAGTTTCTAATGAAAGAATCAAAGCATCTTGCAACACATCACATGTCACATTCGCTTCATGATTTTTTTCTTATTGTGCATCTCCTTCTTTTCCCTTCCGAGACTTACAGTCTTTCTTCAGGTGTCCTTTCTTCCTACATTTCCAGTAGACTATCTCCGATATGGACTTGGATCTACCTTTCCTTGACTTACTGCGATATCCTAGTATCTTTCCTCTTTCCATTCTTCTTCCCCTAGTCTCTGCAATCAAAGAATTACCTAATGTCTCACCGGATCTTTTCCGTCGCATTTCCTCGCTTAGGATTGCATGGATAACATCATTAAAATTTAAAGTAATAGATCTAGAGACAGAGTTACTAATGGACATACTAAACCATTCCAAATTTATGGCAATGAGCATAAAAATAACATATCCGTAGCTTCATCATCAAAATTTACCCCTATAGAACTTAACTGACTAGTAACTGTATTAAATTCATTTAAATTATTAGCAATAGATCCACCTTCCGAAATCTTCATATTAAATAAATTCTTCATAAGAAATACATTATTTGAGGCTGAAAGTGGGCAATAATGGAGTAGGGAAGTATGGAAATCTTATGAAAGTAAGATAGGTTGAAGTCATGATCTAGGAGTATATGGATAGATAGATAATATATTTGGACTTCAACATGAATGATTGTGAATCTTAGCATACATTATGGTAGATGAATGATATCATGAACAATATGGCTTATTAAATGCATCTTTGCCAGTGGATGTGACTTATCATGTTACAAAACTTAACTTCTTCTTCTAATGATTAGCTTCATGTCTTTTTCCTTGATCTCAATCCATCTTGTAGGTTTGTTGGTGTTATTGGTTAGCAACTAAAGGAAAGATTCAAGAGTTTGAGTTTCATTGGATGAGCTCAACATCATGTGAATTTTCACTTTGCTTTGACTTAAACATTTGTATTTCATATTCTAAAATATGAATTTAAATATTGACTTTGAAAACCCTTTGTTTATGGAGTTCGCCCCTTAAATATTCCTAAGACCTATCCAAGTAAACCTTCATGAAATATGTAAAATAATTACAAGCAATACTTTAAAAACAAGTCCAAAGATGATATACAAAGAAAATGCATTTGCTTACCCCTTGAGGAATGGTGGCCAACCTAGACTTCCTAGCGGTATTTTGTTCACAAAATATTTTTTTATGTCTGATTAGAGTGATTCCAAAGCCACATTAAAGTGAATTCATATGGAAAATTTCAATATAAATAGGTCTTGAAAGTGATTTAGAATGATATGCTAAAAATGACGAGGAGTATCATGTTTGATAGAGTTGCTTGTGCATTGTTTATTAGACCAACAGTCACTATTTGGAGTGTAACATTTTCATTAAAGATCGGATTGATGTGATTCCACTTGGAGATTAAATTGGAATTATTTATTTATATCCAGTAGAAATAATTTTTTAAAATCCCGAGGTTTGATATCACAAAATTGCTAATGAACAGACTTAAGATGCAGAGTTTCACGATGCTGATTTTAAGACATGCAGTCACTAAATGTGGCATAAATTTTTCATTTGACCTCAAAACAGGATGATTAAAATTTTGCATTGAACCATACTTGAATATATACCTCCTATATATATATATATATATATATATATATATATATATATATATATATATATATATATATATATATGTTTTTAAAATAATATAATTTGGTATGTGAAACATTCAAATGAATAGTCGACACCTAGAATTATCACCACGCTAATGTTTTGACAAGCAGTTAGTATTTTGATAATAAAGTTTTCATATGATATCAAATTGGGGTGATTCAAATTTATTTGGAAACTAGATTCTAAGGGTTATATTCTCTATAAATATCATGTAAAAATGTTTCCATTAGACCCATCGAATCATGGTTGTACTAACTTTGTCCTCAAAATTTCACTTGAGACCTACCATTTATTTTGAATGTATCTTTTTTATTTGTGATCCAAATTGAAAAAATCAAAATGGGTTTAAAAACTATATTTCAAGAGATTATTTGTTTAAAAACATGCTATGAAAATGATCCTATATGGTTACCCAAAATAGGATTGTTCTTATTGCATTTTGCCATAGAAACCTTTGAAATGAGTATTGAACAATGATTTGAAGAATTATTCATGAGAGTTTGAAGCAAAAGTCTTATTGTCAACTAATTTTACCTATTTATTTATTTATTTATTGTATCCTAGTCTATTGTAGAAAAAGAAATCATTCTCTTGAGTATAAGATAATTTCCAATGCATCCATTTGCGTAATAAGATCATAAGTTGTTCTAGGTCCAGGTGTGATGAAGGACCCTTCTAAGACCTTTTACTTTTGTGATATGTTGAATTGCATTTTTAAAAGAACATAAGCGAATACATCTACATGTTGTAAAGGAGAGGAACATGCTAATCATCAACACATGAAAACATAAGCCATTGATAACGGAGCTCATCCAGGAGGGAATATGTCTCCGGGCCCTGGTGTCAAGATGGTGTAGACCACTGCATTAAGTGCTGTCAATAGTGATGATGTACATAAGGGGTGATGTCACTGTCATACAAGGGAAATTCCCTCACGCAGGAGTGGCTCCAAGAGATGTTCCACTACAGCAACTCTCAGTCAAAATACTCCTATTAGTATGACACAAAATCATGCATGATGATAATGAGCATCCTGCTGACATGGCATAAAAGGGATCTCCATGCAAACATACATGAAGACAAAATAAGTATCCCCTCAACATACAACAAAGGGATCTCAAAATCCAACACGACGAATCATAACAACAAGTACATACCACAAATGATTCCACATCACATCAAGCAAGAATCATGAAAACAAGTAAGAAAGAAGATCCCACATCAGACATCAAACAGGGATCTATGTAGCACAATGCATGGCAAAGGAAGTACATGAACACACTACATATACCTCACAACTAGGGGCCATCTAAAGAAGCGGATTTCAAACAGCTGAAGCTGTTCGGACCATCGATCTCACAGCATCAATTACATGGAAATGGCTACCCGCACATAACTGTTGACACCTGCATTCCACTTAGAAAATTGGCTGGAAAATAAAATGAGCACATGAAAAATCTGAGCACACCATCAAATTTTTGGCATTGAATAGTGCAAAATCGACTGTCAAATTTATGAATTCTGAGAAATTGAGAATCTGGGGCTCAAGGAATCTTTTAGATTCCCCCTAGATTCCTCAAAGATTCTGCTCCATGGGTGGACTGGAAATCTGCAACTCAAAAGTTGAATACACCCTTGCCATTAAGATCCCTACAGAAAACCATGAAAAATGACTATAAACTTGACTATATTCCGACATGGAGAAAAATTACCTCCTTGGGAAAATTTCAAGGATCATGGTTTTGCTCCCTGTTTCAATAGCAATCATGGTTCCACCTGCATCGATTTGCATGTTCGCTCCTGGCCTCCTCCATCTGCCTCATGCACTGAGAAAATTGGGTTTATATAAGTTTTCTCTGGCATATTTAACAAAGAGGCAGTTTAGCATGTTGGTAAATGAGGTAAATGGTTGAGGAGGGGTCGGGGATCAAATCCCGCCCCTCCCTTTTTTAACACATATTCGTTTGGTTAAAAGAAAAATGAATTTAAATGGGGGTCGGGTCCACATTGGGTGGCCCGTCCCCATACCTTCATATCCATGGCGCGTTTGTTTAAATGTTTGTTGGCACGTTGTTTTGGTACCATTCCACATTAATGGGACTGTTGTAATTGGATATGACATGGGGTCGTCACATGGTGGTGGGCCAGCCACATGGCTAGCGCGGGTTCGATACCCACCAGCCTCCCTTAACTCATTGCATGGTGAGGTTTGTTGGGGTGTGGGCTGGGTCCACCCAAGGTGGCCCGCCCACCCCCTTAATATTTGGTTAATGTTTATGTGGCATGGGTGGAGGGCTCGACAGGGTGATGGCCGTCGAGCCAAATTTTAATTTTTGATTAAGGTTCCGGTTGGGGCGGTGGGGTCATGGCTACTCACCCCTTTTTTAATATATTTTTTGTTATATGGGTATGAGGGGTGGCGGGGGTGGTGTCCCGCCACCACATATTTTTGTCTAATTTTTATTTTTATTTTTTTTAAATAGGGTATTTTAAAATTATTTGGATTTTGAGCTGAAGGAGACAAATTAGCCGGGCCACAAATTCACCTGGAATTTGGCCCAGGTTGGTCAGAATCTGGTGGCTGGGTTCTGTCCAAATTGTGGCCTCCTTAAGCTTGCCCAGTTAGCAAAAGTCAACCGAACTTTGACCGCTTCTAACTTTCACATACGGACTCAGTTTGACGAACCGTTCACATCACCACGATTAGGACGATGAGATCTACACTCTAGTCCTAGTCCAAAATCATTCTGTTCACTTTGATTTTTGAGCTTCCATCAGCCCTCTTTATCCTGTGTGTGTCTCTGGAGTCACCCGAATCAATCCTCCCCACTGAAGAGATTTTGGTCCTCCAAAAGAATGAAAAATAATATGTAACTTCTTTGTACCTTGTCTATACCACAAGCGTCCTGAAAGCTCTCGCTTCCATCTCCTTCACCTTTGTTATTCAGAGCCTTCGGCGATGAGCCGACACCTACAATATGTAGCACATTGTTTTGCAAATTAAATGCTTGTCTTAACTGACCAACTAATGACCCAAGTGTCCCACACTTGCCACGAGTTTATAACACATACTCGGTGGTCAAGTTTACATCAAGATGGACACAATACTCTAGCTATGAAAACAAGGCCAACATATCATTGTTGCTTCAACAAGTGATGGAAAACATATCATCACTGCAACACATGATTTACAATCATAAGGCCAAACACTATTTTTTCTTTTGACGAGTGATGGAAACATGACATCACTTTCACAATCTATCATGCAACTCAAAATAAGACCAGACATCATTGTTGCGGAACAAGTGATGGAAAACACATCATCACTTTTACATTTTGAAATGCAACAAATGATTTACAAAAGCACGACCATGACACGCTAAGATATCTAGAAACCATTTTTCACTTATCAAGGTGAATGGGTCGTCTCCTTGTGGCAGTTTTCCTTGTCGAACAACTGTTTCACCTAGTTCATGCACCAACACTTTGTCTTTAAGGCGTTGCTCTAGATGGAGCCTCCAATAAGTGGCTCTTTGATGGCCACTTCTGTCGCAATGATTGCAATAGGTTTTCTTCCTCCAGATCTGCTTAACATGTTTCTTTACCTACTATTGAGAGGATCTTTCATGCCTCATCCTTTTGTGTGTTGCCATTCTTTTCCAACACTTATAAAATGTATGGTTATGTAATCCAAAAAAGTTACATGTTTTTTGATGCCATGTTTTACATTCATCATTAACAACATGATCATAATTGAAATGAACATTTGAATGTCGAAAGTGGTTATACCTTTCCTTGTTGTCTTTGGTGTAAGTATGGCGACGAGAGCTTGCCTCAGCTCTCTCCCTACAGTGGTCACTGCCATGGGATGATGGGGATGTGTTCCCATCATTCTCTTACCTCGATGATTTTAACGATGTCTTGGAAGAATCTGACACCTTCGAGCATTCTCCTTTGGTGTATCTTATGCCTGTAAATTGATGTTTATGCACAACCTCCAAAGGTTCAGTTATGCCTTGATTATTAACACCAAGTTCTTTTTCCTCGTGCCTCATCCTTGTAAGGAGCCTCATGTTTGTCCCTATAATTGGGATCTCCAAGTCTCCAACAGAAATCATACTATGTGACGACAAAACCAAAAGTAAATCAACATCTTTTACCTCCTCTATTGATTTGGAAAGAACTGATGAGGGCTTCTCATCATCTGTTGTTGGTGGTTCACTAGCTGTCTCAACGCATTCCCCAACTTCATTCTTCACATACCCAAGTCATGTTTGACAGGGATATTCTTCTTCTTTGATGGGGTTGACAATGCCTTGGCCCTTAACGCCTAAGCCTTTTCCTTCATACCCCATTTTCTTCAACATTTTGGAGCTAATTCCTGTGGTATGATTTTCAAAAACATTGAAATCATCATTAGGAAACATACATGAATATGGATAACTACTTTTTACCTTGCATGGGTCACGCTGTAGCTTTTCCAAGGCCTCGTCCTTTGCTTGTAGTTGTCATAGCAAACTCTATTTTTCCTCTTTCTCTTCATGCAGACGCATCTTCAATTCAGCGTTCTCTGTTTGAAGATTATGTTTCTTTTTCTTCAGTTCTTTCATGGCCTCTTTTGTAGCTTGCAACTGAAGTTGTTGTTGGCTTAGTGGGGCCTGACCCAAGTTCAGAGGTGATTTATCCAAGCAAATCCCAATACTACTGGCCCTTTCGGCAACAGTCCGTGGAGCGCAGACTGAGGTCTCACCCGAAGTAGTATGGGATGGTGCTAGAACTAAGTTTCCACACCCTAGGGATGTCTGATGGGCTTTTGGAGGTTCGTGATCTGACCTGTCATTGTGCGCACTTGCAATCCCTTCGTGACCTGCGATGTGGCTTCTGCATAGCCCTACTCAAGGCGCGACCCATATAATACCCTAGTTCCTCGCTACTTAACCGATTACTTCACTTATGTGTGTAAGATTTATGGTTATTACAACATATTTAGAAATTATCTCAGTGTGCGTGATACATAAATGAATATAAACATAAAGAAGATAATGCATAGCAATTACACAGAATTGGGAATCAACTTCTCTTTATTAGCATTCTATCCCGATTATAGACTTGACTTCGCCCTGTGCACTCAGCTGCATGAGTCTATGCACTCAGCTGCGGACTCTACTAGGCCTCTGCGCACTCAGCTGCAGAGCCTCTTCCTACTACTACAACCCAAGACACTTAGAATTCTACTCTAAGCTCGAACCATTCCTTCGCTACTCTCTCTATCCATCACTCCATTTACAACTTAGAGCCTCGCTCTATTTATACAATCCCATGGTCCGCAGACCATGGGTAGGCCGACTTTACACTAGTTTACAATACAATGTTTAGGGCAAACAACCCTATGACTCAATTGTACACTTTGCACTCCGCGCCCGCAATTTGTAGAGTTTTACAACATCTTTGACCAAAACTTGGGCTTTGAGCCCCAAAACCTATTGTGGGGGTATTCCATTCCCAACAGGCCCCCAACACAATCATCGTGACTTGTCCCGAGTCACTCTACTGGTGCAGCGATCTTGGCACGACGCCCCTCCAACCGATCCTGTGCGGTGCGTAGGTCCACAGCGCACTGTTCTGCAGTCTGCTAGATCTGCTCCACTCTTTCAGCCTATGTCTCATTGTCCAGGGAAAATCCGTATCTTAATACATGCATCGCCTTCATCTATGCGAGCTTTCCTTCGATGTCTACCGTGATGAGGAAGGCCTCATCAATCCAAGGCTAGATGGGCACTTGAAGGACTGCCTCTTTTTGCCACGCGACATCCACCTATTCCTTAAATACCTTTGCCTGTTGTAGCTTCACAAGCCATTGAGTCAGGACAACTGTCTACGCCATTCTGCGCACACTGTCATACTACACTTGAAGCTCCCATGCCTCCGTTTCCAGGCGCTATATGTTGGGGTCCTCCTGTAATGAAGTGAGGACGCAAAGGATTCTTCCAACATAGCAGTGCAGTTTTGTACTGCTTGGCTTATTTCTTCCAGCACTTTTTGAATAGTGCCAGTGCACTGTTCCCTAACTTCTGGGGGTGTAGAGGACTACGCCTTTAATCGCAACTCGGCAATCTGAAGGTTGAGGTCCAACTATACCCTTTTTGCTTCCTCCTTTGCCTCGTGGTATCCACTGGCTAATTTGGGGATTCGCACTCCAACTGGTAGGTCTATCGTGATTTCGAGCTCTGGAACGTGGCTACATGCTTCCTCTACCATTTTCTCCATCTGTTGATTCTACACAAGCACTTCATCGCGCTATAGACTAAGCTGCTCAATGTTGATTTTCTGTTCGCTGAGCATCTATACTGTGCGTCCTTCCCTAGCTCAGAGTTTTGCTCTCGCTCTGTCCTGCAGCTGATATAATATATCCCATGGAAGGGCAGCCAAGTTTAGGACAAGTCCCTTGATCCTGCCCACCGCAGCTACATCCTCCTCGCTTTTTGCCATGAGCGCTCCTTTCGGCAACACTATGGTGTTGGCCATTTTTGTGCACAGCAACTGCTCTGCTGCTGATGTACCTGTGGCTCCGTAGGTGGCTACTGCTCCTTCCTGTGGGGGCTGCACCTGAAGTTCCTACAGCTACGCCCTTAGGGCCCCCAACACATTCTATTGCTCCATCATCTCTTCTTGGAGCACTTCCCAGTTGGCCTTGCAAACTGTGCTGCCAATGTCATAGAGGTCACCCTCTGTCAATGTAATTGGCTCGATGTCTAATTTGGAATCCTTGGCCTTCTTTCGTGGACTTGACCACTCCGTAACATGTGGCCATTTCAGTTGGGTGGATGTCATGCTCGGGTCCGTGCCTTCTGCTATATCTGGTCCCTGTCCTGTAGACATGTTCTAGCCCCCTTCCTCCTGCGTTGCAGTGGCCCCTATTGCTTGTATCGCTCCTACTCTTTCGGTGGCCTTTGCTTGTTCTATGGCTGCCTTTGCTGCTTCGTGGGCGACCCTTACCTCCATGGCCGCTTGTTTGTTGCGCCTCTGCTAGGCTAATTTTGTGACATGCAACTTCGTTGCCTCCTTCTGCTTCTGTGCTACTGTTCTATCCCTTTTTGCCATATCTAGGGCATGCCACTCGGGAGGCCACGATTCGAACACGGAGAATATGGAATCATCAATTGCGATGAAAGGAAGCTTGGTCCAATTCTGCGCCAGATCCTTATGCGCCTTGATATACACATTGTGCATATCTACCTTGAAGTCTGCAAAGATCCGCAGACTATTGTACACTGTGGGGGATAGGCGCAACCTTCTGTTAATCCACATCTAGATGCTCACCTCTATGAGAACCCAGAAGATTTTAGTCTCGCGGATTTTTGTGGTGTCCTTCGTAGCCCAAAGCAATGCATATTTTGCTGCCTCTGGAAAGTCTTGTTCAAGATGAGGGAATTGACTGTTCTCAGGCAGTTCCCCTGTCACCAATAAAATGGACAAGAGAAACCACACGTAGTGGAAGGTCTTGCCCTACTCTTGAGCTTCCTTGTAGTTGGTGAGGAATTCTTCATAGAGGAATTTGGCCCAATTGAATTGGACCCCCTTCGCGCATTATTTTGTCAACGCAAAGGCACTAGTACCTCGTCTCCCCAAAATTTTCTCATCACCTTCCCGACTAGCAGTTGGGTGGCGATGCGCACCCCTTTGTCTTTAATGCTACTGATTATGTAGCCTCTCTTCTTCTTTTCCAATTTGTACTTCTTCTTCATGGCCTCTGCGAGCGCCAAATCTCTGCTTTTGCCAGCTATCTCTGCGGGGTCCTTTCCCTTACAAGGAAGCCAAGAAATCCCATGAATAATCTCCTCCATGATGGGAATAGGCTCCTCCATCCATAAGTACCCATCGTGCACTAGGAAAAGTAATTGCCTGATGACAAAGATCGTGATCGGTGCGCAGTGAAAATGCGGAATCCATAGTAAGTGGAGTAGCCTGGCTTTCTCCACACCGCACAACCATATATGCGGCTCTAACGCTGTAACTGACCCCTCCTTGCTCTGTTTCATGAGGTTCTCAGTCTGTAAATGTGGGAACTTTTCGCTGTCTGCGAGGTCCCAGTCTTCAAATTTCATGGTGGGCACGTAGCCCAGAGCCGAGCCATCAAACAGAATTCCATCTGGAAGGAGCGGGGTTTGGAGTGCACTCTTAGTAGCATCCAAATCCTTGGGTACCTTAGCTTTCCCTTTCCATGGAGGAACGTACTCAGGTAGTTTTGCTGTAGCACACACCGGCTAGATGTCTTCTTCCATTTCTTCATCTGCCTCTATCTCCTCTACAAGAGCCTGGAGGTCCTCCTCCTCATCATCTGTCTCAGGTTAGCAACCTTTCCCTTTTCTTCCATGGAAATTTTAGCAAACCACGGATTTCGCGAGGACATGTAGACTAGTCCCGCTACTTGTGTATCCTTCTTGGGCCTCGCCATCCGAGGTGATTTCGAGATTTCTGGTGCATCCCCCACCTACACCGTAGGGCTCTATGTAGCTTCCTCAGTGGTACTCTCTACAAAACCCACACCTCTCCTAGTAGTTGTCATCTTGTTCGAACTGCCTATGGTTGTTTGTGAACTTGGGGGTTCAAATACTACTTGGCGCTCAACACTTTGTGCTCTTCGTAATAGCTCAAATCTCAAATGAACAAGTGTTGTCTCGTGGCTAGCCTTGGGAGTTTTATAGCATCTTTTGAATTTGAATTTGACCATTCCCCCCATTTCTAAGTCATTAATGCATTCTTGGTGGCAGATCATCCCAAATCTAGCTCTTAATTCATGTCTTAATTGTCTGTCGCCTGCTCCCTTTTGCCTTAAATTGGACATCTCGTCATGAACAGTGACATCAATGGTTACTTCCCAGCCTACCTATGTGGCAACGCAGCCCCCCATGCGCGGGCGCGAACCTTGTACCATGCCGATTCTGCGCACACCTCCCTCACCGTGTAGTTCGAAAACAGACTCTTTTAGAGTCTCACGCTCTCTTTCAACTGTCTGGAGCACTGAGACTATGCTCCCTACGGCTAGTCAGGTGGTCGCCCCACCTGTGCGAGACTGCAACTCGCCTTCCAGCATAGCTCGTGGACACTCCTCACTTTCCCTCACAACAGCTGGCACCGCGTGTTCTACCTTATGCGGTGCACTCCCCTTGTTATTGCATTTGGTAAGGTGTGGTCTCAGCCATGGTAGCAGAGTCATAAATTCTCGGCGACAATCTTCTAATGTAGTGGTATGACCATCCGTATATTGCCTTGTCATTCTTGGTTTATCGGCGAGACATGCTTGCGTGACCCTGTTTTCCGGTCTTTCGACCTCAGCATCCATCAACATGCTTTTCTTCCTTAATCGTACTCGATCTTCTTCGAGTTCGCGAAGTCTAAGGTTCCCTCATTGAATGGCTTCCTGAATCCTTATATGGTCATCCTCGCGTAGCTGTGTGATTCCTTCATCCTGGTCTTCACGCGCTGTCATAACTATGGGGGCTATTATGTGTGGATTCCTTTTGGTATTCCCTTCAGAAATCTCGGGTTCTACTCTGTTTCACACCTTTGGAATCATTTCCGCACTCAGGTTTTTGCACATGGTCCTATAGGCCCATCGAACCATTGGCATGCATAGGTCCCAATCAGTTCGTTTCATCTGGTAAACCTTGTTCAATACTTTGCGCGCCCTATGGAATGCTTCGTCGTGGAGAATTGGTAACGTGCATTGCCTTTTTTGTTGCTATGGTTTGTTCCTATTCTCTAGGCTGGGGGTGGTGTGCACTCGTGTAGACTATACAGCATATATCTGTATCCATCAGGAAAGGTGGGTGTGCAAGTTGTTCGCCCCAGCTGATTGGCTTTCGTTCGAAGTTGGGTTTTTCTAAAACGTAGGCACATCATCCTTCTAAATCTGTACCAATATTCAAAAATTCCTTGATGCATATCCCACCATCGTGCGAGTTTTGCACGCAGTGCCCACTTTAGTGCATTGAACCGTTGCTATTCTAGTACCGTACTTTCGAATTTATTTAGAAATCCATCCACCACTATCAATCCATCATATGTCGGTATCTCTCTTGCCTCTGTTGTTATGCAACACAATGATCTGATCATGATGTTGCAGTTTAGTGTTGTCACTTCATGTAGCCGATTTTGCCATCGCTCTATCTCTTCATCTGAATCTGAAGTGTAGGAGCTTTCGCGCTCCCACAAAATCCTTCCATCTGCAGTCAAATTCACCCAATCCTCTCCTTGTGCAATTATCTTGTAGATACAGTCAATATCGTCATCACTATCATCGTCGTGCACCGGTTCAGTGTATCGCGTTCCTTCAGCTGGATCTGGCAGTACTACTACACGTAGTGACTTTTTCTCAAAGATCATTTTGCGCTTCTTCAGATTTATGACTCCATTCATATCAGTAGCCCAGTCTATTCCTAGTAGCAAGGGATAGGGATTCATGTCATCGACAATCTCTATCACTTCAAAATCCCCCTGCGCGCTCACACCTTCAATATCAACTGTCACCCCTTGCAATCTTCCCATGGGCAAAATCTTCTGTTGGTTCACCATCCGTAACTAAATAGAGAACCATTGCAATGCGGGTCTGCCCATGCATTCCCACGTTTGATTTGGTAGTACATTCGTGTCCGAACCCAGGTCCTAGATTACCTGATCCATTTCGTGCTCGCTTATTTGCGCAGTCAACCTCATCTCCCTTCCTGTGTGAAATGCATGCTTTCCCAGTGTTAGAACCACGCGCAGTTCTCCTGACCCCGCGCACCTAGTGATTAGTTCCTGTAGCCCTTTGACTACGTTGCTGTCGCGCCGCAGTTTCATGCATGTCTCCAGAAAGGTAGTGTGCATTGAAGGATCCATCCCTGGTTCTAGTTGATCCTTACTACTTGAAGTGGAAGCCTACATGAAGTTCTTCTTAGCTTCCATGAATGTCTCCTTCACACATTATACATCAAAATCGGGTTCCTTTGTAGGAGCCTTGTGAACCCACGTGCTTTCTTTTGGATGCTTCCCTTTATCATCTCCTGTTGTCACACCGCTCGTAAGCATCATGTTTACATTTGGGTCTTATTCATGCGGTTCAAACCTAATCATTTGTAAATTTTGGGTCGGAGGGAGCTGGAGTACCCCCTTTTTGCGCATCTTCGCTATCAGCGAAGGGAAATCTTCCACCTCATGATCAAACTGATTACAGTACCAACGTGATATCCTAGTCGGGTTCGTACAATCATGGGCATAATGCCCTGGCTCTCCACAATTGTAACATATTATCTGGTCGCAACCCCTTCCTGGTCCCATTCCACCTCGACCCCGACCACGCCCCTGAAACCCAACATGCCCCATCCCTCCATTTGGGTTGAGGGCTCGCATTTCGACCTGCACCCTATAGGCAGGACTTCAATCCATCATTAGTTCATAGCTTCAGAATGTGCGTTCGTCATGGCCTACCGACCTGTAGAAATTACAAAATAATTTTTGGGACGTCTGTGTATACTTCTACAATAGATGACAATTATTCGTGGTATGTTTTCCTCCTATCTGGCAGATCGCGCACCATAACGCAGATGCCACGCTCGGCCCCACCTGTGCCTCCGGTATTAATTTCATTGGCCCTCCTCCTGTCAAATAGTTCATAAACACTGGACAGTGATCTTTTTCGTGGCCCTAGCCCTTGCATTTTATGCACCATACTCCCTCGTGCGCCTCTAGCTGAGGTGCCTATCCTGTTTCAAACTATGCATTTCCAGACACAGATTCTGTAGCTGCGCATGGATCTGTTTGACTCCTAATCTAAGGCCTTGTAGAGGGGTCTCATGCAACCTTATTGCCATCTCCAACGCTTCGGCCTGGGTGGAAAGTTTTTGTTGTGACAATGTCATTCTTAAGTGTGGTGTAAGTGAGGCCACAAACCATGTGCGATGTTGTGCATCCATTAACATCATATTGGCTTCGTGGATCGTAATCTTCAGCCTTTGGTCTAGATCCTAGGGGGTCTTGCCCAGGAGCATCGCAATCTCTTTAAACCCAATGATTGATTGTGTCTCTGATTTTGGCCTGCTAAATTCCATGTTCAACGCAGTCTGGATCTCTGCAATTCCTGCGTTCGAGTGTTCATTAGAATGCTTGATATACCATGTTAATGCATGATCCTACAGCGTGCTTACCAGTGTAGCCTTTTTAATATTATCATCCATGACACCTTGTACTTCCCATACTGCTCTTACTACGAACCAAAATTGGTCTAGATCTTCATTCCCTACTCCTCTGAATACTGGTAGTTTGATCACGCTCGCCATACTGAACTATGGAGGTTGTGGAGGTGGAGTGGATGGGGATGGAGGTGAGGGTGGTGAAGCGGGTAGCAGTGTGGGTGGAGGTGGTAAATGTGAAATTCACTACCTTATCAAACTGACTGTGCTTCTCAGAGAAACCTTCGCGAGCTCGGACTCATTCTCCTGCAAGGGTGAAATTAAGGGACTGTTTTCCAATTACTCACTACTTCTTCTTCTGTAGATATTTCTACTTCGCATAGTCCCAAACATTAATTTATTCACATAACCCACTTTTCACACAATAGCATCTTAATCCAATTGTTCAAAGATTTAATGTACTTACCTCACGGTCCCTTGAGAAAAAATCGCTCTACCTCACTGTAGTTGATGGTCATGTCTACCACAAACTTAGTGATAAATCCTCCTATTATTTGATCGAGCCAGTGGTCCACATCTCGCGCAATATTCTCTTCCAAGGCTTCTAGTATGTGCACTAGTTCCGGAATCCACACTATTGGCTTGTCGAACCTACACCTTCCCTGGTTTTCTGCTAACTTTGCGATCCACTCATACAGCTCAGATGGGAAAGATGCAAAGAAAATTTCGTGGATTTCAGTGTACAAGTAGTGATCCAACGACTGTTCCTTAGATACTCGCAGATTTCTGTTTTCCTACGCCACGAATTCATGAATCTTCTTGTCCAACCACTCTTCAATTTATTTCTTTGTAGGGTTCTAGTGGCACAACATCAGACATCCTTTATGAAGATCCCGGTCCCGGCAACGAAACCATTTGTTGGCTTAGTGGGGCCTGACCTGGGTTCAAAGGTGATTTAACCAACCAAATCCCAGTACTACTGGCCCTTTTGGCAATATTCCATGGAGCGCAAATTGAGGTCTCACTCGAAGTAGTATGGGAGGGTGCTAGAACCAAGTTTCCACACCCTTGGGATGTATGATGGGCTTTTGGAGGTCTGCGGTCTAACCTATCGTTGTGTGCACTTTTGATCCCTTCGTGACCTGTGGTGCGGCTTCCATGTAGCCCTACTCAGGACGCGACCCATATAATACCCTAGTTCCTTGCTACTTAACCGATTACTTAACTTGTTTGTGTAAGATTTATGGTTATTACAACATATTCAACAATTATCTCCATGTGCGCGATACATAAATGA
This sequence comes from Pinus tabuliformis, assembly GCA_031772625.1. Classification (NCBI taxonomy): domain Eukaryota; kingdom Viridiplantae; phylum Streptophyta; class Pinopsida; order Pinales; family Pinaceae; genus Pinus; species Pinus tabuliformis. The sequence continues at coordinate 147,687,743 of CM062810.1, read as the reverse complement.
ATATAAATAGAAATAAGATAATGCATAACAATTACACAGAATTAGGAATCAACTTCTCTTTATTATCTTTTTCTCCTGATTACAGACTCGGCTCCACCCTATGCACTCAGCTGCAGGGGTCCACGCACTCAGCTACGGCCTCTACGCACTCAGCTGCAGAGCCTCTTCCTACTACTACAACCCAAGGCACTTAGAATTCTACTCTAAGCTCCAACCATTCCTTCACTACTCTCTCTATCCATTGCTCCCTTTACAACTTAGAGCCTTGCTCTATTTATGCAACCCCATGGTCCGCGGACCATGGGTAGGCCGATTTTACACTAGTTTACAATACAATGTTTAGGGTGGACAACCCTATGACTCAATTGTACACTTCATGCTTTGCGCCCATAATTCGTGGAGTTTTACAACATCTTTGACCAAAACATGGGCTTTGAGTCCCAAAACCTACTGTGGGGGTATTCCATGCCCAATAGCTACAATCGCCCCTTTTCCTCTGTCTCTTTCTATAGAGTTTCATACATTATCTCTACCCTTTTGTAAATTTTGAGCATGGTCTTGTACATCGCTTTTTCATCCTTTGTCGCTGCACGTTCCATTATTCACATTGCAATTCACATCAATGCAAAGACCACTCTAATACCACTTGATCCAGGTCCGTGTGTGACGAAGGACCCTTCCAAGACCTTTTAGTTTTGTGATGTGTTAAATTGAATTTATAAAAAGAACATAAGTGAATACATCTGAATGTTGTAAAGAAGAGGAACATGTCAATCATCAACACATGAAAACATAAGCCATTGATAACGGAGTTCATCCATGAGGGACTACGTCTCCAAGCCCCAGTGTCAAGATGGTATAGGCCACTGCATTAAGTGTTGTCAATAGTGATGATGTACATAAGAGTTGATGTCACTATCATACAAGAAAAATTCCCTCACACAGGAGTGGCTCCAAGAGATGTTCCACTACAAGAACTCTTAGTCAAAAGACTCCTATCAGTATGACACAAACTCATGCATGATGATAATGAGCATCCTACCGACATGGCATAAAAGGGATCTCCATGCAAAGATACATGATGACAACATGAGTATCCCATCAACATACAACAAAGGGATCTCAAAACCCAACATGACGAATCATAACAACAAGTACATCCCACAGATGATTCCACATCACATCAAGCAGGAATCATGAAAACAAGTAAGAAACAAGATCCCACATCAGACATCATATAGGGATCTATGTAGCACAATGCATGGCGAAAGAAGTACATGAACACACTGCATATACCTCACAACCAGGGGCCATCTGAAGAAGTGGACGTCAAACTGCTGAAGTTGTTCACACCATCGATCTCACGACATCAATCTCATGGAAATGGTTGCTCACACATAACTGCTGACACCTACATTCCACTCAAAAAAGTGGCTGGAAAATAAAATGAGCACATGAAAATTTTGAATACACCATCAGATTTGCGGTGTCGAATAGTGCAAAATTGACTGTCAAATTTCTAAATTTTGAGAAATTGAGAATCTGGGGCTCAAGGAATCTTTTAGATTCCCCATAGATTCCTAAAAGATTCTGCTCCATGGGTGGACTGGAAATCTGCAACTCAAAAGGTGAATCCCCCCTCGCCATTACGATCCTTGTGGAAAACTGTGAAAAATGACTTTAAACTTGACTATATTCCGACATGGAGAAAAATTACCTCCTCGGGAAAATTTCAAGGATCATGGTTCCATTCCCTGTTTTTACAGCAGTCATGGTTCCACCAGCATCGATTTGTGTCCATTCTACTAGCCTCCACCATATACCCCGTGCATTGAGAAAATTGGGTTTACATAAGTTTTCTCTGGCGGATTTAACAAAGAGGCAGTTTGGCATGTTGGTAAACAAGGTAAATGGTTGAGGAGGGATCGGGGGATCAAATCCCACCCCTCCCTTTTTTAACACATATTTGTTTGGTTAAAAATATAATTAATTTAAAATGGGGGTCGGTTCTGCATTGGGTGGCCCACCCCCATACCTCCATATCCATGGCGCATTTGTTTAAGTGTTTGTTGGCGCATTGTTTTGGTATTGTTCCGCATTAATGGGGTCATTGTAATTGGATATGACATGGGGTCGTCACATGGTGGCAGGCGAGCCATGTGACTGACGCAGGTTCGATACCCGCCGGCCTCCCTTAACTCATCGCATGGTTAGGTTTGTTGGGGTGTGGTCCGGGTCCACTAGAGGTGGCCGGCCCGCCCACCCCCTTAATATTTGGTTAATGTTTATGTGGCATGGGTGGAGGGCTCAGGGGGTGATGGCCGCTGAGCCAAACTTTAATTTTTGATTAAGGTTCCGGTTGGGGCGGCAGGGTCATGGTTGCTCGCCCCTTTTTTAATATATTTTTTGTTATATGGGTATGAGGGATGGCAGGGGTGGTGGCCCACCACCACATATTTTTGTTTAATTTTTTTATTTTATTTTTTTAAATAGGGAATTTTATAATTATTTGGATTTTGGACCGAAGGAGACAAATTAACAAGGCCACAAATTCACCCAGAATATGGCCCAGGTTGGTTGGAATCTGGTGCTCAGGTTTGGTCCAAATTGTGGCCTCCTTAAGCCTTCCCAGTCAACAAAAGTCAAATAAACTTTGACTGCTTCTAACTTTCACATATGGACTGAGTTTGATGAACCGTTCACATCACCACGATCAAGACAACGAGATCTACGCTCTGGTCCTAATCCGAAATCATTTTGATCACTTTGATTTTCGAGCTTCCATCAACCCTCTTTGTCCCGTGTGTGTCTCTGGAGCCACCTAGATCATAAGGAGACTCACATGTAAGTTTGAAAAATATACTTTAATGAATGCTTGGACACGAAAAGTTAGTTGATCATAAAGATTTGATGCTAAGGAATGTTGAAAAATAGAGTGGTGTTGTGGCATAATGACTAGTTGAAACCAAGTTTTGAAATGATCTTTGTTTGCTTGGCTCTTCTTAATTGTCATATCACAAAGTTCTTCTTGTGGAACATGTTCAAAATCATGAATGCACAAGGGATCTTGTGATACATATGCTAGATCTTCTTGAATTTCTGGCTCTATTGTTTGAACTTCATCGCATGTGATCCATAACTCATTGATCTGCTTACAAAGGTAACTAGAAGTAGCTTCTAGGTCCTCTTCTTGTGGATCCTCTTCATGGATGCTTTGTTCCTCTTCTATCTTTTGAAATGAAGATTCATCCCTAGTGACCACTCTAATTTTTGGACAAGGGTTTAAGAATATCCTTGTGGTGGCATACCCTCCTTCTCTAAATGAATTCTTTAACATCATATTTTGTAGATCTTATTTCGCAAATAGATTTTGTAGTTATTTAGTTTTTGTTAGTGGTTGGGGGTTTTATTTTGGGGATATACCTTTCTAATTTCTATGTCTAAACATGAATAACCATAAAGAAAAGTGTTTTTATTTTTATGTTTTGTTGTTGTTTTTGTTTTTTTTTATATGTTTTATAAACAATCTTCCTAACCGGCTCTATCTAAGTGTACTTCCCCGACAACGACGCCAAAAATGTCAATCTAATTTATCGTGGTAAATTAGAGCATGTATTTTAATATCAATCCGGGTTGGTAAACTTAGAAACACACCAAAGTATATGGATCTTAGATCTAGCTAGTTTAGAAAGCAATTTCTTAGATACTCAAAAATGAAGAAATGCATATTACAACCTAAAAATGTAAAGCTACAAGTGTGAATTGTTGAATATGAAGAAAGCATAGAAAATCTAATCTATGAAGCATATGAAAAAGTGAATAGTGATTTTATTCAATTTTAGTTAACAAGGAAGAGGCTCTTGTTGCAAAGGTTCTAGTTTTCATTCCTTATCATTTCTATTCATTCAACAAAACCAATTTCACTCATCTAAGTTACCAAAGCATAAAGCATTTAATTCAAGAAAGCAAGAAGAAATGAATGCATAAATATTGATTTCAATTCAATCTTAGTTAACAAAGAAGAGGCTCTAACTTAGAGACCTGGTTTGTCCTTCCTTATTGAAACTAATCATTTGAGAGAAATCATTTCCACTATCTCAATAACCATGACAAGCAAGTTAGTTTATACAAGAAATATTCACAATATTAACACAGAAAATAAAAATTCTAACATACATTTATGCACATAATTTAACAATAGTGTACTTAGCTTAGAATGGGGGCCCTCCACCTTTTCCTGGTACACCTTAAGACAATCATCTACAACAAATATCCATTCACATCACACATAAATGTATGCACAAGAAATAAGAAGGAAAGTCTCAACTTGTATTCAAAAAATAATAGTCACAATGTGCTTAGCCATAGTTGTTGGTAGCCTTGCTTAAATAGGCCAAAAGAGTAACAAGAGTAGCTTAACTTGTTGTAACAACTAAAAAGAGTCCTATTCCATCTCATAAAGTTGAGATCATCCTTTCTATTACACAAAATATGGAAAAATCCCACAAAATCTCAAAACTGCCCCTAAATCAGGGGATTTCCTGTGTGACTGGTCAAGTTTGACCAGCGTTGACCGAGCTTATCTTTAGTGATTCTGGGTGAACCAATAGGTATTTCTCCATCCTTGTTCACTGTAGTTTCCAAATATTCCTTTAGTTCATGCCCAGGTACCCTGCACATAGGACTTTGAACGAGCCATTACAGGAAATTATGTTTCTGCCAAAAATGAATTTTAATGCTCAATTTTTACTAAAAACTCTAAAAATCAAAAGACATAATTAATTTACCTTGGTATGCATTAAAAGAGGTAAAATATGGTAAATATGATAAGAATATGGTGATAAAGGATGGAAAAATGATGAAATAGGCATGATAAAAAAGGGTCAAAATCGAGAGCTAACAAGTATAATGTTAGAGAAATCAAGATCTAATCAAAAATATCTCTAACCATACCAATTCTATGTAGTTCTTAAAGGCCCCCCTCTCTAATATGCCTTAGTTCTTTAAGCCACAACATAATATTTTCTCCAAAATAAATATGAGTTTAGTGCTCTTAATATACACCCTCATGAATAATAGAATTGTTACACCCATAAATGATGGTTCTTCCCAACAAATTTTATAGAGTTCCATCCTAAGCTACCTTTAGCAACACCATTTCTCCTTTAACTATCCTACAGGTTTCCTTTTGAAACATAATACACCTACATCACTCATCTTGCTTACATATATTGAACTTCTATCCAATCCTGGAACGTGTACAACTTTAGAGAGTGTTCTAATCATTTCATATTTGAGCACCATAATGAACTTTCCTTGTCTTATGATCTTATATATTGAGTCATATTCAAGGAAAATGTCACCTCTACCATACCTTTCATACTTTCAAAATCACTCCTTGTGGGGATTCATATGAAAAGAGCCAACTGAGTCGATCAACCACACATCATGATCTACATGTGTGCTTGAAGAAGCAAAGTACACATCCCATCCTTCCTTTAAGGAGGCCTTAGGTTCTTTAGAAGGAGCATCATCAAATCCCTTCCCTCCCTAAACACTTTTGGATCTACAATTCTTCCTAGATTGTCCTTCTTTACCACATTTCTACCATTTCTTTATGAATGTTCTTAGATATTTAGAACTACCTCTATATTGAGATCTCTTTCTAGAGTACTTATGGTTATTCCTATCCAAATAACACCCCCTTTTAGACAAGGCATATGTGTTATGATTTTCCACATTTTTCTACTTCATTTCCTCTAATAACAAGAATGAGACCACATCATCAAACTGAAAGTGGTTCCATTACTCCTTGTGGCTACAACTTAACTACCCCATGAGTCTGGTAAAGATCACAATAAATTGATGCACTTATCTTCATTACAAATCTAATATTAATAGACAATAATTAACTCACCATAGTATTGAAGGCATTCATATGCTTTGACAATAAGGCTCAATCATTCATCCTCAAGTTGTATAAATTATTCCTTTGGATTATTTTGTTTACCAAAGGCTTGACAACTACAAATCCCTTAACATACCCCATAATGTATTTATTGTATCTTCTCCTCAAACATTTGGTCATATTGAATCTAGGAGACACAATTAAATTGTGTCATTTTTACCTTTCAATCTAACTTGCTTGGTGTTCTATCAATATTTATGTAGGTTCAATTTATAGATCCACAATGACCCATTGATTTTTATCTACCAAAATATCTTAGATCTATATTTTTCATGTCTAAAAAAATTCCCATTAAATTTCTTAATATCTAATTTTAATAGCTTACCATTATTTTCTAAGGTAATAGTCACTACTACAGAGCTTCCACCAAAACCAAGTTTATCACAGACCCAATACAATAATACCCTCATCATTAAGGGCATCCCCTGAAGCCAATAATCACTTTGATACCAAATGTAAGTTTTAAACATTCATAGTAAGCAATGCATACACAAATTCTTTATAAGCGTAAAAGTAAACAATGAAAAACACACATAATACTTAGAGATGTACCTTAAACCCCCTTAACTAGGAAAACCAACAAAATCATTAGAGTTTCACCTCTAATTTTTATCAATAAATCAATTTCATCATTTAGAATACAATATATAGGATATCATGCCATCAAAAACCCTTAATCCATCGACATGGATTATATTACGACCTTAATTACTTAATTAGAATTAGAAAACCATGTGGCACAAAACCACTAATAGTAAAATACAAGTGCCAAAAATAAGAAAAAAAATGGATGCACCCCCAACCCCCCCACCCCCTCCCCACCAAAAAGAAAGAAAAAAAGAAAAAAATGAGATTGGACTACCACCCCACAGATAGGTAGTATGTCAACCACCCATAAACCTCCCACTTCATTTGATGCATACAAATTGCATGTGGGGCTAATCATGCAAATAACATAAACATAGCCAATAGATTGGATTAGATACCTAATTAATATGTTGGGGAATTCGTTGTAGAAAGGAATTGCAAAATGGCCTAGATTACTAATGCAATAGTAGGTTTGGGAAGTGCAACACTTGGACAATTATATAACCTTCATAGTGGATATTTAGTTGTGGCAGTAGTAGGAGATAGCCATGCCAGTAGTGGAAACTTAGATTATACTAGTAGTGCGAAAGTAAAACAACATTGGTCACTTACATCACAACAACAACATAAGGCAGTGAAAGGAGGTCTTAAAGGATAGTGGGTTCATGGATTTATTTCCAATGATGAAAACAAATTTAAGTGTGGAAGGATGTAGGGCCCTATCCTTGATCTAAGACTTACCAAGCACCCTTGCATAAAGGTGAGGTGCATGATAGACATTAGACAAAGTTTGGTTGGTTGCAACATTAGGTTACAAGGTTGGATGATTAATCCTTAGTAAATATTACAAAATGGAAAGGCATGTCTAAGTACCAAATGGAATGGAAAAGTGGCTTGCTTATATTTATAAACCTTGGGACCTTTTGTAGCATGTAGGACCTAAGGATGATCACTCAAATACTTTGGCGTTGCAATAGATGATAAGAATTCTTTTGTGGAAAAGTAATGTTTAGGTGCAATGGTTACACACAAAATCATTGGATGTATAGCACCATTAGGAAAAAATCATTGAAGGGAATGAAGGTTCCACCAAGTGTAAGAAATCGATGGGAAAGTCACCTTTGTGTGTGTACATCCAAATTTAGTGGACAACTTAAACATTACATCCACTTTAGGAAGGAGTAGGTTGCAAGGAAACTTAAAAGGTTTAAATGAATAAGGAGTTACTCATATATAAATAAGATGCCTCAAAGTGAAAATTCATTCAAGAAGCAAGAAATTAAATTCAACCGTGTTCATTCATACAAGGGTGTTCAAGGGCTTTATAGCTGTGATAAGTTTAGTGGATGGGACAATGAAGAATCGGTCACTAAGTAAAGCGAATTAAGGAAGAGTTAGAACCTATGGGAGATAGGCATATGGATGTTAAGATGTTGGAATATGCAAGTTTGTTGGGAATAGGAAATATCGTCTTAGATTTGTTGTACATCTCTAATAATTTTGCAAATTGGAGGTCACACTCCCTTTTTGTATATCATAAGATTCTTTAAACAAATAAATTTAAGACAACTTACTTGAGTGCCACTTGAACATTTGTGTTGTGCACTCTTTAAGTTGTTGAATGTTATGATCTTTGCAATTGATTGTGTTGGCTAAGTATTGTATAAAATATTGGGTAAATATAAAAAAGCTATTGGGATTCTCTAAAGCCACAATTGGACATGTGCGTAGTGTTGGTTGAACTTGTTGACACCTAATCCTCAGGATTGGGTGCATATAATGTAAATAGATAAATAAGTAATATGAACAGTGATCGGGAGATGAAGTGAACAGTCTCTCCCTCATGTATATAATGAAGAGCTACCTGAAGGAATAATACACATGAATCAATTTTGGGTGAGGAGTTACTACCTGGTCTAACATTGGTATCAGAGCCAACTCTATTTTTAGTATTCCTGCCCTTGTAACTCCCTTTTCTGCCTGGCCTATTTTCTGCCCATATTGCAGAACTGACCTCCCTGACCTGGTAGCAGCGTTTTTCTGAACGTTGTATACACGTTGGTCCTGTAATCTGACATTCGAAAAGCATTCTCTGCATTTTTCTGAACGTTGAATACACGTTGGTCCTGTAATCTGTCATTGGCATGTTTCATGTTGATCTTGGTGTCTCCATTTACGTTTGGAAGGTGAAACGGTTCCCAAATTATGACGCCGCTGCTGGTAGGACCTTGAACGACCTTGAAGGCCTCTCCAGCGATTCCCATGATGATGAGGAACTGGTGATCCTCTGGTTCTCTGTCCATTGCTTTGCTTTACTTTGAAAATTGATAGCAGAAACACATTGTTGTTTTTCTACCAAATGTGGCGCACCTGCTCCTGCTGAATTACTAGTATTGCCCACCGGCCTGTACCTATATATATAGATGAGATAATTTAATGGCGTGAGAAGGTAATGGTCAAGTTGGGAATGTGAACGGAAATGGCATCTTCACGATGCTTCATGTGAGGTTAAACTCTTTCATTACTTCCTTGTACTTGACAGTGTCTCGAATGTCGATATTAGCAGCAAAAGGCAGAGTCATCACTGCAGGGTCAAGATTCAAAACATATCCTCATATTTCTGATGTCTTTGTGTGAGCAATAAGTCGATGCAATAGCGTTGTCTTGCCACTGGTGCGCATCCATTCCAACCACAATGACGACAACCGGCTTCCTTTTGATGTGACCTGCTGTGGTGTGCTTGACTATGGACACCATTCAAAGTCTTCAATTTTGAGGGCAGCGTGGTATGCATACAGCTATGAATGTTGTTGCATCTGACTTCACAATAGAGTGGCACAGTGGAAGAGTTGAACGCTGCTCTGATTAAGGTATATGAACGCTGCTCCATATATGCAGTCCAGAAGCTGTTCACATATATACGAAGTCCAGAAGCTGAGTTTGAAGACTCGCTCAAAATTCCAGAAGCTGAGTTTGAAGACTTATATAATAACTTATATATTATTTCTCTTGAATTGCAACCATATTGTAATACAAAAAAAAAATTGTGATAGTCTATATGCATAGAATATAGTTTTGATCTTTGTATATTAAATGAAGAAGGAAGAATAAGGCTGTAGTATTTTGAAGCACATTTTCCCAGCAAAAGTATTTTTACAGTACACAGATTTTTTTGCCAGCAGAAGTTTTTTTTACAATATGCATTCAATCATATCTATTGTGGGAATAGTTCTCACTGGCAAGGAGAACTATCCTGAGTGGTCCTGGATGATAAAACACACCCTCATTTTCAATGAGTTGTGGAAAGGAGTGTGTGTCGGAGACGGAGACAATGAACCAGAATAGCCTACCTCAGACAAAGAGCTCGTCATTTGGGAACACAAGAACACCAAAGTTTATGCATTAATCACAGCATTTGTAAATGAAGAGGTGAGTCGCCATATTTCATCATTTTCAACTGCCTTTGAAGCTAAAAGAAATGTATGACTCACATTCTGTACTTGAAGTTGTTCAACTCATGATTAAACTCTTCACTCTTGAACTGCAAAATAATAATCCTCTTGCTCTTGCATCTGAAGTAAAGTCTATAATGCATGATATCAAATCCACTAAGGTTGAACTGGATATTCCTCTTATCGCTTTTATTAAGGCACTTTATCCTACTTACTCCAATTATCTTGAGTCATTGCAAGCAAATGGAAATCTCAAAGATATCACCTTTGAATCTCTTGTGAAAAAGTTTGCTGAAAGAGAGAAAGCTTTTGGAAAGAAGACAGCCCCTTGTTATAGACATTTTTGTGCCTCGCATCATGGAGCATGGAATGTCAATAATTACAGGGATCCTCAGTCCCTAAACATGTTGTTCTTACCCCTAAAAGAACAAGGTCATCAAACAACAGCACTTCCAATCAGTTCTCCACCTGAAAACACTTCAAAACAGGCTTATTTTGGATCATGTCAGCTGCTTAACTGAGCAACTGCGCTGAATGTCAACTGCTCCTCTTTGTACCTGCGCTGGAAGTCAAATCTAATGAAGGCTACCTACGCTGGGCGAGATTGGCCAAGTGGCACAGTCATTCTGCAAGGTGTCAACTGCCCAGGAAGCTTCCAAACTGACACTTGGTTCATGAGATTCGCCCTGTGATGAGTAAGAGGTACTTGATCACCATGTGTAAGCAAGGATCTCCAAGTGGAATCAAGAACTGAAGATTAACTGAAGAGGGAGAGGACACAAGGCAGCTTCATGTCAGTCTCAAGCTGACTCATCCTTTCTCCTTCTATCCTATATATAGAGCTCTTCTATGAGGTCTAAGGAGGCTGGAATTTTGGTATAAGCAAGGAGGTGCTGTTGGTATACTGCCAGGATTATTGGGTGATTGTTTTACTAGAGGTGAAGAAGAGAGTTCTTGCTGCCGAGGAGGTGCTGCTGGATTGGGGCCAACATCATTGGTTGTAACTTCCTCTGGAACCTTGTTACTTTCTATCAATAAAGTTTGCATGTTCTTCTATATACTTGTTTTACATAGATGCTTTTGTGTTTACATGTATATTTGATGCAACCTAATCCATGCTTCAATTATGATTGCTTGTATCTCGTAGTTTGCTCCCTTTTGTTGTGCAGATTCTGTGTGTAGCTGGATCGGCTTGGAGAGTAAAGAGCTGGGAACGGGATACAAAGCAAGAAGGACAAGGATCGACTAAGTGCAAGACACCAGGTTGGTTGATCCTCTTTCTATTCTCTCTGTGCTTTCATAAAGATGAACATGAAAACTTTGTCATTCAGTTGTTGCTAAAGTCTGTCACCTTTAGAAAGGGTTAGTGTCATCCGCATCGGATACTTTTCCCCACAACAAACTGGCGACTCCGCTGGGGAGATCCTAGTATCTTGTTGTTGTAGTATTTTTCTATTCATTTCTTGAAGAAAGGAGTACCGAATCGAAAAGCTTTTGACTCTATCAAAAGCGAAGTAGAGGGTTTTTGCTACTCTTGCTCCTTTGCTGAGCAAATTCAAGATTTAAAGAGCTAATCTACAGATGAATCCTTACTCTTTGTGATAGATCTTTATCCTCTTGATCATCCCTTAGCCTGTACTTAACCCATAGCATTTTATTTCAGTCAAAACAGTACATTTTTGAGCTTTTTATGACCCGGAATTCTTAGCAGACGTAACTCTCGTAAGTCAGTGCAGGCTGTCCACAGGCAGTCTGCATTACAGCGCAGGTGCTCCCTTCGGGAACTGCGCTGAGAGTGAAACTGGCAGACCAGTGCCTGCGCTGGTCCAGTTGGCCTTAGTCTAGCTCAGCTCTTCCTTTGTGTCTTGGCCCTGTTTGCACTTGTTTTGACTGATTGCTTGCTGGTTATTGTATTTGCTGTAGACCACTTCTCCTTGACATTATTCCGCCTCAGTTGTGTGATGAAACTGTGAATGTTCTTTCAGTATTTCTTATTTCAGTTACAGTTTCCCATTGTGAAAAGCGAACCAGTATAGCTGTGGCCTCTTAGATCCTGAACTGTAAAAGTGTCTTTGTGATCTTATGAGCTAGTTTTATTACTGTTCATGGCTGTTTAAGTTTGTTTGTTTTTCACTTTATGGTTTGAATTCATATATTTTTAGTGTTGAAACAAGTACCTGTAAAGCGTCTTTTCATTTTAGAAAAATTGGTTTGTTTACGCTTCAAATTGAATTCGAAAATCATACAACAGTTTTCCTTTTGTCTACATCAACATTAAAGGAAAAGAAAAGAAATGCATGCATCTTGCATTTGCATTTTGATAAGTTTGGGTGTCTGATCTAGGAGAAAGTGCATTAGTTTGTGCTTGGTGCTCTGTGTGGAAAGATATTGTTTTTTCTCTCCCCTCAGTAGTTAGGATTTTCAAAGCTAAAAAGATTGTGAAAGCTTGCTTATCATTTTAGCTGCATTTAGGAATTTGTACCAATACATCTCGTGGTGATCCTGAAAGACAAACTGATAAACAAGATCAACTTAAAATATATTGAATGAATCTAAAAACGCATTGTAACATAACGCTCACAATAGAGGTCTAGGTAGAGACGTGTTCCGGCGTCGTTAAACGTAGTGACTATCGATCTCTACGAAGGTGGGTGATTCCTCCTGAGGGACGATAGCACTAATACGGACTTGTGCTCCCGCGTACCGTCGCGTATATTGGGAGACCCCTATAGGCTTTTATCCTTTATCCTTAGGAAGCCGTGTCGACCGCCCTACTGATCGCGATGCAGTGAACACAGCATTCACAAAGATCGACCACCCGTACCGTAAAACGTATTCTGTGGTTTCGCGAAAGGTTTGGCACACCCTCTGCCTAGATCTCCAGAGCAGTTTCTTTTGGCCTTTTTCAAACTCTATAACTGAAAAAGTCCAACCGAGCATTTGTCACTTCGGGCTCGTTAATACATCGAAGGCGACTAGAGTCATCTTTAGCTTTTTCTCGACTCTTAAAACATGAAAAAGCAAAGTTGTGTCTAAAAGCGTCTAATAAAATTCATTCAATACGGAAACATAATTCCCCTTTTTGTATTTTAGTTGATCAAGTAATCCGCAACCGTGGAGGAAAGTCAATTAAAACCCCGTCGTTCAGGGAGGCTTGCGAGTCAACCGCCTTTGTCTCCGGAACCAAGAGTAGTACGGACGAAGCGAACTCACTTGACCAGGTCAAAATCTCCTTTTAAAGTTAGAACGGAAGTTCCAACAACATCTGAGATTCTGGTCACTCCCAATATTTCTGGAATCCCTGCCTCTATTGAAGAAGTTCAACAGCAACAGAAGGACAGTGGTACTGATCCTAGTCTGAAGACAAGTACTTGCATAACTGAACCAGTTCCATCTGAAACCGGTCCACAGAGTCTTGTTTTTCAAACGACTGTCGCCGTCGAAGCAACCCCTTCTTCGGCACCAGAAATCTTTTACGGACCTGACGGTCTGCCTCTTCCTCCTGGTCTGATTGCAATAGAGGAAATCGTAGAGGACCAGCAAGCAAATACTCCAATTCATTTTGGAGTAGGTACCCCTCTTTTTCCTTCTGCATCAGAAGTTTGTCTATCACCACCAGAAGTTCCTGAAGAATCGCTAAGAAGTTTATTGGATAGACTTAGAATGTCTGAACAACCGTCGACATCTAGAACTGTGCCAAACGACACAGCGACAGCAGAAGTTCCTGCTGCCAATCCAACGATGTTTGCCGGCATACCATCCGTCCCGACTAGCTCTCATCAGCTAGAAGGAGTCCACCCAGGGACTATTATGACAACTTGGTCTGTTCCAGTTTGTTCTTCCGGTATAATACCCGGTAATTCTTATGTTGAAACTAGACAAATTGATCCCTTTGGGAATCATTTTGGGCCATCCAGTCCTCAAAGGCCATCTATACCCTTGAGCTCCGGATTGTTACCGTATGGGGGGCAATATGCCCTTTCACTTCCCCCTCCGGGAGGATACCCATACGGCAGTTTTCAACCGCATTCAGGTTTGACTGAAGTTACGACGAGTGGTTGGGTGCCTATGTTGCCCCAACAACCGAGAGTTGTATATTCCATGCAACAATGTGTACCTATGTCTAGCATCCCGACGACGCCAGCAATTGTAACCATGTCGCAAGTTCAATCGATGCCTGTTGTATGTCAACCCCAAGTTGTAATGCAACAGCCTATTGACCCTGCAACACAACCACAATCGCCGACTGCCGGGACGACACAGATACAAACGGGAACCATAACCCCGCATCTTGGTCCGTCGGTTAGTGTCGCACAACAAAACATGGCTTCACAACCATGGATGGTGCAATACCAACAACCTCAGTTTCAACAGGTGTACCAGGGGTCTGAGCAACAGATCTTTGCAAATAGTGGGCAACCCTATATTCAGAGCGGGTTAAATCAACCACTTTACAGTGGCCAAGCCCACCAGCCATATCAGTCCTATCAACATCAGTTGCATTATGCTGGTATGCAAAGGCCTACTGCTCAGGCGATTCCATCGTATCCTGGGTACGCCTCGCCAAACCTGAATCAACAGTTGCCATTCGTGGCAACTCTAGAATTACCAGATTTACATTGATTGACGAATGATCCAATCGCCTATGCCCATTGGTGGCCAGCGATTCCTCACAAACTTCCTTCGGACATTCCTAAATTCAATGGAAATCCTGGCGAAGACCCGTCGAATCATGTGATGACTTTCCATCTGTGGTGTTCGTCGAATACCTTGAATGATGATTCGATAAGGCTTCGCCTTTTCCAGAGGACATTGACTGGTCCGGCGGCTAAATGGTATATTGAATTACCTAGAGCCTCTTTCAACAATTTTAGTTCCCTAGCCACGACTTTCTTAACACACTTTCAGTTACCTATAAGGTACGAAACTGGAACTGAGATCTTAACCAATTTCAAGCAGACAACGGCCACACATATATCAGATCATATACATGAGTGGCGTCGTCGTCGCAGAATGGTAAAGACTTATGTTCCAGATCAGCTTTTAGCTGAGTGGTTTATAAAGTCGCTTCTTCCTGCTATAACAGAAGATGTGGCCAAGGGAGGCGTCGTAACAGAGGAGCAAGTTATTGCTCGTGCCCAGTATTTAGACTTAGTATATACTCAGTCTGGCACGCTCTATGACAAGATACCTGACGCCCCTAGACCGGAATTTTCAATTCCTCCCCCTCCTGGATCAAATAATGACTCTCATGCCGGCGATGGTGTGATTGGCACTGCAAATGCAAAGTCAACACGGGATTCGTCTAAGAAAACCCATAAGACTTCGAATCAAAATGCAAATGAAGAACTTCTTGCCTCGGAAGTAAGTGCCGTGTCGGACGACAAGGGCAAACAACTGAAGCAACCAGGAGACAAGAAGAAAAAGAAAGGGAGAAAAGGGAAACCCCCTTCGGGATGTCATATATGCGATGAGGATCATTGGACAGCAGATTGTCCATGCAAAGCTGAGCTTAAAAGATTCTTTAAGAGTCCGAAAACCTCAGCTGTGTTGACTGATCCGTTTCCTAATCCTGGTCAAAATCTGGTTGCTAATCAAAATGCTTCCCGATCCCAAGTGCTTATGTTGTCTACCTCAAAGCAGCAGAATAATGCTTTGACAAGGAATAAAGATTACGGGAATCCATGGCTGTCAAATAACAAGGCTAATGAACAACCTAGTAGTTCGACGACAGCTTTGACCAAAGTTGTGCCACCCATCATTCCTGAACCAATGGTAAAGTTGCCAAAGGGAGTAGTACACAAATCGACATTTAATCCTCGTGCCAAAATAGCACAGAATTATAATATAATAGAGGACCTGGCCCAATCGTCGTCCGCTATGTCGACACTTGAGGTACCGCAAAATTTCCCCTCCCAAGAGCAAACTTTATTATCAGCAATAGGTGGGATCGGCCCAATGGATTCCAATCTTGTGGCCTTTGATCATAAAGGATATGACCCTAAGTTACCAGCTCAACTAGCTTTCCTTATTCAAGTGAAAGCCCTCAACAAAACTGTTCATCGAACAATTATTGATGAGGGGGCATCTACATGTCTTATGTCGATGAGTTGCTGGAAAAATTTAGGCTCACCACCCTTGTCGAAATCATCAACGACCTTAAAAGCATTTGATGGACGATCATACACTCCATACGGGATTTTAAGTAACTTGCAAGTTGAACTGGGGGGCAAAACAGTAGAAGTTGATGTTGAAGTAATCGACGGAAACCTCGATTACAACATCCTACTGGGAAGGCCTTGGATATATGCCATGGCTGCAGTTGTGTCGACCTACTTCAGAAGGATTGTATTTCCTTTTCAAGGAAAAATTACAATCGTCGACCAACAAACATTTCTCCCCAACAGTTCTCAAGTTACGGGAAGCAGCACAATGATCCATGAGAGCAATCATTCGCTTCAAAATATTGGAGTAGGTATCCTAAAAGACCCTGCCTTAATGGGTACTTTTGCCCTACCGCCAGCAAGTAATCTGGCGGAAGTAGCCCCAGTGGAAACCTACAATGTGAAATCTTCTATATCTAATAGATTCGGAAGATTCCTAAATATTTTGTCGGCATGGATCATCGCCCTAGTAGAAATACTGTAAATACAGTGGGCTCCGAGGATAGTTCCTATCTTGTGTCAACCTCATTAAAAAATGAAACAAATCACCGAGGTAAACCTTCATTCCAACCACCGAGTTGGATGCAATGAAGCTTGGGGGGCATGCACCTCGATTTGCATTATTATGCTGGGGGCATGCAAACTTATCTTCGAGCAGTTTTAGCACATAGTTCATGCTCGTTAAAAAATAAACGCAAGATCCGAGCAGTTTTAACGTGGTCTTCATGCTCGTTAAAAAATAAATAAAAGCAGTGAGCAATGTTCCCTCCAGAGTTTAAGCTCATTTTTATCTAAAAAAAGAACCTATCCCGGTAAATAACCTTTTGAGATCGTAAATCCATCAGCCATAAAAGCCTTGGTCGTGTTTGTGCACCGTCACCTCCACTTTTCATTTGGCCGATCATTCACCTCCATTTGTGTGTTTACCTCTTTTGAGAAACAGCTGCGAAGAGTGATTTCACCTAGCCATCCTTGTGACACTGCCGTGATTGGAGAATTCCAACCTGTACCTGGAATCTGCTGCTATCCCTGTTTATCACTCGTTCCTCAAAAGACGAGTCTTCTTTGAGCTCTTTTCATCTGACTCGTAAAATATGAAAAGTTTGCCGAGTTTTGGCCTTCCAGCTCATTAAACGACCGGAAGAGCTATCCCTCCTCTAGATTTTAATCTTTTTTGGACCTGAGGGATTATTGCACAAAAAGATCGAGCGCTTGTCTTGTTCGGCTCGTTAAAAGTACTGAACACTCATCCCTTCTGTATTGTTTTATACTTTTTCGGACTTAAGAGATTAGATGACGAAAAAGGAATTATGGAGTTGACTTTCTGTACCTTTTCAGACTCTCTAAAAATGAAAAGGACCGAGTTTTCCTTGTCGTTAGACTCGTTAAAATGATTAAATAGCAACAAACTTGTCTTTAGACGAGAATGAGTTTCCCTATCGCTAGGCTCGTTAAATCATAGCGATGGGCTTGCCCGAAGGGCAGGTTATAGAACAAGCATATGTTATCCTCCTCAAGCTTGACAAAAATAAAGAGGTACTGGTCAGAAATGACTGGGGAAAAATTGGGAGAACATTCAAAGTTTAATGGTAGCAAGTCACTCTTGAACATGACACTTTTCCTCCGTATCACATCGGGTTGGGTTGTTTCATTCACCGGTCTCATCACCATGGTCCTCGCCACACCATCCACGTTTGGGGTAATGCTACCGATCCATCGCATCAGTGTCGTTATATGTTCAAGAGGGGTCATTCTGAAAGTGTCAACCGTGTCCCATCCACTGCCATACATTATCCTTCATCCATTCATGATCGCCACCCTGAATCATATGTCACAGTTTGTTTTCACCTCCACTAAAGTCATTAGCTCCGTTCCGTGTCATTGATGTGGGATTCATTAAGGCCCTCCTTTGACGGATCGCTTCTTGTCGACTTCAACTCATTATCCAAGAAGTTGATCTAGGAACAACCCCCATCAGTACTTTGAAGCTTGCATGCCTCAATGGCAAGTTTCTCACTTCCGGCGACAGGTATACATCAATGACCTTCGACCAGAAGATTTTGCGTGGCGTTCGACGCCAAGTCCTTTATTCGCGCCACGTGAATTGTACTGCAGTACCTTGAGGGTCATCGTCATTATTGGTGATTCCTCTCGCGCTTGTTAACGGTTTTCATTATTGACTGGTAATCAAGCGATGTCTTTCCATGTTCGACTTCAGCGCAATTCTCACATGGATCGACTTGTACTTAGAGTGAAGATCGAACGAGTTTGAAGACCCCGGATCTAGTTTCATCCATCCGGGCTGCGATATATATTCAGGAAATATAAAAGCATTTGCCATGTACATCATTGCACAGATGATCATCCTACTCAAAGGATGATAATTTCAGCAGAAAATTATCAGTCTATCTTCAGACGATCGTCTGTCATATGTACCAAAATGTATTTATAAAAAGCTGAGCATGGGAATGCCCGCCTCAGCTAGATCATGAGAATAATGATGAATGAAAAATAATGTATTGTATTGTATTGTATTACAGGGCACTCTCCTCAGCACTGGAACGAACTTCGGATCCTCTAGATAAAGCATTTCACCCGATAAACGGCCTCATACTTTAGGGGGCAACTGTTATAGACATTTTTGTGCCTCGCATCATGGAGCATGGAATGTCAATAATTACAGGGATCCTCAGTCCCTAAACATGTTGTTCTTACCCCTAAAAGAACAAGGTCATCAAACAACAGCACTTCCAATCAGTTCTCCACCTGAAAACACTTCAAAACAGGCTTATTTTGGATCATGTCAGCTGCTTAACTGAGCAACTGCGCTGAATGTCAACTGCTCCTCTTTGTACCTGCGCTGGAAGTCAAATCTAATGAAGGCTACCTGCGCTGGGCGAGATTGGCCAAGTGGCACAGTCATTCTGCAAGGTGTCAACTGCCCAGGAAGCTTCCAAACTGACACTTGGTTCATGAGATTCGCCCTGTGATGAGTAAGAGGTACTTGATCACCATGTGTAAGCAAGGATCTCCAAGTGGACTCAAGAACTGAAGATTAACTGAAGAGGGAGAGGACACAAGGCAGCTTCATGTCAGTCTCAAGCTGACTCATCCTTTCTCCTTCTATCCTATATATAGAGCTCTTCTATGAGGTCTAAGGAGGCTGGAATTTTGGTATAAGCAAGGAGGTGCTGTTGGTATACTGCCAGGATTATTGGGTGATTGTTTTACTAGAGGTGAAGAAGAGAGTTCTTGCTGCCGAGGAGGTGCTGCTGGATTGGGGCCAACATCATTGGTTGTAACTTCCTCTGGAACCCTGTTACTTTCTATCAATAAAGTTTGCATGTTCTTCTATATACTTGTTTTACATAGATGCTTTTGTGTTTACATGTATATTTGATGCAACCTAATCCATGCTTCAATTATGATTGCTTGTATCTCGTAGTTTGCTCCCTTTTGTTGTGCAGATTCTGTGTGTAGCTGGATCGGCTTGGAGAGTAAAGAGCTGGGAACGGGATACAAAGCGAGAAGGACAAGGATCGACTAAGCGCAAGACACCAGGTTGGTTGATCCTCTTTCTATTCTCTCTGTGCTTTCATAAAGATGAACATGAAAACTTTGTCATTCAGTTGTTGCTAAAGTCTGTCACCTTTAGAAAGGGTTAGTGTCATCCGCATCGGATACTTTTCCCCACAACACCCCTGAATCTTTTGAAGAGGTTGTGTGCCTTGCTCATAAAGAGAATCACCCTGCTTAAGATTCTTCAAGAGGAAGAGGTGGTTGAAGAGGAATAGGAAGATATTTCAGAGGCAGGGGGGGCAGACACTCTCAAGGAGAAAAGGCAGATTTGCACTACATACGCTGCAAAAGAAATGGATCACATGATGCCTCTACATGCAAACTACCATGGGACAAAATTGAGCAGCAAAGAAACCAACAGAAAGGTAAAACTGATGATACAGACAAAGGTAAAGCACCTGAATCCGCTCACGATGTTGTGGCACAATGTAACATTGGAGTAAATGAAGATTTATTTAATGCTTCACTTGCTTCTTGGAAAAATGATTGGTTGCTTGATTTAGGAGCAACCTGCCACATGACTCATAGAAAATATTTATTTGAAGAATTTACTGACAATGTTGATGGAGCAATATACTTTGCAAACCAATCAAAAATCAAGCCATCAGGGCTTGGCACAATTAGGCTTAAACTGCCTGGTCTTCCAGACTTTCTTCTATATCATGTTCTATATCTCCCACAACTCAAGAGAAACTTTTTGTCCTTAGTCCACATCCACCACCGAGGTCACTCCATTCATATGTTTGATGGCAAGCTTGAGGTAAGAAAAGCATCTGACCACTCACTTGTCATGAGGGGAATAGAAGAAGAAAGGATTCTCAAGCTGCAAGGAACCTCTGCTCGTGCACAACATTTCTCATACAATTCTCATCATGAAGAAGGTACACTTCCATCAAGTTTATTATGGCATGCTAGATTTGGACATTTGAACTATGACAGCCTTCGCTTGTTGAAGAAAAATTGTGTTGCTGGTTTGCCTACAATTCCTAGGAAATGTAAGCAATGTGATGCTTGTATTCTAGGAGAGCATAACAAACAGTCTTTTCATGATTCACATTCAAGAGCACATAGAAAACTTGAACGCATTCATTCAAATTTGTGTGGTCCAATGCCTATTCTTTCTGCAAATGGAAATAAATATATGATGACATTTATTGATGACTACACCAGAATGTGTTGGGTTTATTTATTGAAGAACAAATCTGGTGCTTTTCAAACATTCAAAAATTTTCATAAATGGATTGAAAATGATGCACAATCTCATATTGGGTCTATTCGCACTGATAATGGAAAAGAATACACATCAAATGAATTTGAAAACTATCTTCGCCAACATGGGATCAAATATCAAACAATTGTACCTTATAATCCCCAACAGAATGGTGTAGTTGAAAGAATGGATAGGACAATCTTAAATATGGTACGATCCATGCTCTTCTTCAAAAATGTAAAGATAATGTTTTGGGTTGATGTTGTTCTATGTGCTGTATATATAAAGAATGGATGTCCATCTAATGCTATTAGAAACAAGACTCCATATGAAATGTGGTATGGACATGTTCCTTTGGTAAAGCATCGCAGGGTCTTTGGTTCCACCTGTTATGCCTTGATACCAAAGGTACATAGAAACAAACTTGGTGCAAGAAGTTGTAAGTGTATCTTCCTGGGGTATTCAAACACCTCCAAAGCATACCATCTCTATGATGAAGTAAATAAAAAGTTTGTTGTATCTAGAGATGTAATTTTTCTTGAATCATCCAAAACTGACAATGTTGTTGAGTGGCAACTTGATCGCTCGAATAGATTCGCAAAAGAAAAATCATTCAATGAATTTGATAATTAGATTCCACATCTTGAAGGGGGGATTACTATACTAGATCAACATGTGGAATATTCTTCTGAAGAACACTCTCCCCTGCATGAAACTCCAACAATGGATGATGATTTAAGTGATGTGATTGACAGAATTGGGAGACTCAATCTTGATTCAATCCCAACTCAATCAGCGGAGTAGCCTCGACCATCTGAAAAAGTTCCCCCAAAGTGGCTGACAAAGACACTTGAAAGTGTTCATCGTGATGAAGTTGGAAAGACAGGAACTAGAAATTCAAACCGGCATAATGGAGGTGATGTGGATGACTCTAATTCACCTATTGATATGGATGTTTCTTATGATTGTGAATTGAAGTTGTCTACAGATTTTGAACCAACTTCCTTCAAAGAAGTTGCTTCTCATGATGAATGGAAAGAAGAGATGAAAAATGAGTATGATGCCCTCATAAAGAACGGCACTTGGAAGCTGGTTGATCCTCCATTAGGAACCAAACCAATTGGTTGCAAGTGGGTCTACAAGAACAAGTATAAAGCTGATGGCTCACTTGACAAGCACAAAGCTAGGCTTGTGGAAAAAGGTTTTGCACAGAAGGAAGGGGTCAATTGTGAGGAGACTTTTGCCCCCACAACAAAATGGGCTACCATCCAGACACTCTTTGCCCTAGCAGCTCAAAACGGTTGGAAAGTCCATCAAATGGATGTAAAAATTTCTTTCTTAAATGGAGATCTAAAAGAGAATGTTTTTATGTCTCAGCCTGAAGGATTCGCTGTGAAAGGACATGAACATAAAGTATGCAAACTTGTGAAGTCCTTATATGGCCTCAAACAAGCACCGCGAGCCTGGTATGAAAAACTAACTGAGCATCTTCTGAAACTCAATTTCAAACATTATGATCTTGATGATGCAACTTTATTTGTCAAGAAAGTTGGCAAAACAGTTGTATATCTTGTGGTATATGTAGATGATCTTTTGATGACAATGAACAATGAAAGCGACATTGCATCCATAAAGAAGGAATTGGGGAAAAGTTTTGAAATGACTGATTTGGGCTATGTTCATTATTATCTTGGCATTGAAGTAACCCAACATCCAAAGTCCATATTTCTTTCTCAAAAGAAATACATTGGAGATCTGTTGAACAGGTTTGGCATGACAGAATGCAATCCTCTTACTACTCCAATGGAACAAAACTTAAAGCTAACATCTATTGAAGGAAAAGAATTTGAGGATGCAACAAAGTATAGACAGCTTGTAGGAAGTCTCAACTACCTAACTACTACCAGACTAGACATTTCATTTGCTGTTGGAATCCTCTCCAGGTTTATGCAAAAGCCTTGTGAGGGACATTGGTCTGCTGCAAAAAGAGTTCTAAGGTACTTGAAGGGAACTCAAGACTTTAGAATCAAGTATACACAGGTGGACGACTTCAGCTTGATTGGATACTCTGATTCAGTCTTCGATGGAGGCAAAGAAACTGGGTATCTACTTGAGGATATGTTATGAGTCTTGGATCAAGAGTTGTCTCCTGGAGATCACGCAAACAATTAGTTCCAGCAGATTCCATAACAGAAGCAGAATACGTGGCAGCAGTTGAAGCAACAAAAGAAATTGTGTGGCTCAGGAAAATTCTTGAAGATTTGCAGGTAAAACAAGTACAATCAACTCCACTCATGATTGACAATACCTCTGCAATAAAGTTGGCCAAGAACCCAAAGTTCCATGATTGAACGAAGCACATCAATACTAAATATCATCTGATTCGACATCATGTTGAGGCCAAAACAATCCATCTCCGTCATTGTTCCACTAATGAGCAAATTGCAGACATCTTCACCAAAGCGCTTGGAAGAGAAAAGCTTGAACGATTCAGAATGATGCTTGGACTCACCAACATCCCTTCAGATTAAGGGGGGAATGTTGATACCTAATCCTCAGGATTGGGTGAATATAATGTAAATAGATAAATAAGTAATATGAACAGTCATCGGGAGATGAAGTGAACAGTCTCTCCCTCGTGTATATAATGAAGACCTACTTGAAGGAATAATACACACGAATCAATTTTGGTTGAAGAGTTACTACTTGGTATGCCAGAACTTGCCATGCAATCTAACACAATATGTTTTAAAATGTAGTTATGAGTAAACGTCAAGTAAAGTGGTATAGTCTAAACATTGTAGTTATACCACAAAAATTATGCAATCGAGTTATGATAAGAAACACCATATATTTTATAACTTAGAAAAATAGCTTTCCATCATTTTGATCTTCCATGATTTTATTTCATTTCCTTCTATTTTATAAGACACAATTATAAAACATATGGTATGTTATAGTAAACTATGCAATAATAAATAGTTCTAAACAATAAATTATATATAAAATAAAATTTATTTAATTGAGATTACAATGAGAAATATCTTTTATCTCTATATAATCAAAGTTATGGTAAGAAACATATCCTAAATCCATGGCATAGATTTAAGAAATGAATGTTTCGGATCTATTACTCTAACCCATCATCAAGATCAGAGTAAATCACACTAATTAATTAAAAACAAAAATGTATTAAATTTATATAATAAATTTTGTGCACGTGAACCAAATTAATTAATTAATTAGAGATATATATAGATATAGATATATGCGCGCATTAACCTTTTCATACGATATTAAATCTAAACATAAAAGAGATGGAAAAGTAGTTAGGTTATGTTTTTTCAGGTAAATAAAAGTATCATGGACTTCGGGTATCATGGACTTCGGTTGAGCTTGGGATTTTTAATAATGATTGGACAAATTTGTGGCTGTAGGATATCAAAAATTAGATTTTCGTCATTTATTTTCTATTATCCAGTGGATACTTAATAGAGATACTTTTCGATAAAATTATATTAAAACTTAGAACTACAATTGTCTATATAATTTTGATTTTGGTTAATTTCCATATTCAATTTACTAGGGCAAGAATTAAAAATGGGTATGATACATAATATTATATACCCACTTTTTTTTTTGACAAACACGAATGTATGTATATACCTAGTAGTCTCTACCATGACGAGTAAGAACCGTGTGGGACACATCAAGGTTGGAAACCCTTGTTAACACGTGGCACACCTACATGACAATTGGGGCACTTCCCCGAGTGGTAGAGACACGTCTCTTTTGGTGCAATCATGTAATAATAAACATAAAACAAATCTCCACATTCCAAGAAAAGAAAGAACAAATCACATTCCAAGAAATCTCACACATCGACCTATCAACTGTACTTAACAAGGAAAGAACAAATTCATAGAAATGTGGAGATTCAAATCTTGGTAGGCTTTAGTTTTAGTTAGGTTGACCTATCAACTTTATAATTAAAAAGGAAAGGACAAATTTAGGAAATGTCATTGTCTTGGTAGGTTTTACTTTTAGTTACAAGTTTAACCTATCAACTTCATACTTAAAAAGGAAAGGATAAATTTAAGAAAGGCGATTTTTTTGGGTAAGCTTTATCTTTAGTGAGAGGTGAGAATCAAATTTAGATATGTGGTTGTTTCGGTAGGCTTTATCTTTAGTTATAAGTGAGAATTAGATTTTTGAGAAGGAAAATTTATTTTTTGTATGAGGAGATATGGTCTATAATTTTATAAAAATAGAAATGTGTAATTTTTTGTGTTCAATTTATACTTAATTTATAACACTTTTTTTTTTAATATGGAATAAATAAAAAATATACAACAGCTAACCTAATTTAAAGTTTTTATAATTTAGTACAAAGAATATATGTAATTTCTTCCTTGTTGAATGAGTACTTTATATATAACACTTAAAATCTTAATATATATTTTTTTAGTTATTTAACATTAATATATCTAACTTTACTGGATATGAGAAAATATATAAATATTTAGAGATATAAAGTTAAAACAACTTCATATTTATGAAATCAAGCATGCTAGAATGTAAATGGCTAATAAATGAACCAATAAAAATCCTTATTACTGAAGATTATAATACAAATATAAAGAAACTGAAGATAAAATATTCTTTAAAACCACTTTATTATTATATTATTGATTAAAAAACAAACAAGAAAACAAATCAAGCCTCATTTCATATTCTAAACAGAGATAAGAAAACCACATAAAAGGATATTGAACTTAATAACAAATAGACTCTACAATAAAAATGAGTATCCACCTAAAATCAATGGATATAAGCCACCCCTATGTTGGTGTGTAACCCCTTTTCTCACAAAATGCATACAACTAATATGGAGAGAACTTGCAATCACAATATCGGTTGACAAAGGGATGGAAGGAATATCTAATAATATTGTAAGCTAATGTCCCATCCAAATACATTTACATAGATGTAAGACATGGAACCAATTTAAACATAACACTTATCATATGAAGTTTTCCTTATAAGAGTGTAAAATACATCCATAGATTAGACTACAAGATCTAAAAATCGTCTGTGGAAGAGATGAAGAAAACTAAAGAAGAAAATAATTCATTGCTTGAGAAAAAATGCTATACATCTTCCTAATTTAAAGGAGGAATGGAAGCTTCTAGTAATAGCTAGAAGATAAGACTTACAAAGCAATAGATAAAGATTTCATGTAGGCTTACGAACTCCAAATCTTCTTTATTGGAACTCTAACACCTCCCATAAGTGAAACGTAGGGAGGAAATAAAGAAAAAAAGCAAAGAATGGGTCATCACAAAAATATGTGCTTAGGTACCCATGTAGAACCTCTCATAAGCAAATAAAAGGAGAAAAGCCAATAAGAAAAAACTCCACTCAAAATGGAGTACGTAAGAAAAGAAAGAAAGAAAGAGAAAAATGAGGAGGCGAAGGAAGGATGACTCAAGATGACCCCCGAAGGAAAACTTCCTCCACTCCAAGCATTTGTTGCAACTAAAGAAACCTTGGTAATCCCAAGGAATTTGTGAAAGTATCTACTACTTGTTCTTCGGTAAGTACATACTCCAGGTTAAGAATTCCATCTTGAATAAGTTGGTGAATGAAGTGCGTACGGATCTCAATATATTTCGTCCTTTGATGCTCCACCAAATTTCTAGAAATATGTCTTTCACTTTGATTATCACATCAAAGAAGAGTAGGTTGATCTCACTGAATGCCAAACTCAAGAAATAATTATTGTAGCCAAAGAGCTTCTTGATACTCATCTTATGGCGTAGATAATGTAGTCATTTATTTTTTCTTGTAGCACTAATCAATAGGAGCAAAACCAAGATAGAAAACAAATCTAGAGGTGGAATTTGATCATCCATTGATCCATCCCAATCAAAATTTATAAAATCCATAAGCTCAAGAGAACCAATAGTATATTTAATGAAAAAATTGGAAGTTTCCTTAATATATCTTAGAATATGATTCACTGGTTTCTAGCAACTCTGATGAGAATCCTAAGAGAATCTAGAAACCAACTATAATGCATAAGTAATGCCAAGTTGGGTGTGTGTCAAATAGAGTAGACTTCCTACTAGTTGGTGATACAATGTAGGATCCACTTCTTGGGCAGAGAAACTAGTGGTAGGAGTAACACTAGAGTAGAAAGGAGTAGTCACAATCTCACAATTAGCCATGCCAAAGCACAGAAGTAAATAACGGGCACATTTTTGCTAGAAGATGGTGATCCCTTCTGAAGACTAGTGAACATGAAAGCCAAGAAAATAATGTATCAGACCAATATCCATCATATCAAATTGTCCCACAATGCTTCCTTAACATTCTAAACGATAGATGAAGAAATCCCTATGAGGATCAAATCATCCACATACAAAACTACAATCAATAAATAAGAGCCCTTTCTTTGAGTGTTAAATGTAGGATCAAAATGACAAAAATTAAACCCATAAGCAAGAAGAAAATGATGCATCTTCTCATACCAACATTTAGGAGCTTGCTTGAAACCATGCAAGGAACACTAAATCCTGCAAACAAGTGAATGTTCCTATTACAAAAATAGGGGGCTAATCCGTGTAAAAATCCTCATGTAGATCCCCATACATAAAGCCACTCTTTGTTGGAATTTGAGTAGCCATGTTAGGTATTTTCATGTTAAGAAGAAATGGAATATTTGAATTAATATTTAATGTCTCCTAAACTACTCAAGTCAGACTCCTATTGTTCAAGTCGGCCAGGCCCATTTGGAGTAACCCTTTTGACCCTCTTTGAAAAGTATATATAGGATATCACTTCTCCTCATTTGGACATTGACTTCTGTCATGGTTATCTCTGATCTAGCGAAGTTAGAAGTAGTAGAAGGGCGCAAAAATCAAAAGGAAAATGAGGGTTTGGAACTTGATCTTGTTATTAGTTACTGGTTTGTCCATTATCTTGATGTTGTTATTTTTAATGAATTGATGAATGTTGAATTCTCTCTCTCATAAGGAAAGATTTATCAGTTTTCCCCTTGTGGGTTTTTCCTTGGACTCGGGCCTTATTTTTTGTGTTTCTTCTCTCATTGTCTCATGGTTATTTTTACTACTCTTTCATGTTTAATGGTTGAAATTTTCTTATGTGTAAATTATTAATAATATCAGATGTTATATATATGCAATTGATGCTAACTAATCATTGGAAGTAGTTATTGTCGAAGGAATTTTTTTTTAGTTTGTTTCTCCTAGAAAAATCAACATGGTTTTAGAGCAAAGAGTTAAAGAGAAGTTGTGAAAAAGGAATCTGAATTTTATCTGATGAAGGGTTGAATTCCTGTGGTACATTATTTTTTTTGGACCAAGGTTCTAAAGTTTATTAAGAGGTTGAGGTTTAGTAAGAGCTAAAGGTCTGTGGTATTCTTCAAGCTCAAGCCTCCTCCTTCATGAACAGATCTGAGCTCCCTTTTATTTGAGACAATTATCTCTATGACAAGCAAGCTTCTCTAACACCTTTTGGCACCTCGATGGCACCTTTATGTGAGCTAC
Organism: Pinus tabuliformis; assembly: GCA_031772625.1. Taxonomy (NCBI): domain Eukaryota; kingdom Viridiplantae; phylum Streptophyta; class Pinopsida; order Pinales; family Pinaceae; genus Pinus; species Pinus tabuliformis. The sequence continues at coordinate 147,659,211 of CM062810.1, read as the reverse complement.
GTGGAACCTCTTATGGAAGCCCTGTAGAATATAGTTACTATGGAAATATGTGAGTTTTTTGGAAAGTTTATCTGTGGAAATATGTGAGTTCTATGTTAAGTTTTTCTGTGAAAATATGTGAGTTATGTGGGATTACTAGTTCAAGTTTTGTGGCATCAACAAATGTGAGTTCTGCAACAAGTATCTATGTGGTTCATATGAGCTTATATGTAGCACTATTCTCTAACCATGCGAGGCTCTCTGTGGATGTATTTTCTATGGTTTATACAAGCTTCTTTGTGGCATTTTCTCCTATGGTCTGCAAGCTTATCTATATGGTATGCGAGCTTCTTTGTGACAATATTATATGTGAGGTTCTCTATTGATCATTATCCTTATGAAGAAAAGTTTAGTGGCTCTCGTAATTTTCAAACCTAAGGCTATGTGTGTGTGTGTGTGTGTGTGTGTGTGTGTGTGTGTGTGTGTGTGTGTGTGTGTGTGTGTGTGTGTGTGTGTGTGTGTGTGTGTGTGTGTGGAACCATGCAAGTTTATGAAGCAAATTACACTAAGAGTTTGAGCCTAATTGAGTTGAGTTACAGTGACACTATTGTATCTCTGTAGTAATATCATTCTACAAATGTTATTGAGAAAACCGAGATCGATCATGCAAGTCTCTTTGGAATTGAAGAAACTATAAATTTTACTATCCCTATGAAACATATCTCTATGGCATCTAAATTACATGATATCTATGGTATTGATTGTTCAATAATGCGAATGATCCATGACTTTCCAAGATTTGAACCTGAGGTTACGGTTGAGTAACCTCTATACATGCAAGTGTGGTAAATTATTATGCCTATCTCTGTGTTATTGAAGGAGGGCTGAGAAACCTGGAGTATCTTGTAGCCCAAATATACCTCGCTTAGGACTAAGTTGCTTGTAATCTAAGTATAGGATGCAAAAGTCAAAAATGAATGTAAAACCACCCTACCACATCTACCCAAGTAACCATCCAACCGGGGTAAACATGTGACGAAGAGTTACTATGATATGATTCAACTCTCCATGTGTCAGTTAAGGAAGTTGAACAAACAAAACACACTACACAAACCTTCCAGACATACTGCAAAACCCCCAAGAGCCATCCAAACCTTCTAGGTGACTAGCCCAGAGCCAAACTAACCTTCTACTGCATTAAACCCTCATTATCTCCCATAACATGGTCATGAGTGCGACTGGAATCCTATAGTCACTCCCAAATCATGGGAATGCATGTGATTGGGGACTTTCCCAGGTAGGTTTGTGCCTGCAACTCCAAACTTTGTGCCACTTTTCAGGGCTAGGGCTCAGGTCACTTCCCAGACTCCATGAAACTTCTAGAAATTAAAGATATCATCAGAACAATGATATAAGTGCAATTACATGAATAATGACTTGAATGGACCCCTACTAGCCATGATAGGAATTTCGTTAAACATGTCAAAAATATGCATTCTACAGGTTTAAAGAACATATCTAAGCATAGGGGTCTCATACTTATGTGAGAACCACTAAGAAGCATTGATGCCTCATCACAATAACTGCATTACCATCTATCAAGTCACATTTTCATTTTTCATTCAATGATTAACCAAAACATGATGAGAGCCATACATTTTCACTATCATAAAAATCATTCATAACTAGCATATAAATAACAAAAATATCAAGGATATAACAACCATATAAGCCACATATAAACAAGTATATTTACCCATAAAATACCAAGGAGAAAGAGAGCTCTTATTGATGAATGCATAAGTCTACCATGTATGGGACTTCTATGAACCACTTAATATTCAACTAGGCTGAACCAAATCTTTCTTTCATCCAATCAACCCCATGCCATATTCCAAGAATGAATGTGGGATCTCATAAAAAAAATCAATCAAAACCATTCAGGGATTCTAGAAGCCAAATCACCTCAACCCTTAACCATTGATTCGACCTCACGGTTAGAAACCACTAACCATCACCAGATTGGTCTCTACCCAAGTTATCCAGGGCTCTAGAGTGTTTGTTACAATCAGGGTTTCCAAGACTAGTAACTCAACCCATAGCTGTTGTCGGGCTTCCATAGTGTTTTTCCAACCATGGCTTCCAGGACTTGTAACTCAAACGACTATGTGATTCCAAAGTGTTTGTCTAACCAAGGTTTATAGGACTATTGACTCAACCCAAGCCATTACAGGGCTTCCAAAGTGTTTTTCCAACCAAGGCTTCCAGGAACTAGTAACTTAACCCATGGCAAAAGCCATAAGAAAAGAAACCAAAACATAAAAGTAAAACCCACGACACCATGGCTATCCAGGAAATGGAAAGGCTAGGCAAATAAATTGTCAATCCAGGCAATCCTCTATGTTGATGACAGATCATAACCAAGAAACCACATGCATATGCCATGCGTGCCAAAACTAGTGAGGAAAACATACATGCAACTCGATACCTTCAATCAAAATTGGATGTAGCCATTGATCCCGATGTCCTCTTGTTCTTTCCTACTCTTCCCTTTCCTTCTTACTCCAAAAGTCCAAGTATGTCCCACTACTCCAAGGGTGCTCCAAGAAAACTCTAAGTGTCTAAGAGAATAAAGGAAAAAAAATAGAGAGATATCTCCAAAACTGAACTGATAAAAGTCTATGAACTAATCCTCATAAGCCTTTTTATTAATGAGGCCTCTATTTTCTTCATTTTCCATTATTTTCCTTCATTTTCATCCTCACATGCAACATGTGACCTTTCACCTCCCTTTTCTTCTAATTTCCATTATTTTCATAAATAAAATGCCAATAAATGCCTCATGCCTTTCCAAGTCCTTTTCCATTTCCTTTTCCAATTTTCTTAGAAATTAATTTATCATAATGGATCCCCATCACTATGTTTTTTCCCAACATTTAGCTTGGAATACGTGTCCCATGACCAAGTTCTTATTTTACCTTTATTAGTTTTGACATGGATTTTTGACCAGGGTCGTTATAGAACCCTCCCCCTTGGGGGAACACCGTCCTTGGTGTTCAATAACACCTACAACCACAAGATTTTTGTAATAAAAGCATACTTCCCATGGAGCTTTATAAATTAGATCATTGCAGTATTTACAATGATCAACTTGCTGAGAAGTAAACCAACATGACAACATGAAAAATATAACATCATAATGACATGACACCCATACTGCTTATTTGAGCTTTATAATATAGCTCATAGCGATATTTACATCCATATACATATGTAAATATACCAAAACATCATATCAAAGCATGTACCAAAACATATACCAAAGACATATACCAAAACATTCACTCAACCAGTGAATAGAGAAGGATACATAGCATTCATTTGATCCTCCATCTTCGATGTAGCTTCATCGGGCCCAAAGTGCTTACACTACACTTTGATGTTATTGATTGCTCGGTTCCAAAGTATGAGCATCCTTCTCTACAAAATGCACTGACGTTCCATTTGGAATTCTCCTTCTGGATCTACTTGCAATACATACCAATCAATCACATGATCAATATCTTTAACATACTTCTTAAACAATGACACATAGAAAGCATCATGGAATTTCACTATCAGAGGCAATGCAAGTCGATAGGCTACTGGACCAATCCTCTCAAGAATCCTGAAAGGTCCACAAAACTGGGGTGCCATCTTGGTAGACGATCCAATCCGCATAGAGCTATTTTTTGGCTTGATGTGCAAGTACACCTGCTCCCCAACCTGAAACTCCTTAAATAACCTATTTCAATCTTCATAACTTTTATTCCTATCCTGTGATACTTTCAAATTCTTCTTGATTACCTGCATTTCCTGTTCCATTTTTGCCAACATATCTGGTCCTATCAATACCCTGTTAACTAGATCACTCCAACTAATAGGAGTATTACAACTCTGACCATACAATGCCTCAGACAGACTCATCCTCAAATATTCCTAATACATATTGCTGTAAGAAAAATCTACTAGTGGAAGATACTCTTCCCACTTTCACTGTTGATGCATCACATACATCCTCAACATATTCTCCAATATCCTGTTGACCATCTACATTTGTCCACCTATATTTGGATGATAAGTTGTGTTGAAGGCCAACTTTGTGCCCAACCCTACAAATAACTCTTTTCAAAAACTAGAAGTAAACTTAACATCCCTATCTAACATAATCTTCTTCGAGACACCATGCAACCTCACTACATCTTTGATGAAAACTTATGCTACATTGTTTGTTGAGTATGTAGATTTCACTGGAATGAAGTGCTCTACCTTTGTCAACCTGTCCACCACAACCATGATGGAATCATGCTTCCTAGATGTCCTTGGAAAACTTGTGATAAAGTATATGGAAATGACCTCCGTTTCCCATTCTGGAATCGAAATCGGTTGTAGTAGTCCACCTGGATGCTTACACTTTGCCTTCACCTACTGACAATCCAAGCACCTAACCACAAAATTTTCCACGTCTCTCTTCAAATTCGTCCAATAGTAAGAATTCTTCACTATTCTCAGTGTCTTCTGATAGCGTGGGTGACCTGAATATGGTTTCTCATGAAACGCCCTCAAGATCACCTTCTTGACATCACCATTGTTTGGCACATATATCTTATCTCTAAACCTGACCAAGCCATCTACTCTGAGATAATAATCCACATCCCGTGCACCTTTAGTTTCCCTTGTACCTGTACTTATACCTACACCTATACCTGTTGTAACATGTGCCTAAGCTACATGTACTTGTTAGCTTAATAACCAGCCTGTAAGATCCTATCCTGTAGATTTGTTCCATAGGATCTCATAGCTACTATATGATTCATCTATATCTGCATGCTAAGAGCATCTGTAACCTTGTTCTCCTTACCTTTAATAGACCTGATCTCAAAGTCGAATTCACTAATTGTGGCCAACCAATTATCTTTCTTGGCATTAAGATTCAGTTAGTTAAATAGATACCGCAATCCACTATGATCACTCATTAATACAAATCATCTGCCAAGAAGATAGTACCTCCACATCTTCAATGCATGAATGATTGCTGCCAACTCAAGATCATGTGTTGTGTTGGGCGCATGATCCCCTAAGGCAAGTTTTGGGGTTTAAAGCCCAAGTTTTGACTAAGTCTGATATAAAGACTCCGCGACTTGTGGGCGTGGAGCGTGAAGTTGAAATTGAGTCATAGGGCTGTCCGCCCTTACTTTTGTAATGTAGTGTTAGCTTGAAATATCTACCCATAGTTCGCAGACCATGGGATTGTATAAATAGAGTGAGGCTCTAAGTGTAAAGAGAGATATAAGAAATCAAAGAAGTATGTAAGACCTAATGATGATGAATTCAGTCTTGGTTGAAGATTCGAATCATGTCTTTGGATAGTAGAGTAGGAGAAGGCTCTACAGCTGAGTGCATAGAGGCCTAGTAGTCCACAGCTAAGTGCATAGACCCCTGCAGCTGAGTGCGTAAGGCAGGTTGAGTCTCCCCCCATACTACTTTGGGTGACACCTCAGTCCATGTTCTGTGGGTTGTTTTTGAAAGGGCCGGTAGTATAGGGATTTGTTTGGCTAAATAACTCTGAACCTGGGTTAGGTCCCCTCAAGCCAACAAATGGTTCCGTTGCCAGGGGAAGCAGGAGAAGATACAGGGAAGCAGTTCAAATACCGCGGTCTCTGAACAATGCATCCAGGAGATACAACAGGCAACCGCTCAGTTGCTACCGACCTTGCAGCAGTTCGAGCAGAGTTGGGATGTCTCCACGCGAAGATCTCCACACCGACAGAGTGACTCGAGGGCGAGTCACGATGTTTTTGTTGGGGGCTTGTTGGGCGTGGGATCCCCCAAGGCAAGTTTTGGGGTTTAAAGCCCAAGTTTTGACTAAGTCCAATGTAAAGACTCCATGATTTGTGGGCGCAGAGCGCGGAGTTGAAATTGAATCATAGGGTTGTCCGCCCTTACTTTTTTAATGTAATGTCAGCTTGAAATATCTACCCATGGTTCACAGACCATGGGATTGTATAAATAGAGCAAGGATCTAAGTGTAAAGGGAGATCTAAGAAATCTAAGAATTCTATAAGATATAATGATGATGAATTGAGTCTTGGTTGAAGCGTTGAGTTGTGTTTCTGGGTAGTAGAGTAGGAGAAGGCTCTGCAGCTGAGTGCGCAGAGGCCTAGTAATCCGCAGCTGAGCGCGCAGACCCTTGCAGCTGAGTGCACAGGGCAGGTTGAGTTTGTAACCAATTGAAGCATTAATAAAGAGAAGTTTTACATTATTTCTGTATATCTTTTCCTGTTTTATTTATTGAAGTATATTGGGTATGAATTGCAAGTTTACTATTTATTTGCTACGTGAACTTATATGAATGTGCTGAATAAGCGATATAAGATAAGCATCTGTTTACGCGAAGTTAACTAACAGTTATAAGAAGATAAGTAATATCTGTGGTATAACATGGGGAAATAGCGCATACCGCTACTTTAGCAATGCGAAAGCACCTCAGCCCCTAGTTAGGGTTGCGCGAAGGCGATTATAATAGACAACGAAGGCCTCGTAGGTCAGGAAAGTGTGCAAACTAACCTACACGAAGGTATTCATAGTTGGACTAAACCAATCCCTCAGAAATCTCAAGGGTGCAGAAACTTGGTTCCAACATCCCCCCATACTTCGGGTGAGACCTCAATCCATGCTTCGTGGGCTGTTGCTGAAAGGGCTAGTAGTACAAGGATTTGTTTGCCTAAATAAATGTGAACCTAGGTCAGGCCCCCTCAAGCCAACATGTTGGATAGTTCTTCTCGTGTTCATTTATTTTCTGTGACTCATAGCACACTACCTGTCCTTCCTGCATAAGGACTCCACCAAGCCCTCTCTTGCAAGACTTTGTACATACCACAAACTCTTTGTCTGGATCTTCAATCTTTAACCCTGGAGGATGTGCCAACAACTGCTTTAACTGCTTAAAACTGGTTACACATTCCTCTCTTCATTCAAACCTCTTTCCTTTCTTTTGCAATGATGTGATATGATATGAAATTTGGGAGAAGTTCGTGATGAACCTTTTGTAATACCATGCTAACCCCATGAAGGATCTCACCTCATCCACATTCCTAGGAGTTTCCCACTCCATGATAGCTCTTACCTTTTCTGGGTCCACTAATATTCCTTCCTTGGAAACCACATGTCCCAAGTAATGTACCTCAGTTTGAAAGAAATTGCACTTGTTAAGCTTAGAATACAATTGATTCTCTCTCAACAATCTCAATACTGCTACTAAATGTTCGACATGTTCTTCTTCATTTTTATAATATAGCAATATATCATCAATGAACACAATAATATACTTGTCCAAATAAGGACACAACACACTATTCATCAAGCACATAAAAGTAGTTGGACATCAGTCAAACCAAATGGAACTACAACAAACTCACAATGTCCATACTTGGTTCAGAAAGATATCTTGTTAATGTCATCTTCTTTAATGCATACCTGATGATATCTCTATCTCAGATCAATCTTCGAGAAAACTGTTATTATCTTCAACTAATCAAGCAAAACATCATTCCTTGGCAATGAATACCTGTTCTTGATGGTCACTTTGTTCAACTACCTGTCATCAATGAAAAACCTAAGAGTACCATCTTTCTTCTTCACAAACAGTATCGGTGCACCCCATGGTGATACACTTGGCCTAATGTATCCCTTGTCCAAATTTTCCTTCAACTATAGCTTCAAATCTAACAACTCCAGTGTGCTCTCCTTAGATATTGGTGTTGCCCCCCTTACCAACTTAATAGACAAGTCTACTTCCCTATGAGGTGACAAATTTGAAATCTCTGTGAGAAATACATCGTGAAATTGTTGTAGAACTAGGTACCTGCTCAAAAAATCTACATCCTCAACTTCCTTACCTTTGTCACTAGAAATATGCAATACAAATAACATAGAGCCTTTCCTATGACTACGCTTGGCCTGCATTGATGCCACCATTCTGACTGATGTTGCCTTCTTCGTACTCTGCAAGACACTGTGTTCCCCATTATGATCCAGACTCTCAATATCCTTGTGATAAAAATCTGCCTTGTCCCTATAAAGGTACAACAAGCCCATACCCAACAATATATTGTATGATCCCAATGACAATAAATTCAAATGTGTTGATGTAGACATACCATTCAACTCAAATGCACAAGCTCTTACCCAATGATGAACTCGCTTCTTTGTACCTCTAGCAAACTGCACTAACCAAGACTCTGCATGTACTTCTTTATTCAAACCACACTTATCCACTAGGTCAGGATTAACATAACTATAATTAGATCCAGGGTCAATCAAAATAGAAACAACTTGATCACAAAGCTTATCATACATCTCCATAATAGACGCCTCATGATTTTCCTGCCTTTTATCTAATGTTGCACAGATCCTAGGAATATTTTGTCCAAAATCTCCCACTGACTCTGCCCCTTGATCATTGTAGAACTGCGGTCTACCACCCTGATGTTGTGGACAATCTCTCCTACAATGCTCTCCTCCAAAATTCCAACACTATAAAGGATTCCAAAATTCATCCTTATTCTTCTCCTCAGATCGAAGTCCCTATCCTTTGTTAGATGCATTGAACTTCTTAGATGGTGTTTCATTCTCTTTATTACACGTACGTTGAGGTCTTTCTCGCTTCTTTTGCCATTTTCCTTAGTTATTTGTGTTACCTTTAGAGTGTGACTTAGTCTCAAATTTGTGATTTGATTGTTCATAACAATGCTTTAGCTTCCATATGGTCTCCTCCAATGATCTAGGCTCATCAAACTCAATCGTGTATTTGAATGCTATCGACAACCCACTGATGAGTCTATGAATCTTGTCCTTTGCCTCTTTGAGGTGAGGCACATGCCTCAACAACTCTAGAATTATTCTAGTGTACTCTTCATCGGTTATAAATCCCATCTTCAGCTATAAAATTCCTTTTCCATGCCATCATAGTATCTCTCTAATAGATACTTCTTCTGGAATAGCCTCTCAAACTCACTCCAAGTTAATTCCTCCTCATAAATATCTCTAACTTTCTTTACATCTTCCCACCAGATACTTGCTTTACCTTTAATGTATTTATTTTTGCCTTCATGTTCTTTGAGTAATCATGCAATCTAAAGAATTTATTCATTCCAAGAAACCATGCTTCACTGACCATCACCATATTGGTTTCTACCCAAGCTATCCAGGGCTCTAGAGCATATGTTCCAACTAGGGCTTCCAAAACTAGTAACTCAACCCACAGTTGTTGTCGGGCTTCCAAAGAGTTTTTCCAACCAAGGCTTCTAGGACTAGTAACTCAACCAACCCAAGGCTTTCAGAGTGTTTTTCCAACCAAGGCTTCTAAGACTAGTAACTCAACCCAAGTTGTTATAGGGCTACCAAATAATTTGTCCAACCAAGGCTTCCAGGAACTAGTAACTCAACCCACAACCAAAGGCATAATAAAACCAACTAGAAAAAAAAAAAAAAAAAAACCCACAACACCATGGCTATACAGGAAATGGAAAGGCTATGAAAATCCATAGTCAATCCACATAATTCTCCATGCCAATGACATATCATAACCAAGAAACCACATGCATGTGTCATGCATGCCAAAACTAGTGAGGAAAACATACATTCAACTCGTTACCTGCAAGCAAAACTGATTGTAGCTAATGATTTTGATGTCCTCTTGTGCTTCCCTTCTCTTCCTTTTCCTTCTTTCTCCAAGACTCCAAGTATGCCACACTCTTCTAAGAGTGCTCCAAGAAAATTCTAAGTGTCCAAGAGTATGAGAGATAGAGAATAGAGAGAGAGCTCCAAAACTAAACTGACAAAGGTCTGTGAACTGGTCCTCATAAGAATTTTTATTAATGAGGCCTCTACTTTCTTCATTGTCCATTATTTTCCTTCATTTTCCTCCTCACATGCAATGTGTGACCTTTCACGTTCCTTTTCTCCTAATTTCCATTAATTTCATAAATAAAATTCCAATAAATGACTCATGCCTTTCCAAAGCCTTTTCCATTTCCTTAGCCATTAATTAATCACATGTGATCCCCATCACTATGCTTTTTCACAACATTCATCTTGAAATACGTGTCCCATGACCAAGATCTTATTTTACCTTTATTAGTTTTTACATGGATTTTTGGCCAAGGTTGTTACACTAAAGTTATATGCCAATAATATTTATGATGACCAAGTCTATCTGAAATCTAAGAAAAGAGTCGAGTCCCTGTGTTATCTATGTTTGTTTACCCTCATTAAGCAAGGATATCAGCTTGAAGCTTATTGTGCCATCTATGGATTAATAATAAAGTCAAAAATATCTGAAGATCAAAGGCATATCACTAAGAACAAGTATGATCTGAGAAGTTTGATTTGAATCTAAGCCTAAAGTGGTTTGTATATATAGTATAAGTACAAAAAAAGGCGGTTGATGTTATCTTAAAAGTATGAGGATACAATCATATGTATCTTGTAGGTCTAAGATATATATATATATATATATATATATATATATATATATATATATATATATATATATATATATATATATATATATATATATATATATATATGAAATCCATGCTCCTCTCAATGAGTGGTAAGTGCAAGTCTATGAATAAAAGCGATTAGTGTTAGAACATTTCTTTGGAATGTCAACAAGACTTGGAAGATCCTTTAAAGGTATGCTAAATCTAAAGATAAATTCCTACAGGAATATGAGCCTATGTGAATACTTTTTTATATGCTGAAGACCTCTATGATATAGTGAAAGGAAGTATTACTATGATGATGTTGGACATTAGAAATATATGCAAAGATGCTAAGACATATCAAGAGGTTGAAATTCCTCTTCAAATCGTGAAGGCTAATTAAATTATGAGAATAATACATGTTTTGATATCTTGCTAAAATGGCGAGACTCGATGAGATTGGATCAATTAGGGTTTGGAAGACTAGATGTCTTGGCCAAAATCTAGGAATGTTTTTGGGTTTATAAAATCTTAGGATTGTTGATGTCGATATTGAAGAAGTTGGGAAAGAATGCAAGGATGAGTGGTCTTGTAAAACCTAGAATAATATTAAAGAATTATTAGGTTTTGGAGTCAAAACCATAGCTAATCAATTTATAACCCTATCTAGGGTTGGAGATGCAAGCCTACGGCTTATGAACTAATTTCTTCCACTTAAAAGAAGAAACCCTAGCTCCTAGAAGAATTGACATCTTGATGATGAGAATGATTTTGTAGAAATTTTGAATAATATAACACTTATTCACAAAGATTATCCTGATTATACACTATTTGTGGAATGCATGCATAATACATAACCTCCTCTACGTTGATCATCAATTTTGCGGAATTAAAAACAATGAAACATCAATCGCATGCGCACATTAACAAAATATGTAACCGGGGTAAGAATATAGCTGAAAACCCCCAACTATCTGTATATTATAATGATAGAGAACATGTAACAATACATAGTACAATACTCCTCACAAGTACTCAGTACTATCTCCACCTGCTACACACAAACTAGCTCAAATCTGAATCAAGTCATAGGTTCAAATCTCCTCCGCTGTCTGCCTACCTCTACTGCGCAATCCAAAGTGAGAATAGGAATGATCCAAGCTCGTTTTCCTTGGCTTGTACTGCGCAATCCTCATTGGCAATCTCCATCAATGCATGTGCAAATCTCATGCACAACTATAGTCACAACTGATAGTAGTCTCACTCTTTGACCCACCTCTAACACTTGTCTCCACTGAACTGTCCATGCACTGAGTTAACTGATGTATTCTTTAGTTGCTTTATGAGTTAATAATTAGTGAATTAATTAATAATTAATTCACATCACTCATCACTAGTGTATTCTGCAGTTAGACTAAATACAACTAGTTCAACTAAGTCAAACTGAACACAACCCCATCAACTCCTCAATCAACTCCACCAAACTCAATCATCTGAGTTCTAACTGAAGTCCATCATGCAATAGCTCAACTGATCCATAAGAAAAGCGTATTTCCTTCTGGCAGCTGCATGTGCCACATCCGTAGCTCGAACTGAAGTGCTCCAAGAGGATAAGATAATTTTTATAGTCCAAATATTATTAAGAGCTAATAATATTCGACTGTTCTATTTTTAGCCTGGCAGTCTAAAAATAGACTCCGCCCATATTTCTAAGAATATAAGTCCATCTATTTTTACCAACATGACCAATCATCCACAAATAGAATCCTACAACTCATAGACCATGATCCATATGTCTAAAAATAGACATAGTCTAAAAATAAACTTTGCGCCAAAAATAGCCTACGGGCCCACTTAGTGAAGGTGACTTCTTTTCACTAAGCTCCATCATCTTGTTGCTTTTTTCAACACTCCCTCTCAACAAGATATGGATTATTTGCAACCCCTATCCTGCAACTCTGGACTGTTCTGCATGCAACACATTTGCCCGGTCCACTCACTCCAACAACACTTGGAACAAAAAAACACTCCCAACTAACCACACTGATGGGCTAGGAACATACTCTGATGTTGAAGCTCTACCTACTGCTAACAAGTGCTCCCTCTTTGACATCTGCGCTACTGCAACATCTCCATGCATCTCGCACCATTGCACACCTCTCAGTGCCACCTAGCACTATGCAAAACACTTGTGCCTCTCACATTGCTGTAGCCTGCTAGCTATGCGCTGTCCTGGGATTCCCTACACTGTTTCTCTCTCTGCTGCTCCATCCGCATCTGTCTCTACCCAATCAGTCAGTTCCTGCTACTCCACATCGGCACCCCCGTAGCAAGGCCTCATCCAAGAGGTTGGGTACCTCAAGGATCCTGCCCCTCCTCCTTGGGACGATCACTCTATATTGCCCCACCTCCTACCTGGAGGTATGGCTGCATGTGATCCCTCAACCCACCTGGCTCAAAGTTTCCCCCTACTAGAGGTATCTGCATGAGTAGATGTCTCTACTCGATCTCCTCTCAGCTTCCCTTGTTGTGGTTGCTCCACAACCTCCTGAAGCTACTACACCAATCGTGGCTCCTCCACAATCGTCTGAGACTTCTTTTGGCTCTGCATGTTGAGAGGTAATATACGCTCCCTCTCAACCACCAAGTCTCCATTAGTTGCCTCACTTCTCAAGGCTTTGCATGCATCTTGAACCTCAAGAGCATATAGGTTCTTGACCCGTGAACCAATCTGCTTCACCTGTCTAGTGATGATGTGTCCAAGGAAAACCTTTCCCTTACTAAAGACTACATCATAGCCTCTGTCTTCCAGCATCGCGATCGACACCAAGTTTCTCTTCAGTCCTGGTATATACTTGACATCGGTCAAGGTAAGGTGAGCTCCATGCTCCCTCTGAAAAATAATCGTGCCTACACCTGAGACACTATACTTCTCATCATTACCCTTCGCTATGAGTATCTGGAGATCTTTCTCCTCCAAAGTACTGAACAAACTCTTGTCACCGGTCATGTGGAAAGAAGCTCCACTGTCAAGAAACCAACCACTTCCCACCATGGATGAAACCATGCATGCGAAGAGTGTGAAATACAACTCAAACTGTGAAGCAAGTGCCTCACCTTCAGATCCTTCCCCAGATCCCTTCTTGGATTTCCTCCATGGACAATTTGCAGCATAATGGCCCACCTCATGACAACGAAAGCATCGCACTTTCGATTTGTTAACCTTCTTCACATCATTGGAAGAACTGGATTCAGAAAGAGAGCCCTTCTCCTTCCCCTTCTTTGCTTTGGCAGCCAAAGCGCAATTTTCTTCATCAGATGCCTTTGATGAAAATCCATCCCTGGTATTCCGCCTGATCTCCTCTTGCACAAGATCAGACCAAAGTCTCTCCCATCCTGGCAATTTCTCCCGACCATTGACAGAGTCCTGATAGGAATGCCAACTCTTCGGAAGACCAAGGAGAGCCAAGCTCACCAAGTCCTCATCATCGACAGTCACCCCCACACTTCCCAGCTCATCCCAGCATTGGGTGAACTTCGTGAGATACTTGGGCATATTGTCTCCCTTCTCACACTTAATGTTTCTGAGTTTATCCTTGAGCGCCAACTTCCTCTGGTCGCTCTTTCTTTGGAATAAATCTATCAACGCTTTCCACATCAAGTATGGAGAAGCCTTTCCATGCAGGCTGGATGCAATGTGATCCTTCAAGCCCTCCAACAGAATCCTTCGACACTTTGCTGTCTTCTTTTGCCAAACCTCAACGTGAGCAGCATCAGTAGGCTTTGGGACCTCAGCCTCTATGAACTCCTTCATCCCATTTTCATCTAACACCGCCTCCATCCTGTCTTTCCATGCAATATAATTTGAGCTGCCCTCAAGAGCATACTCCAATCGCAATCTGTTGAAAGACATTTCAACTTTGACACCAAGAAAACACTGCTGCAAATTCGAATTCCACCAGCTCAAAACTCAACCGCTTCTGATCTAAAATTCGTGAGAACAAAGTATTTCTCGTACAGAGATTTACTGTATGGGCTTTTACCGGATATCTCACCTTCCAAAAGAAGGATGAATCCAGAGGCTACCTAACCTGATTAGAGACTCTGCCTGAAGAAATAAAATGTAATCACTTTCTGAATAATAGATATGATGATCAACTTCCGCTCTGATACCATGTAGAAATTTTGAATAATATAACACTTATTCATAGAGATTATCCCGATTATACACTATTTGTGGAATGCATGCATAATACATAACCTCCTCTACGTTGATCATCAATTTTGCAGAATTAAAAACAATGAAACATCAATCGCATGCGCACATTAACACAGTATGTAACAGGGGAAAGCATACAGCTGAAAACCCCCAACTATCTGTATATTATAATGATAGAGAACATGTAATAATACATAGTACAATACTCCTCACAAGTACTCAGTACTATCTCCACCTGCTACACACAAACTAGCTCAGATCTGAATCAAGTCACAGGTTCAAATCTCCTCCGCTGTCTGCTTGCCTCTACTGCACAATCCAAAGCGAGAATAGGAATGATCGAAGCTCGTTTTCCTTGGCTTGTACTGCACAATCCTCATTGGCAATCTCCATCAATGCATGTGCAAATCTCATGCACAGCTATAGTCACAACTGATAGCAGTCTCACTCTTTCACCCACGTCTAACACTTGTCTCCACTGAATTGTCCATGAACTGAGTTAACTGATGTATTCTTTAGTTGCTTTATGAGTTAATAATTAGTGAATTAGTTAATAATTAATTCACATCACTCATCACTAGTGTATTCTGCAGTTAGACTAAATACAACTAGTTCAACTAAGTCAAACTGAACACAACTCCATCAACTCCTCAATCAACTCCACCAAACTCAATCATTTGAGTTCTAACTGAAGTCCATCATGCAATAGCTCAACTGACCCATAAGAAAAGTGTATTTCCTTCTGGCAGCTGCATGTGCCACATTTGTAGCTCGAACTGAAGTGCTCCAAGAGGATAAGATAATGTTTATAGTCCAAATATTATTAAGAGATAATAATATTCGATTGTTCTATTTTTAGCCTGCCAGTCTAAAAATAGACTCCGCCCATATGTCTAAAAATAGAAGTCCATTTATTTTTACCAACATGACCAATCATCCACAAATAGCATCCTGCAACTCATAGACCATGATCCATATGTCTAAAAATAAACATAGTCTAAAAATATACTTTGCACCAAAAATAGCCTGCGGGCCCACTTAGTGAAGGTGGCTTCT
Source organism: Pinus tabuliformis (assembly GCA_031772625.1). Taxonomy (NCBI): domain Eukaryota; kingdom Viridiplantae; phylum Streptophyta; class Pinopsida; order Pinales; family Pinaceae; genus Pinus; species Pinus tabuliformis. Next base: position 147,643,431 of record CM062810.1, on the reverse strand, counting down.
TTTCACTAAGCTCCATCATCTTGTTTCTTTTTTCAACAGATTTGTAGGTTGGATGCAAAAAGGGTAAGATTAAGAGGGAGTTGGCATGTTCTCAAAAGATATGTATCTTGTATTTCTCTTATTTTATATCATTATTGATGTTGTTTTTTCTTCTTGTCATTGTATATCTTGCTTTGTTGTATTTGTTCTTCCTTGTCCTCCTAGTAAGGATTGAAGGTACACGATGAATCCTATCAATGTTATTGCATAAATGAAAATATTGGAAGAAAAAATCCTGGGAAAATAAGACTCGTGATTGGTTGAGCTTTGGAATCAGAGGGAGAAGACAAGATCATCCAGATTGAAGCATGTTTCGGTCTATGATGAAAAGAAGTCAATTCAGAGATGAAGATGGCTAGAAGTTTTAAAGATGGATTTTGATCTTAATATGTTGAAGATGAGCCCATGATTTTTTTGCTATGTATTGATGATATGTTTCTAACAAGGGCCAATGAATTTTTTGTCCTATGTAAGAGGGAACTGTTCTCGTAAAGGCAAGAGCTTGGCAATTTTTTTTTTGGGATTTGGCATAATGGACTGCAAGTCCATTGACATCTCCATGATGAAAATTTTTAATAAGCAACAAAATAATATTTCTTACTTGGTTGATTCTATGATTGGCTATTTGATCTATCTATAACATATTTTGATGATTGCTTCTATAAGAAGCCATGGTTGAAGGTGAATAAATAACTAGTTTTTCAACCTATTGTGGTCTCTTAGATTGTTTGATCAAGTACTGAAATCCAACATGGATACTTTTCTGTAGTTGTGCAGTTTGTTGATGTTTTATTCTGTGAGAAGCCTAGAATGGCTGAGAATTCCCCTTGGAGAGGTAACATTTATTATATAGAATCATGAATCTTCCTTGGGACACGGTCAAGAGAACAATGGATTGGTCAAGAATATTGTCACTCCCTTAGGCAAGTTGACTGAAAGACCAATGAATCTAGTCGGGGAGCTTGATTCTGAGGCATGAAGTGATCCCTTGTGTCATGATGACTAAGAGACCGATGGGTTTGGCTGGGGACACTAATTTTGTGATCTCTCCCTTAGGCAGTTGTTGAGAGCCCTATGGATTGGTTTTGGAGATTGGTCTTGAGTTCCATTCCTTGGTTCAGATGACTAAGAGGCCAATGAGTTTGGTTGGGAAGGATGAGTTCTCTCCCTTGGGTTGTTGATCAAGAGACTATATAGTGAGGGATTGAGATAATGATTCCTCCCTTGGGTCATGGACCAAGAGACCTTGTTTATGGTCAAAGAGATGGACCGTGTGTAACCATTGCATATGGTTGAAGAGTTTGGCCTCATGAACGACATTGATTGATGGATGTGTTTGATGCTATGTATCTTTCCTTATGATGAGACTTGTGATCTCTCCCTTGGGAAGTTGCTGAGAGACCCATGCATTAGTTAGGGAGATTGATATTGAAAGAGAGAGAGACTTGCACATCTGATTTATCCCTTGGGATATTGTTGAGAGACCTATATATTGGTTGGGGAGATTGATCTTGAGAGAGAATGAAAAGTACCTCTCTAGTTAAGAGGGAATGATGGAATTTTAATTGCCATGGTTAGTATTTTCATCTTAAGAAGAAATGGAATATTTTTAGGAACCTTTACTTTTTCTATGATCTCATCAAGCACTGTGTATTCTTTGTTTTCTTTTTACTATTTATTTTCCTACATCTGATCTTTATACAAGACCCTTTCATTGAATATGATGTCTCTACACCTAATGATTTTGTGATTCTCATAATCATATAAGAAATAACCAAAATCTTTAACACCATATCCAATAAAGGTACATTTCTTTGATTTTGCCTCAAGATTTGTTCTATTTTCTTTATTAATGTGGACACTAGCTTCACAGCCGAAAGTCTTTAAAAATGAGTAGTTTACATTTTTACCTGTCCATGCCTCCTCTGGAATACCACCATCCAAGGAACTTGAAGGCTCTCTGTTTCTTAGATAAAAAACAATATCTACAACATCTACTCAAAATTTTAAAGGCCATCTTTGTTGTGAAACCAGCTCAAGAAAAGATAGAAAAGATAGATCAACGCCTTAGAATTCAGCCTCTTCGAGGGGGCAACCTCCTTTACAGTACATAAATGAACAATTATTCCATGATACAAATGACAAAACCTCATTTCTATATATACGAGTCTAAGGAGTCACAATATAATCCATCCGACCTAAAAATAATAATATAAAGCCACAAAAATAACAATAGAGGGATTCTATGGGCACAATATGGGGGTAATAGGGGCACAACAATATAAATAAGGGGTATAACTACAATAGTAATGGGGTAATCACTAGTATTATAGGGACCCAACATGCCCCTCTCCTTCAAAAAAGTGTTGTCCTCAACGCTTGAGTAGTTCTGGATACTTCTGCATAAAATTCTCATCCTCCCATGTGGAATCTTCAGCGGATAAGTTCTTCCACTTGATAAGATACTCTGAAATTGATCGATTTCGTAGCTGTCGAGTTCTTGTTTCTGTGACTGCTTCCGGTTCCAATATAATTTTTCCTTCCTCGTCAAGTTCTGGCAATATTGTTTGAATTGGGAGCTTGTTGCCTATAACCTTCTTTAAACATGAAACATGGAAAACTAGGTGCAATCGAGAAGCCGCCGGAAGCTCCAATTTGTATGCCATAGTACCAATCTTTTGCAACACCTTGTACGGACCATAATACTTTGGTGATAATTTATTATCCTTCTTAGCTTGCTTTAGGGACATTTGCTTATATGGTTGTAGCCGTAGGAATACCCAATCACCTACATCAAAACTTCTTTCACTGTGATGTTGATCTGCCTGTTGTTTCATTCTATTTTGTGCCAACACGAGGTTATCCTTTAAGAGTTGGAGGACTTGTTGTTGATGTTCGATGTGATGTTCCACTGCCTGAACCTTAGAATTTTCTCTTAAATAGGATGTGATGGATGGTGGTTGATACCCATAAAGTGCCATAAATGGGGTCATTTTTGTTGCTGTATGGAAGGAAGTGTTATACCACCATTCAGCCAGAGGCAACCATTTGACCCATTGTGTCTGTTTATCAGATACAAAGCAACGAAGATATCCTTCCAAAAATTTGTTTACTATCTCAGTTTGCCCATTAGATTGAGGATGATAAGATGAGCTATGAGCTAACTGAGTACCAAGACAAGAAAATAATTTTGTCCAAAAATTTCCAGTGAAAATGGGATCTCTGTCACTTACAATAATCTTTGGGTTTCCATGTAGCTTTTGAACTGTTTCCATAAATGCAGTAGAAACTGTACTGGCTTTAAATGGATGTGATAATGCACAAAAGTGTGCATACTTGGTAAGTCTGTCAACTACCACCATGATGACACTCTTTCCCTCAAACTTGGGTAAACCTGTGATAAAATCCATTGAAACCTCCTCCCAACGTTGGCTTGGAATGGATAAAGGTTGTAATAGACCCGGTGTCTTAATTGTTTCAACTTTATTTTGTTGGAAAACCAAACATTCCGCCACAAACTTTTGAATATCTGATTTAAGGCCATCCCAAAAAAATTCCTTCTTAACCCTGTGGTAAGTTTTTAAAAATCCTGAGTGCCCTCCTAAGGGAGAAGTGTGCAATTCCATAAGAATCTTTTGTTTTAGCTGGGAATTCTTACAGAGGTATAAGAGATCTTTGTACCATAACGAATCATTTTGCCAGCTAAATGTATCAGAAGTACTGGAATCTTGTTGTAGCTTTCGAATAAGTGCCCACACTTCTTCGTCATTCTTCCATTCCTCCCTTGCTTCGTTTATCCAATCTGGTTGGATAATAGAAATGGCACACAACAATGCTTCCACATCCTCATCCTTTCTTGAGAGTGCATCTGCCACCACATTTTGCTTCCCTTTTTTGTAGATGATTTCAAAGTCATAACCCAACATCTTTGTGACCCACTTTTGTTGCTCTTCAGAGGATAATCTTTGTTCTAAAAAGTATTTAAGGCTATCATGATCTGCTTTTACCTTGAAGTGTCTTCCCATTAGGTAGGGTCGCCATTTCTTAAGTGCATGGAGTATTGCCAACATTTCCTTCTCATAAATAGCTTTGCTTAAAAACTTTCCCTTGATTGGACGACTTTCAAAAGCAATGGGTCTTTCATCTTGCATTAGAACAACACCAATTCCATTTCCTAGAGCATCACATTCCACAATAAAGGTTTTTGTGAAGTCCGGTGTAGCTAAGACCGGTGCTTGGCACATTGCCTCTTTAAGATGTTCAAAGGCCTTTGTTGCTTCCGGAGTCCATGAAAATGAATCTTTCTTCAATAATGTTGTTAGAGGTGCTGCTATTCTCCCATAATTCTTAACAAACTTGCGATAATACCTTGTCAACCCAAGAAATCCTCGCAAATGCTTTATGGATGTGGGGATTTTCCATTCCTTAATGGCTTTAATTTTGCTAGGGTCTACCTTAACTCCTTCATGAGATACAATATGACCCAAATATTCCACCTCCTGGACTCCAAAGAAACATTTGGATCTTTTTGCATATAATTGTTTCTCCTCCAATAGTTGTAGCACCCTGTCAACATGTTCAACATGATCCTTCCAAGACTTGCTGTAGATTAGTATATCATCAAAAAATACTAACACAAATTTTCTAAGGAATGGTTTGAAAATTGAATTCATCAAACCTTGAAATGTTGAAGGTGCATTGGTAAGGCCAAAAGGCATGACCAAAAATTCATAATGACCCTCATGAGTTCTAAATGCCATTTTCGGAATGTCTTCAATCTTCATTCTGATTTGATGATATCCTGAACGAAGATCCAACTTGGTGAAGTAAATTGATCCATGCAATTCATCCAGTAATTCATCAATGACAGGAATGGGGAACTTATCTTTAATAGTGAGCTTGTTGAGCTCCCTATAATCCGGACACATGCGCCATGATCCATCCTTCTTGTGCACCAATACTACTGGAGCTGAGAAAGAACTTTGACTCGGTTGAATTATACCAGCCTCTAGCATTTCTGCAACCATACGTTCAATTTCACTTTTTTGGACATAGGGATATCTGTACGGCCTGATGTTTGGAGGAACACTTCCTGGAATCAGATGAATAGCATGATCATGATCACGCATAGGTGGGAGACCTTTGGGAGTCTCAAATACCTTGGAATGATTGTCCAGGACTTTTTGGAGATCTGGAGAAATAGATGATTCCAATGTGGAAACATCTAGTGAACATAATTGTGCAATTACACCTCTTTGCTCCTTTTTTAGAAGCTTTGTCATGCCATTAGAGCTGATTATCTTTCCTGGTTTCCCTGCAATACCCCTTAATTCAACTTCCTTTCCTTTCGTAGAAAATTTGATGAAAAGTTCTTGAAAATTAAAAGCTATTGTACCCAAGGATTGTAGCCATTGGACTCCTAGTACAACATCAGCACCTCCCATTGGAATGGAAAGCATTGGGCTAGTCAATACATATTCTCCCATGGATAGCTTGATATTATGGCACTTTCCAGAGCAATTTATTGTTCCTCCATTTGCAATCATCACTTGACACTCTGGTGCTGGATATAGGAAGCAATTCAATTCTTTTGCTACCCTACAATGAATAAAATTGTGGGTGCTTCCTGAATCAATCAACACTATTACCTTTTTCTTCTTGATTTGTCCTTTTATCTTGATGGTTTGAGGAGTGGTAATTCCCGCCAATGCATTACAAGATATGGTCGGATTTATTTGTTCTTCATCTAGGCTTTGTTACTGGAGTATATCCTCTTCTTTTGACCTTTCTTGCTCCTTTTCTTCTTCCTCTTCACAATCTATGTAGAATAATTTCTTCTCAGCACACTTATGACCTTTTGTGTATTTGCTATCACAATTGTAACAAAGCCCTTTTGTTCTTTTTTCTTCCAATTGTTGTGGTGTCAACCTTGTAGGTTGTGGAAGACTAGGGGCAACAACACTTCTGTCTTTATAGTTGTGAATGGTATGCTTCTTAGTGGCCATAATTTTGCTTTCCATTTTTCTTGCTAACCTGAATGCCTTCTCTAATGAATGAGGTTCCCAAAGGCGAACATCATGTTGGATATTATCCTTTAAAGACCCTATGAACACATCAATCCTATGCTCCTCTGGAATATCTTTTACCCTTATGTTCAATTTTTGGAACTCCTCAATGTGCTCCATTATTGAACCCTTTTGTTTGAGACTTATCAATTGGCTAAAAAAAGTGTTGCTTTTTGTATCCTCATAATGTGCTATCAATTCTTCCGTAAAAATTGCCCAAGTGATAAATTGTTTACGAGAACAAAGCCATTGATACCATACAAACTGATTTGGTTCCAAATATACAGTTTCCGTACGTACCTTTTGTGCGTTTTGCACATTATTGAGATCGAAGAATTGCTCCATCTGTAATATCCATGTGGCGGGATCCTTGCCATCAAACTTCCTCATATCGATTTTTGGAATATGGTGAGTCTTCGATCCAACATTAGCGTCTATGGAATCATGATTAACATTTCTTTTGTTCTCATCATGAGTTTCCTTTAGTACCCTTTCACCCTTAGAGACCATTTCTTGTAGCAACTTATTCATATTTATCTTCAATTCATCCATGTCTGTCTTTAAATCTATCTTCAAATCATCCATCTTAGCTTCCACGTCAATCATCTTAGCTTCTATGCCTTTCTTTAAACAGTCCATCTTAGCTTATACACCTTTCTTTAAACCATCCATCTTAGCTTCTACATCTTTCTTTAAACCATCCATCTTAGATTCTGTTCCTTTTTGTGCAAGGGACAGTTGTTGCACTTGGTCTTGTAATTTTGATATATCATGTTGCATTTCTTCCTCTTCTTCATGAGTCATGCTAGAGCTTTCAGGTTCCTTACTAGGTTTTTGCATTTTCTTTCCTCGGGGCATCAGTTACCGATAATAATTCTCTACTATGCCCTTTGAATTCCTTCAAAATAAATTTTCAAACCAAGCTTAAGCAAAAATTTAAGAAAATCTACACACCTTTTTTCACTTTGTAGGAGCTTGATATTGCCTCTGATTTATCTCTGTACTTTCCAATCATCTAGTTTTGAATTTGTGAGTTTTTGTAGCCCTCTGTGTCCTCTTTCCAATGCCACAAGTCTGACCCAAATTGGATTCTCCAAGAAAGAGTTATGTGAAATCTCCCACAGTGACTTGCTTATAGACTAGTTCAGTAGAGCGAGCTTGTACGACGTGCCATGAGTCACTGTTTCAACCTTTGGATCTGAAACATGCATACACGAAAGTACAGTCCGTCCTCTTTCTGTACCTTCTTACGAAATTTCAATCTGATCCCCAGAGAGAAAGTTATGACGATTTTCCCTAGGTCACCTGTTTTGAATGTAATTCAGGAGTCTGCAAAAAGACCAACTTCCTTAGATCAATCTCCACAAATATCTCGCGAAAAGCTATGAAATTCGGACCCAAGTTTCAGTGCGATTTCTTCTCAAATGGGTTTTTTTTTGCGACTTCTGAAACATCACAGAAAAAAGTTATAGCGAAAATGCCACGATGACCTATTTGGAGCAGCGAAACCCTAGAATCCAAAGCTCTAATACCAAATGTTGTGAAACCAGCTCAAGAAAAGATAGAAAAGATAGATCAACGCCTCATAATTCAACCTCTTCGAGGGGGCAACCTCCTTTACAGTACATAAATGAACAATTATTCCATGATACAAATGACAAAACCTCCTTTCTATATATAGGAGTCTAAGGAGTCACAATATAATCCAGCCGACCTAACAATAATAATATAAAGCCACAAAAATAACAATAGAGGGACTCTATGGGCACAATATGGGGGTAATAGGGGCACAACAATATAAATAAGGGGTATAACTACAATAGTAATGGGGTAATCACTAGTATTATAGGGACCCAACAATCTTGCATGAAATCTCATGCACATTGCACGCTCCATGATTGTCGTGTTCATCCTTTTTGACACGCCATTTTCCTGTGGTGTTCCTGGAACTGTCTTCTCTCTACAAATTCCATTCTCTGAACAATACTTATCAAACTCTTTGCTACAATATTCACCTCCATTATTTTATCTAAGACACTTCAACTTTTTTCATGTCTCATTCTCAACCAAAGTTTTCCATTTCTTGTAAGTATCAAATACATCAAATTTATTTCAAATACAATAAATCCAGGTTTTCCTAGTTGTGTCATCAATAAAAGTAACATAATAGCGAGAGCCATCGAGAGATGATACATGAGAAGGTTCCCATGCATATGTATGCACAAGATATAATTTTTCGCTCTACTTTTCTTTACCAACTCTACGAAATTTGACTCTCTTTTGTTTTCCATAAACACAATTCTCACAAAAATCCAAATCAACATGCTTCAAACATGGAAACAAATTTTTTGAGTGAAGAATCTGCATCCCCTTCTCACTCATGTGCATGAGCCTATGATGCCACAATGTTGTATCTGCTCCTATAGAGGTTAAAGTATTAATAAAATTAGAAATACCATTGCATAAAAACAATGCACCAACCTTTTTTCCTTTTTTCTTACTAGGGCTTCTTTAGTGGCCTTCACGATTTTATCTTTAAAAGTAGATACACAACCTTCACCTCCCAACTGCCTTGTTGAAATTAGATTTCTCTTTAGATCTGGAACATGTCTTACCTCCTTTAATAGCCATTGGTTTACTTTCTTATTTTTATTAAAACTTTACCCATTCCAATGATTTTATCGGGTTTATCATCACCCAAATGAACTTATCCAAAATCTCCTTGAAAAATAATCATGAAAAGGTTTCCTATCAGGTGTGGGATGGAATGAGGCCCCTGAATCTACCGCCTAGGGATAAATAATATTTTCTAATGAAAGAATCAAAGCATCTTGCAACATATCACATGTCTCATTCGCTTCATGATTTTTTTCTTGTTGTGTGTCTCCTTATTTTTCCTTCTGAGACTTACAGTCTTTCCTCAGGTGTCCTTTCTTCCTACATTTCCAGTAGACTATCTCCGATATGGACTTGGATATTCCTTTCCTTGATTTACTTGTGATATCCTGGGCTCTTTCCTCTTTCCGTTCTTCTTCCCCTAGTCTCTGCGGTCAAAGCATTACTTGATGTCTCACTAGATATTTTCCATCACATTTCCTTGCTTAGGATTGCACTGATAACATCATCAAAATTTAAAGTAATAGATCCAGAGATAGAGTTACTAATGACCATAAATAAACTATTCCAAATTTCTAGCAATGAGCATAAAAATAACATATCCCTAACTTCATCATCAAAATTTACCCCTACATAACTTAACTAACTGGTAACGGTATTAGATTCATTTAAATTATTAGCAAGAGAACCAGCTTCTGATATCTTCATATTAAATAAACGCTTCATAAGAAATACCTTATTTGAGGCTGAAACTGGGCTATAATGGAGTAGGGAAGTATGGAAATCTTATGAAAGTAAGATAGGTTGAAGTCATGATCTAGGAGAATATAGATAGATAGATAATAGATCTGGACTTCAACATGAATGATTGTGAAACTTAGCATACAATATGGTAGATGAATGATATCATGAACAATATGTCTTATGAAATGCATCTTTGTCAATGGTAGTGACTTGTCATGTTACAAAACTTGGCTTCTTCTTCTAATGATTAGCTTCATGTCTTTTGCCTTGATCTCAATCCATCTTGTAGGTTTGTTGGTGTTATTGGTCAGCAACTAAAGGAAAGCTTCAAGAGTTTGAGTTTCATTGGATGAGCTCAACATTAGGTGATTTTTCACTTTTCTTTGACTTGAACATTTGTATTTCATATTTTGAAATATGAATTTAAATATTGACCTTGAAATCCCTTTGTTTATAGAGTTCATCCCTTAAATATTCCCAAGGCCTATCCAAGTAAACTCTCATGAAATATGTAAAATAATTACAAGCAATACTTTAAAAACAAGTCCAAAGATGATATACAAAGAAAATGCATTTGTTTATCCCTTGAGGAATGGTGGCCGACCTAGACCTCCTAGCAGTGTTTTGTTCACAAAATATCTGTTTTATGTCTGACTAGAGTGATTCTAAAGCCACGTTAAAGTGAATTCATATGGCAACTTTCAATATAAATAGGTCTTGAAAGTGATTTAGAATGATACACTAAAAATAATGGGGAGTACCATATTTGATAGAATTACTTGTGCATTATTTACTAGACCAACAGTCACTATTTGGAGTGTGACATTTTCATTAAATATCAGATCGATGCAATTTCACTTAAAGATTAAAATAGATTTATTTATTTATATCGAGTAGAACCACATTAATTGATTAATCATTCCACTTATACATGTTAACCACATATTATATATATATATATATATATATATGCGCACATTACCCTTTTCATATCATATTAAATCTAAAAATAAAAGAGATGATAAAGCAGTTAGGTTATGTTTTTTTCAGTTTTTCAAGTAAATAAAAGTATCTAATCCAATCATTACATAGACTTTGGTTGAGCTTGGGATTTTTAATAATGATTAGACAAATTTGTGGCTGTAGGATATTAAAAATTAGATTTTCATCATTTATGTGGCTGTAGGATATTAAAAACTAGATTTTCATCATTTATTTTCTATTTTCACAGTAGATCCTTAATAGAGATACTTTTCGATAAAATTATATTAAAACTTAGAACTACAATCATCTATATAATTTTGATTTTGGTGAATTTCCATATTCAATTTACTATTGGACGCATTCAAAATGGGTATGATACATAATAAATATACCCACTTTTTTTTTTACAAACACCAATGTATGTATATACCTAGTAGTCTCTATCATGACACATCAAGGTTGGAATCCTTGTTAGAAACGTGGCAGACCTACATGATAATTGGGGCACTTCCCCGAGTGGTAGAAACACGTCTCTTTTCGTGCAATCATGTAATAATAATAATTGTTAACGAGTTCAAGGTGGTCTTGGCGTCCACATGGTCTTCGAAAATCGGTGGAAGTAAGATTCCTAAGTCGAATTGCGACCTAGTGGGGCCGCTGAGTTAGCAAGAGAAAAAAAACGACATTGTGATAATATAAATCTAATAAAAATTATGCAAATATATATCTTGAGTTATTTTCTACACAATGGTAGCTAGAGCCACACATCCTAAGCCTTACCAAACATAAAAATTACTCAAAGTTCCAAGAAATGCGTTAGACAGTGCCTTTTCATGCTTTTCCCTTCAAATCGACCTATCAACTCTACTTAAGAATGAAAGAACAAATTCAAAGAAATGTGGTTGTCTTTAGAAAAATGTGGCTATATCTTGGTAGGCTTTATTTTTAGTTATAGGTTTGACCTATCAACTTTATAATTAAAAAGGAAAGGACAAATTTAGGAAATGTCATTATCTTGGTAGGATTTACTTTGAGTTACAGGTTTAACCTATCAGCTTCATACTTAAAAAGGAAAGGACACATTTAAGAAATGTGATTTTTTTGGCAAGCTTTATCTTTAGTTAGGGGTGAGAATCAAATTTAGAGATGTGGTTGTTTTGGGAGGCTTTATCTTTAGTTTTAGGTGAGAATTAGATTTTTGAGGCTTTATCTTTAGTTTTAGGTGAGAATTAGATTTTTGAGGCTTTATCTTTAGTTTTAGGTGAGAATTAGATTTTTGAAAAGGAAAATTTATTTTTTTGTATGATGAAATATTGTCTATAATTTTATATACATAGAAATGTGTAATTTTAGAGAAAATGTGTATTTTTTTGTGTTGAACTTATACTTAATTATAACACTTTTTTTTTTAAATATGGAATAAATAAAAAATATATAATATGTAATGCAATCTAATTTTTTTATAGCTTAGTAAGAAGAATATATGTAATTTCTTCTTTGCTTAATCAGTGGTTTACACACGATACTTAAAATCTTAATATATATTTCTTTAGTTATCTAACATTAATATATCTAACTTTACTTAAAAATATGAGAAAAAATATAAATATTTAGAAATATAAAGTTAAAAAAACTTCCTATTAATGAAATCAAACATGCTAGAATATAAATGGCTAATAAATGAACCAATAAAAATCCCTATTAGTGAAGATTATAATACAAATATAAAGAAACTAAAGAAAAAATATTATTTAAAACTACTTTATTATTATATTATTGATTAAAACACAAACAAAAAAAAAAAATGAACCCTCATTTCATATTCTAAACAGAGATAAGAAAACCACATAAAAGGATATTGAAATTAATAACAAATAGACTCTACAATAAAAATGATTATCTACCTAAAATCAATGGATATAAGCCACCCCTATGTTGGTGTGTAACCCCTTTTCTCACAAAACACATACAACTAATATGGAGAGAACTTGCAATCACAATGTCGGTTGACAAAGGGATGGAAGGAATATCTAATAATTATGTAAGCTAATGTCCCATCCAAATAAATTTACATAGATGTAAGACATGGAACCAATTTAAACATAACATTTATCATATGAAGTTTTACTTATAAGAGTGTAAAAGACATCCATGGATTAGACTACAAGATCTAAAAATCATTTGTGGAAGAGATGAAGAAAACTAAAGAAGAAAATAATTCATTGCTTGAGAAAATATGCTATACATCATCCTAATTTAACAGAGAAATGGAAGCTTCTAGCAATAGCTAGAAGATAAGACTTACAAAGCAATAGATAAAGATTTCATGTAGGCTTACGAACTCCAAATCTTCTTTATTGGAACTCTAAAACCTCCCATAAGTGAAAGGTAGGGAGGAAATAAAGAAAAAAGCAAAGAATGGGTCCTCACAAAAAGGTGTGCTTAGTTACCCATGTACAACTTCTCATAAGCAAACAAAAGGAGAAAAGCCCATAAGAAAAAACTCCACCCAAAACGGAGTACGTAAGAAAAGAAATAAAGAAAGAGAAAAATGAGGAGGTGAAGGAAGGATGACTCAAGATGACCCTCGAAGGACAACTTCCTCCTCTCCAAGCATTTGTTGTAACTAAAGAAACCTTGGTAATACCATGGAATTTGTGAAAGTATCTACTACTTGTTCTTCAGTAAGTACATACTCCAGGATAAGAATTCCATCTTGAATAAGTTGGTGAATGAAGTGCATATGGATCTCAATATATTTCGTCCTTTGATGCTCCACAAAATTTATAGAAATATGTATTTCTCTTTAATTATCACACCAAAGAAGAATAGGTTGATCCCACTAAATGCCAAACTCAAGAAATAATTATTGTAGCCAAAGAGCTTCTTGATACTCATCTTATGGCAGAGATAATGTAATCATTGATCTTTTCTTGCAGGACCAATCAATAGGAGCATAAACATGATAGCAAACAAATCTAGAGGTGGAATTATGATCATCCATTGATCCATCCCAATCAAAATTTATGAAATCCATAAGCTAAGGAGAACTAATAGTATATTTAATGAAAAAATTGGAAGTTTCCTTAATATATCTTAGAATATGATTCACTAGTTTCTAGCAAGCCTGATGAGAATCCTAAGAGAATCTAGAAACCAACTATAATGCAAAAGTAATGCCAAGTTGGGTGTGTGTCAAATAGAGTAGACTTCCTACCAATTGGTGATACAATGTAGGATCCACTTATTAGGAGGGTAAACTAGTGGTAGGAGTAACACTAGACTGGAAAGGAGTAGTCACAATCTCACAATTAGCCATGCCAAAGCATAGATGTAAATAACGGGCATATTTTTTTTGGAAGATGGTGATCCCTTCTGAAGACTAGTGAACATGCATGCCAAGAAATTAATGTATCAGACCAAGAGGCATCATATCAAATTGTCCCATCAACGCTTCCTTAACATTCCAAACGATAGATGAAGAAATCCCTATGAGGATCAAATCATCCACATACAAAACTAGAATCAATAAATAAGAGCCCTATCTTTGAGTGTTAAATGTAGGATCAAAATGACAAAAATTAAACCCATAAGCAAGAAGAAAATGATGCATCTTCTCATACCAACATTTAGGAGCTTGTTTGAAACCATGTAAGGAACACTAAATCCTGCAAACAAGTGAATGTTCCTATACAAAAACAGGGGCTACTCCACGCAAATATCCTCATGCATATCCCCATACATAAAGCCCTCTTTGTTGGAATTTGAGTAGCCATGTTCGGTATTTTCATATTAAGAAGAAATGGAATATTTGAATTAATATTTAATGTCTCCTAAAATAATCAAGTCAAACTCTTCCTCTGTGAAAACTATATATAGGATATCACTTCTCCTCATTTGGACATTGACTTTTGTCATGGTTATCTCTAATCCAGCGAAGTTAGAAGTAGTAGAAGGGGGCAAAAATCAAAAGGAAAATGAGGGTTTGGAACTTGATCTTGTTATTAGTCACAGGTTTGTCTATTAGCTTGATATTGTTATTTTTAATGAATTGATGAATGCTGAACTCTCTCTCACATAAGGAAAGATTTATCGGTTTTCCCCTTGTGGGTTTTTCCCTAGCCTCGGTCCTAATTTTTTGTGTTTCTTCTCTCATTGTCTCATGGTTATTTTTACTGCTCTTTCATGTTTAATGGTTGAAATTTTCTTATGTGTAAATTCTTAATAATATCAGATGTTATATATATGCAATTGATGCTAAATAATCATTGGAAGAGGTTATTGTCGAAGGAATTTTTTTTAGTTTGTTTCTCCTAGAAAAATCAACATTGTTTCAGAGCAAAGAGTTAAAGAGACGTCGTGAAAAAGGAATCTGAATTTTCTCTGATGAAGGGTTGAATTCTTGTGGTACATTTTTTTTTGGACCAAGGTTCTAAAGTTTATTAAGAGGCTAAGGTTTAGTAAGAGCCAAAGGTCTATGGTATTCTTCAAGCTCGAGCCTCCTCCTTCATGAATAGATCTGAGCTCCCTCATTCCCTTGATTTGAGACAATTATCTCTATGACAAGCCAGCTTCTCTAACACCTTTTGGCACCTCGGTGGCACCTTTATGTGAACTACGTGGAACCTCTTATGGAAGTCCTGTAGAATCTAGTTACTATGGAAATATGTGAGTTTTTTGGCAAGTTTCTCTATGGAAATATGTGAGTTCTGTGTTAAGTTTCCCTGTGAAAATATGTGAGTTATGTGGGATTACTAGTTCAAGTTTTGTGGCATCAACAAATGTGAGTTCTACAAAAAGTATCTATGTGGTTCATACGAGCTTATATGTGGCACTATTCTCTAATCATGCGAGGCTCTCTGTGGATGTATTTTCTATGGTTTATACGAGCTTCTTTGTGGCATTTTCTCATATGGTATGCAAGCTTATCTATATGGTAAGCGAGCTTCTTTGTGACAATATTATATGTGAGGTTCTCTATGGATCCTTATCCTTGTGAAGCAAAGTTTAGTGGCTCTCCTAATTTGCAGACCTAAGGCTATATGTGTGTGTGTGTGTGTGTGTGTGTATGTGGAACCATGCAAGTTTACGAAGAAAACTACACTAAGATTTTGAGCCTAATCGAGCCGAGTTACAGTGATACTATTGTATCTCTGTGGTAATATCATTCTACAAATGCTATTGAGAAAATCGAGATCAATCATGCAAGTTTCTTTGGAATTGAAGAAACTAAATAATTTATTGTCCCTATGAAACATATCTCTATGGCATCTGAATTACATGATATCTATGGTATTGATTGTTCAATAATGTGAATGATCCATGACTTTTCAAGATATGAACCTGAGGTTATGGTTGAGTAACCTCTGTACATCCAGGTGTGGTAAATCATTGTGTCTAACTCTGTGTTATTGAAGGAGGTCTAAGAAACCTAGAGTATCTTGTAGGCCAAATATACCTCACTTAGGACTGAGTTTCTTGTAATCTAAGTAGAGGATGAAAAAGTCAAAACTGAATGTAAAACCACCCTACCACACCTACCCAAGTAACCATAGAACCGGGGTAAACATGTGACGAAGAGTTACTATGATATGATTCAAATCCCCATGTGTCAGTTAAGGAAGTTGAACCAATGGAACACACTACATAGACCTTCCAGACATACTGCAAAACCCCCAAGAGCCATCTAAACCTTCTAGGTGACTAGCCCATAGACAAACTAGCCTTCTACTGCATTAAACCCTCATTCTCTCCCATCACATGGTCATGAGTACGACTCAAATCCTATAGTCACTCCCAAATCATGGGATGCATGTGATTGGGGACTTTCCCAAGTAGGTTTATGCCTACAACTCCGAATTTTGTGCCAGTTTTAAGGGCTAGGGCTCAGGTCACTTCCAAAAACTCCATGAAAATTCCAGAAATGAAAGATATCATTAGAACAATGATACAAGTGAAATCACTTGAATAATGACTTGAATGGACCGCTACTAGCCATGTCATGGATTTCGTTAAACATGTCACAAATATGCATTCTACAGGTTTAAACAATAGTTCTGAGCATAGGGGTCTCATACTTATCTGAGAACCACTAAGAAGCACTGATGCCTCATCACAATAACTGCATTACCATCTATCAAGTCACATTTTCATTGTTCATTCAATGATTAACCAAAACATGATGAGAGCCATACATTTTAACTATCATAAAAATCATTCATAACTAGCATATAAACAACAGAAATATCAAGGATATAACAACCATATAAGCCACATATAAACAATTATACTTACCCATAAAATACCAAGGAGAAAGAGAGCTCTTATTAATGACTGCATAAGTCTGCCAGGTATGGGACTTTCACGAACCACTCAACAATCGACTAGGTTGAACCAAATATTTCTTTCATCTAGTCAGCCCCATGCCATATTCCAAGCATGAATGTGGGATCTCATAAAAAAAATCAATCAAAACCATTCAGGGATTCCAAAGGCCAAACCACCTCAACCCTTAACTAGTGATTCCACCTCATGGTTAGACATCACTAACCATCACCAGATTTGTCTCCACCCAAGTTGTCCAGGGCTCTAGAGTGTTTGTTACAATCAGGGTTTCCAGGACTAGTAACTCAACCCACAACTGTTATTGGGTTTCCATAGTGTTTTTCCAACCATGGCTTCCAGGACTAGTAACTCAACCCACCATGTGATTCCAGAGTGTTTGTCTAACCAAGGCTTCTAGGACTATTAACTCAACCCAAGCCATTATAGGGCTTCCAAAGTGTTTGTCCAACCAAGGCTTCCAGGAACTAGTAACTTAACCCATGGCCAAAGGCATAAGAAAGGAAACCAAAATGAAAAAGTAAAACCCACAACACCATGGCTATCCAGGAAATGGCAAGGCTAGGCAAATAAATTGTCAATCCAGGCAATCCTCTATGCCAATGACAGATCGTAACCAAGAAACCACATGCATATGCCATGCATGCCAAAACTAGTGAGGAAAACATACATGAAACTTGATACCTTCAATCAAAACCCGATGTAGCTGTTGAATCCGATGTCGTCTTGTTCTTTCCTACTCTTCCCTTGCCTTCTTACTCCAAAAGTGCAAGTATGTCACACTCCTCTGAGAGTTCTCCAATCAAACTCTAAGTGTCTAATAGAATAAGGGACAAAGAATAAAGAGATCACTCCAAAACTAAACTGACAAAGGTCTATGAACTAATCCTCATAAGCCTTTTTATTAATGAGGCCTCTATTTTCTTCATTTCCATTATTTTCCTTCATTTTCATCCTCACATGCAACATGTGACCTTTCACCTCCATTTTCTCCTAATTTCCATTATTTTCATAAATAAAATGCTAGTAAAAGCCTCATGCCTTTCCAAATCCTTTTCCATTTCCTGTTCCAATTTCCTTAGCCATTAATTTATCACAATTTAACCCCATAACTATGTCTTTTGCCAACATTCAGCTTGCAATACGTGTCCCATTACCAAGGCCTTATTTTACCTTTATTAGTTTTGACATGGATTTTTGACCAGGGTTGTTACAAAACCCTCCCCCTTGGGGGAACACTTTCCTCGGTGCTCAACAACACCTACAACCACAAGATTTATGTAAGCAAAACATACTTCCCATGGAGCTTTATAAATTAGCTCATTACAGTATTTACAGTGATCAACCTGTTGAGAAGTAAACCAACATAACAACATGACAAATATAACATCATAATGACATGACACCCAACCTGCTTATTTGAGCTTTATAATATAGCTCATAGCAGTATTTACATCCATATACATATGTACATATACCGAAACATCATACCAATGCATGTAACAAAACATATACCAAAACATTCGCTCAACCAGTGAATAGAGAAGGATACATAACATGCATATGATCTGCCATCTTCAATGTAGCTTCATCGGGCCCAAAGTGCTTCCACTACACCTTAATGTGCTCGATTGCTAGATTCCGAAGTATGAGGATCCTTCTCTACAAAATGCACTGAGGTTTCGGTTGGAATTCTCCTTCTGGCTCTACTGCAATACATACCAATCAATCACATGATCAATATCTTTAACATACTTGTTAAGCAATGACACATAGAAAACATCATGGAATTTCACTATCGGAGGAAATGCAAGTTGATAGGCTACTGGCCCAATCCTCTCAAGAATCTCGAAAGGTCCACAAAACTGGGGTGCCATATTGGTAGATGATCAAATCCGCAAAGAGCTATTTTTTGGCTTGAAGCGCAAGTACACCTGCTTCCCAACCTGAAACTCCTTAAATAACCTATTTCGAACTGCATAACTTTTATGCCTATCCTGTGTTACTTTCAAATTCTTCTTGATTACCTGCATTTCCTGGTCCATTTTGCCAACATATCTGGTCCTATCAATACCCTGTTAGCTAGATCACTCCAACTAATAGGAGTATTACAACTCCGACCATACAATGCCTCAAGCAGACTCATCCTCAAATATTCCTGATACCTGGTAAGCAAACTCTACCAGTGGAAGATACTCTTCCAACTTTCACCGTTGATGCATCACATACATCCTCAACATATTCTCCAATATCTTGTTGACCCTCTATGTATCTCCATATGTCTTTGGATGATAAGTTGTGTTGAAGGCCAACCTTGTGCCCAACCCTACGAATAACTCTTTCCAAAACCTAGAAGTAAACTTAGAATTGCTATCTAACATAATCTTCTTCGAGACACCATGCAACCTCCCTACATATCTGATGAAAACTTGTGCTACATTGTTCGTTGAGTATGTAGACTTCACTAGAATGAAGTGTGCTACCTTCGTCAACCTATCCACCACAACCATGATGGAATCATGCTTCCTATATGTCCTTGGAAAACTTGTGATAAATTCTATGGAAATGACCTCCCATTCCCATTCTGGAATTAGAATTGGCTGTAGTAGTCCACCTGGATGCTTACACTCTGCCTTCACCTACTGACAATCAAAGCACCTAGCCACAAACTTCTCCACGTCTCTCTTCAAATTCGGCCAATAGTAAAAATTCTTCACTGTTGTCAGTGTCTTCTGATAGCCTAGGTGACCTGATTATGGTTTCACATGAAACCCCTCAAGATCACCTTCTTGACCTCACTGTTGTCTGGCACATATATCTTATCTCTAAACCTGACCAAGCCATCTACTATGAGATAATAATCCACATCCCGTGCACCTTTACTTGCACTTGTACCTATACTTATACCTACACCTGTACCTATTGTAACTTGTGCCTAAGCTCCATGTACTTGTTAGCTTACTGACTAGCCTATAAGATCCTATCCTGTAGATTTGTTCCATAGGAGCTCATAGCTACTATATGATTCACCTGTATCTGCATGTTAAGAGAATATGCAACCTTGTTCTCCTTACCTTTAATAGACCTGATCTCAAAGTTGAATTCACTAATTGTGGCCAACCATCTAGCTTTCTTGGCATTAAGATTCGGTTAGTTAAATAGATACCGCAATCCACTATGATCAATCATTAATACAAATCATCTACCAAGAAGATAGTACCTCCACATCTTCAATGCATGAATGATCACTGCCAGCTCAAGATCATGTGTTGGATAGTTCTTCTCATGCTCATTTATTTTTTGTGACTCATAGCACATTACCTGTCCTTCCTGCATAAGGACTCCACCAAGCCCTCTCTTGCAAGACTTTGTACATACCACAAAGACTTTGTTTGTATCTTTGATCTTTAACACTGGAGCATGTGCCAACAACTACTTTAACTGCTCAAAACTGGTTACACATTCCTCTCTCCATTCAAACCTCTTTCCTTTCCTTTGCAATGATGTGATATGATATGCAATTTGGGAGAAGTTCCTAATGAACCTTTTGTAATACCATGCTAACCCCATGAAGGATCTCACCTCATCCACATTCCCAGGGGTTTCCCACTCCATGGTAGCTCTTACCTTTTCTAGGTCCATTGACATGCCTTCCTTGGAGACCACATGTCCCAAGTAATGTACCTCAATCTGAAAGAAATTGCACTTGCTCATCTTAGAATACAATTGATTCTCTCTCAACAATCTCAATACTGTTGCTAAATTTTCGACATGTTCTTCTTCCTTTTTATAATATAACAATATCATCAATGAACACAATAATATACTTGTCCAAATAAGGACACAACACACTATTCATCAAGCACATAAAAGTAGTTGGAGAATTAGTCAAACCAAATGGAACTACAACAAACTCATAATGTCAATACCTGGTCCAGAAAGATATCTTGTTAATGTCATCTTCTTTAATTCTTACCTGATGATATCTGTATCTCAGATCAATTTTCGAGAAAATTGTTGTTATCTTCAACTAATCGAACAAATCATCAATCCTCGGCAATGAATACCTGTTCTTGATGGTCACTTTGTTCAACTACCTGTAATCAATGCAAAACCTAAGAGTAGCATCTTTCTTCTTCATAAACAGTATCGGTGCACCCCATGGTGATACACTTGGCCTAATGTATACCTTGTCCAAATTTTCCTTCAACTGTAGCTTCAAATCTACCAACTCCAGTGTGCTCATCCTGTAAGGTGCCTTAGATGTTGGCGCTGCCCTCGCTACCAACTTAATAGACAATTCTACTTCCCTGTGAGGTGAAAATTTTGAAATCTTTGTGAGAAATACATCCTAAAATTATTGTAGAACTAGGTACTTGCTCAAAAAATCTACATCCTCAACTTCCTTACCTTTGTCACTAGAAATATGCACCGCAAATAACACACGCCCTTTCCTATGACTACACTTGGCCTGCATAGATGCCACCATTCTCACTGATGTTGCTTTATTCTTACTCTGCAAGACTCTTTGTTCCCCATTTTCATCCAGACTCTCAATATCCTTGTCATAAAAATCCACCTTGGACCTATAAATATACAGCAAGCCCATACCCAACAATATATTGTATGATCCCAATGACAATACATTCAAATGTGTTGATGTAGACATACCATTCAACTAAAATGCACAAGCTCTTACCCAATGATGAACTCGCTTCTTTGTACCTCTAGCCAACTTCACTAACCAAGACTCTGCATGTACTTCTTTATTCAAACCACACTTATACACCGGGTCAGGATTAACATAACTATAATTAGATCCAGGGTCAATCAAAATAGAAACAACTTAATCACAAATCTTACCGTCCATATCCATAATAGATGCCTGGTGATTTGCCTGCCTATTATCCAACGTTGCATAGATCCTAGGAATACTTTGTCCAAAATCTCCCACTGATTCTGCCTCTTGAGCATTGTAGAACTACGGTCTACCACCTTGATGTTGTGGACAATCTCTCCTACGATTCTCTCCTCCACAAGTCCAGCACTATAAAGGCTTCCAACCTTCATCCTTATTCTGCTCCTCAGATCGAAGTCCATGTCCTTTGTCAGATCCATTGAACTTCTTAGATGGCGTTTCATTCTCTTTATTACCTATACGTTGAGGTATTTCTTGCTTCTTTTCCCATTTTCCTTGGTTATTTGCATTACCTTTCCAGTTTGACTTAGTCTCAAATCTGCGCTTTGATTGCTCATAACAATTCTTTAGCTTCCGAATGGTCTCCTCCAATGATCTAGGCTCATCAAACTCAATATTGTCTTTGAATGATATCAGCAACCCACTGATGAATCTATAAATATTTTCCTTTGCCTCCTTGAGGTTAGGCACATACCTCAACAACTCTAGAATTATTCTAGTGTACTCCTCATTGGTCATAAATCCTAGCTTCAGCTATAAAATTCCTTTTCCATGCCATCATAGTATCTCTCTGATAGATACTTCTTCTGGAATAGCCTCTTGAACTCACTCCAAGTTAATTCCTCCTCATAAATATCTCTAACTTTCTTTACATCTTCCCACCAGATACCTTCTTTACCTTTAATGTATCTATTTTGGTCTTCATGTTCTTTGAGTAATCGTGCAATCTGAAGACTTATTCATTCCAAGAAACCATGCTTCACTAACCATCACCATCTTGGTTTCTACCCAAGCTCTCCATGGCTCTAGAGTGTATGTTCCAACCAGGGCTTCCAAAACTAGTAACTCAACCCACAGCTGTTGTCGGGCTTCCAAAATGTTTTTCCAACCAGGGCTTCTAGGACTAGTAACTCAACCAACCCAAGGCTTTCAGAGTGTTTTTCCAACCAAGGCTTCTAAGAATAGTAACTCAACCCAAGTTGTTACAGGGCTACTAAATAATTTGTCCAACCAAGGCTTCCAGGAAATGGTAACTCAACCCACAACCAAAGGCATAATAAAACCAACTAGAAAAAAAAAACCCCACAACACCATGGTTATCCAGGAAATGG
Organism: Pinus tabuliformis; assembly: GCA_031772625.1. Lineage (NCBI taxonomy): Eukaryota > Viridiplantae > Streptophyta > Pinopsida > Pinales > Pinaceae > Pinus > Pinus tabuliformis. The sequence continues at coordinate 147,620,611 of CM062810.1, read as the reverse complement.
AAAGGCTAGGAATATCCACTATCAATCCATGCAATCCTCCATACCAATGACATATCATAACCAAGCAACCACATGCATATTTTATGCATGCCAAAACTAGTGAGGAAAACATACATGCAACTTGGTACCTGCAATCAAAACAGACTGTAGCTACTGATCTCGATGTCCTCTTGTGATTTCCTACTCTTCCTTTTCCTTTTTTCTCCAAAACTCCAAGTATTCCACACTCCTCCAAGAGTGCTCCGAGAAAATTCTAAGTGTGCAAGAGTATGAGAGATAGAGAATAGAGAGAGAGCTCCAAAACTGAACTGGAAAAAGTCTGTGAACTGATCCTCATAAGAATTTTTATTAATTAGGCCTCTATTTTCTTCATTTTCCATTGTTTTCCTTAATTTTACTCCTCACATGCAACCTTTGACCTTTCATGTTCCTTTTCTCCTAATTTCCATTATTTTCATAAATAGAATTCCAATAAATTCCTCATTCCTTTCCAAAGCCTTTGCCATTTCCTTAGCCATTAATTAATCACATGTGATCCCCTTCACTATGTTTTTTCACAACATTCATCTTGGATTATGTGTCCCATGATCAAGATCTTATTTTACCTTTATTAGTTTTTACATGGATTTTTGACCAGGGTTGTTACACTAAAGTTATAAGCCAATGATCTTTATGATGACCAAGTCTATCTGAAATCTAAGAAAAGAGTCAAGTCCATGTGTTATCTATGTTTGTTTACCCTCATTAATAAAGGATATTAGGTTGAAGCTTATTGTTCCATCTATGGATTAATAATAAATTCAAAAATATCTGAAGATCAAAGGCATATCACTAAAGAACAAGTATGATCTGAGAAGTTTGATTTGAATATGAACCTAAAGTGGTTTGTATATATAGTATAAGTACAACAAAAGGAGGCTGATGTTATCTTAAAAGTATGAGGATACAATCATATGTATCTTGTAGGTCTAAGCTATATATATATATATATATATATATATATATATATATATATATATATATATATATATATATATATATATATATATATATATATATATATATATATATATATATATATATATATATATATATATATATATATATATATATATGAAATACATGCTCCTCTAAATGAGTGGTAAGTTGCAAGTCTATGAAAAAAAGCGATTAGTGTTAGAACATTTCTTTGGAATATCAACAAGACTTGGAAGCTCCTTTAAAGGTCTGCTAAAGCTGAAGATAAATTCCTACAGGAATACGAGCCTACATGAATACTTTTTTATATGCTTAAGACTTGTATGATATAGTGAAAGGAAGTAATACTACGATGACATTGGACATTAGAAATATATGCAAAGATGTTAAGACATATCAAGAGGTTGAAATTCCTCTTCAAATCCTGAAGGCTAATCAAATTATGAGAATAATACATGTTTTGATATCTTGCTAAAAGGCCGAGACTTGATGAGATTGGATAAATTATGGTTTGGAAGACTAGATGTCTTGGCTAGAATCTAGGAATGTTTTTGGGTTTATAAAATCTTAGGACTATTGATGTCGATATTGAAGAAGTTGGTAAAGAATGCAAGGATGAGTGGTCTTGTAAAACCTAGAATAATATTGAAGAATTATTAGGTTTTGGAGCCAAAACCATAGCTAATCAATTTATAACCCTATCTAGGATTAGAGATGAAAGCCTAGGGCTTATGGATTAATTTCTTCCACTTAAAAGAAGAAACCCTAGCTCCTAGAAGAATTGACATCTTTATGATGAGATTGATTTGTAGGTTGGATGCAAAAAGGGTAAGATTAAGAGGGAGATGACATGTTCTCAAAAGATATGTATCTTGTATTTCTCTTATTTTATATCATTATTAATGTTTTTTTTTCTTCTTGTCCTTGTATATCTTGTTTTGTTGTATTTGTTCTTCCTTGTCCTCCTAGTAAGGATTGAAGGTACATGATGAATCCTATCAATGTTATTGCATAAATGAAAATTTTGGAAGAACGAATATTGGGAAAATAAGACTTGTGATTGGTTGAGCTTTGGAATTAGAGGGAGAAGACAAGATCATCCAGATTGCAACATGTTTTGGTCTATGATGAAAAGAATTTAGTTCCAAGATGAAGATGGCTAGAAGTTCTAAAAAGCAATGTGGATCTTAATCTGTTGAAGATGAGCCCATGCTTTTTCTGCTATGTATTGATGATATGTTTCTAACAAGGGCCAATGAATTTTTTGTCCTATGTAAGAGGGAGTTGTTTTCGTAAAGGCAAGAGCTTGGCGATTTTTTTTGGGGGATTTGGCATAATGGACTACAAGTCCATGGACATCTCCACGATGAAAATTTTTTATAAGCAACAAGATAATATTTCTTACTTGGTTGATTCTATGATTGGCTAGTTGATCTATCTATAACATATTTTGATGATTGCTTATATAAGAAGCCATGGTTGAAGCTGAATAAATAACTAATTTTTCAACCTATTGTTGTCTCTTAGGTTGTTTGATCAAGTACTTAAAGCCACCATTGCTACTTTTCTATAGTTGTGTATTTTGTTGATGTTTGCTTCTGTGAGAAGCCTAGAATGGCTGAGAATTACCCTTGGAGAGGTAACATTGATTATATAGAATCATGAATCTTCCTTGGGACATGGTTGAGAGAACAATTGATTGGTCAAGAATATTGTCACTCCCTTAGGCAAGTTGACTAAAAGACCAATGAATCTAGTTGGGGAGCTTGATTCTAAGGCATGAAGTGATCCCTTGTGTCATGATGACTAAGAGACCAATGGGTTTGGTTGGGGACACTAATGTTTGGATCTCTCCCTGAGGCAGTTGTTGACAACCCTATGGATTGGTTGTGGAGATGGGTCTTGAGTTCCATTCCTTGAGTCAGATGACTAAGAGGCCAATGAGTTTGGTTGGGAAGGATGAGTTCTCTCCCTTGGGTTGTGGATCAAGAGACTATATAGTGAGGGATTGAGATAAGGATTCCTCCCTTGGGTCATTGACCAAGAGACCTTGTATATGGTCAAAGAGATGGACCGTGTGTAACCATTTCATATGGTTGAAGAGTTTGGCCTTGTGAGCGATATTGATTGATGGATGTGTTTGATGCTATGTATCTTTCCTTACGATGAGACTTGTGTTCTCTTCCTTGGGAATTTGCTGAGAGATCCATGCATTAGTCAGGGAGATTGATATTGAAATAAAGAGAGACTTGTACATCTGATTTATCCCTTGGGATATTGTTGAGAGACCTATAGATTGGTTGGGGAGATTGATCTTGAGAGAGAATGAAAAGTACCTCTCTAGTTAAGAGGGAATGCTGGAATTTTAATTTCCATGGTTAGTATTTTTATCTTAAGAAGAAATGGAATATTTTCAGACACCTTTACTTTTTCTATGATCTCATCAAGGATTGTGTATTGTTTGTTTTATTTTTAATATTTATTTTCGTACATCAGATCCTTATACAAGAGCCTTTCATAGAATATGATGTCTCTACTCCTAATGATCTTTTGACTTTCATAACCATATTATAAATAACCAAAATCATTAACACCATATCCAATAAAGGTACATTTATTTGATTTTGCCTCGAGATTTGTTCTATTTTCTTTATTAATGTGGATAATGGCTTCACAGCCTAAAGTCTTTAAAAATGAGTAGTTTACATTTTTACTTGTCCATGCCTCCTCTGGAATATGACCATCCAAGGAACTTGAAGGCCCTTTGTTTATTAGATAAAAAACAATATCTACAACATCTACCCAAAATTTTAAAGGCCATCTTGCATGAAATCTCATGCACATTGCACGCTCCATGATTGTCTTGTTCATCCTTTCTGACACACCATTTTCCTGTGGTGTTCCTGGAACTATCTTCTCTCTACAAATTCCATTCTCTAAACAATACTTATCAAACTATTCGCTGCAATATTCACCTCCATTGTTTGACCTAAGACACTTCAAATTTTTTCATGTCTCATTCTCAACGAAAGTTTTCCATTTCTTGAAAGTATCAAATACATCAGACTTATTTCAAATACAATAAATCCAGGTTTTCCTAGTTGTGTCATCAATAAAAGTAACATAATAGCGAGAATCATCGAGAGATGATACATGAGAAGGTTCCCATGCATATGTATGCACAAGATTTATTTTTTCGCTCTTCTTTTCTTTACCAACTCTACGAAATCTGACTCTCTTCTGTTTTCCATAAACACAATTGTCACAAAAAGCCAAATCAACATGCTTCAAACATGGTAACAAATTTCTTGAGTGAAGAATCTGCATCCCCTTCTCACTCATGTTCCTGAGCCTATGATGCCACAATGTTGTATCTGCTGCTGTAGAGGTTAAAGAATTAATAAAATTAGAAATACCATTGCATAAATACAATGTACCAACCTTTTGTCTTTTGTTATTACCAAGCCTCCTTTAGTGACCTTCACAGTTTTATCTTTAAAAGTAGTTACACAACCTTCACCTCTTAACTGCCATGTTGAAATTATATCTCTCTAGATATGGAGCATGTCTTACCTCCTTTAATAGCCATTGGTTTACATTCTTTTTTTTAATGAAAAATTTACACATTCCAATGATTTTATCGGGTTAATCATCACCTAAACGAACTTGTCCAAAATCTCCTTGAACATAATCATGAAAATGTTTCCTATTAGGTGTGGGATAGAATGAGGCCCTTGAATCTACCACCCAGGCATCAATAATATTTTTTAATGAAAGAATCAGAGCATCTTGGAACACATCACATGTCACATTCGCTTCATGAGTTTTTTCTTGTTGTGTGTCTCCTTCGTTTCCCTTCCGAGACTTACAGTCTTTCTTCTGGTGTCCTTTCTTCCTACATTTCTAGTAGACTATCTCCAATATGGATCTGGATATTCCTTTCCTCGACTTACTGTGATATCCTAGGCTCTTTCCTCTTTCCATTCTTCTTCCCCTAGTCTATGCGGTCAAAGCATTACCTGATGTCTCACCAGATCTTTTGTGTCGCATTTCCTTGCTTAGGATTGCACCAATAACGTCATCAAAATTTAAAGTAATAGATCCAGAGATAGAGTTACTAATGGCCATAACTAAACCATTCCAAATTTCTGGCAATGAGCATAAAAATAACATATCCCTAACTTCATCATCAAAATTTACCCTTACAGAACTTAACTAACTGGTAACGGTATTAAATTCATTTAAATTATTAGCAATAGATCCAACTTCTGACATCTTCATATTAAATAAATGCTTCATAAGAAATACATTGTTTGAGGTTGAAAGTGGGCTATAATGGAGTAGGAACGTATGGAAATCTTATGAAAGTAAGATAGGTCGAAGTCATGATCTAGAAGTATATGGATAGATAGATAATAGATTTGGACTTCAACATGAATGATTGTAAATCTTAGCATACAATATGGTAGATGAATGATATCATGAACAATATGTCTTATGAAATGCATCTTTGGCAATGGATGTGACCTGTCATGTTACAAAATTTGATTTCTTCTTCTAATGATTAGCTTCATGTATTTTGCCTTGATCTCAATCCATCTTGTAGGTTTGTTGTTGTTATTGGTCAGAAACTAAAGGAAAGCTAGTTTCATTGGATGAGCTCAACATCAGGTGAATTTTCACTTTTCTTTGACTTGAACATTTGCATTTCATATTCTAAAATATGAATTTAAATATTGACCTTGAAAACACTTTGTTTATGGAGTTCACCCCTTAAATATTCCTAAGACCTATCGAAGTAAACTCTCATGAAATATGTAAAATAATTAAAAGCAATACTTTAAAAACAAGTCCAAAGATGATATACAAAGAAAATGCATTTGTTTACCCCTTGAGGAATGGTGGCCAACCTAGACCTCCTAGTGGTGTTTTGTTCACAAAATATTTGTTTTATGTCTGATTAGAGTGATTCCAAAGCCATGTTAAAGTGAATTCATATGGAAACTTTCAATATAAATAGGTCTTCAAAGTGATTTAGAATGATACGCTAAAAATGATGAGGAGTACCATATTTGATAGAGTTGCTTGTGCATTGTTTACTAGACCAAAAATCATTATTTGGAGTGTAACATTTTCATTAAATATCAGATCAATGTGATTCCACTTGGAGATTAAAGTAGATTTATTTATTTATATCCAATAAAACCACATTAGTTAATTAATCATTCCACTTGTACATATGAACCACATTATATATATATATATATATATATATATATATATAGATAGATATAGATAGATAGATAGATAGATATAGATATAAATATAGATATAGATAGATAGATAGATAGATAGATAGATATAGATATAAATATAGATATATATATATATATATATATATATATATATATATATGCACATTACCTTTTCATATCATATTAAATCTAAAAATAAAAGAGATGATAAAATAGTTAGGTTATGTTTTTTCAAATTTTCAGGTAAATAAAAGTATCTAATCCAATCATTACATGGACTTTGGTTGAGCTTGGGATTTTTAATAATGATTAGACAAATTTGTGGCTATAGGATATTAAAAATTAGATTTTCATCATTTATGTGTGGGTGTAGGATATTAAAAAATAGATTTCCATAATTTATTTTCTATTTTCACAGTGGATCCTTAATAGAGATACTTTTCGATAAAATTATATTAAAACTTAGAACTACAATTATCTATATAATTTTGATTTTGTTTAATTTACATATTCAATTTACCAGGGGAAGCATTAAAAATGGGTATGATACATAATATATATACTCACTTTTTTTTTTATTTGACAAACACCAATGTATGTATATACCTAGTAGTCTCTACCATGACGAGTAAGAACCGTGTGGGACACATCAAGGTTGGAAACCCTTGTTAGACAGGTGGCAGACCTACTTCCCCGAGTGGTAGAAACACGTCTCTTCTCGTGCAATCATGTAATAATAATCATTGTTAACGAGTTCAAGGTGGTCTTGGCGTCCACATGGTCTTCGAAACCCTCGTGCAAGTACCGTTGAGCAAAATTAAAATCGGTGGAAGTAAGATTCCTAAGTCGAATTGCAACCGAGTGGGGCTGCTGAGTTGGTAAGAGAAAAAAACGACATTGGAGTAATAATTTGATAATATAAATCTAATAAAAGTTATGCAAATATAAATCTTAAGTTATTTGCTACACAATGGTAGCTAGAGCCACACATCTTAAGCCTTACAACTGCCATCCTTGTCAAAGTGATATAACAAAACATAAAAATTACTCAACACATAAAACAAAGTTGAAACATAAAACAAATGCGTTAGGCAGTGCCATGACCTTGCCTTTTCATGCTTTTCCTTCAAATCTCCACATTCATCGACCTATCAACTCTACTTAAGAATGAAAGGACAAATTTAGGAAATTTCATTATCTTGGTAGGATTTACTTTCAGTTACAAGTTTAACCTATCAACTTCTTTAGTTGTTTTGGTAGGCTTTATCTTTAGTTATAGGTGAGAATTAGATTTTTGAAAAGTAATTTTTTTTTTTATATTATGAAATATTGTCTATAATTTTATATACATAGAAGTGTGTTTTTTTTTTCCTGTGTTGAACTTATACTTAACTTATAGCACTTTAAATTTTTTAAAATATGGAATAAATATTTGGAAATATAAAGTTAAAACAACTTCATATTAATGAAATCAAACATGCTAGAATATAAATGGCTAATAAATGAACCAATAAAAATCCCTATTAGTGAAGATTATAATACAAATATAAAATAACTAAAGAAAAAATATTCTTTAAAACTACTTTATTATTATATTATTGATAAAAAACAAAACAAAAAAACAAATAAACCCTCATTTCATATTCTAAACAGAGATAAGAAAACCACATAAAAGGATATTGAAATTAATAACAAATAGACTCTACAATAAAAATGAGTATCTACCTAAAATCAATGGATATAAGCCACCCCTATGTTGGTGTGTAACCCCTTTTCTCACAAAATACATACAACTAACATGGAGAGAACTTGCAACCACAATGTTGGTTGACAAAGTGATGGAAGGCATATCTAATAATACTGTAAGCTAATGTCCTATCCAAACACATTTACATAGATGTAAGACATGGAACCAATTTAAACAAAACACTTCTCATCTGAAATTGTCCTTGTAAGAGTGTAAAAGACACCCATGGATTAGACTACAAGATCTAAAAATCGTCTGTGGAAGAGATGAAGAAAACTAAAGAAGAAAATACTTCATTTCTTGAGAAAGAATGGTATACATCAACTTAATATATAGGAGCAATGGAAGCTTCTAGCAATAGCTAGAAGATAAGACTTACAACACAATAGATAAAGATTTCATGTAGGTTTACAAACTCCAAATCTTCTTTATTGGAACTCTAACAACCCCCATAAGTGAAACATAGGGAGGAAATAAAGAAAAAAAGAAAAGAATGGGTCATGACAACAAGGTGTCCTTAGGTACCCTTGTACAACCTCTCATAAGAAAAAAAAGGAGAAAAACCCATAAGAAAGAACTCTCCCCCAAAACAAAGTACATAAGAAAAGAAGGAAAGAAAGAGAAAAATGAGGAGGTAAAGAAAGGATGACTCAACATGACCCCCGAAGGACAACTTCCTTCGCTAAAATCATTTGTTGTAACTAAAGAAACCTTGGTGATACCAAGTAATTTGTGAAAGTATCTACTACTTGTTCCTGAGTAAGTATATACTCCAGGCTAAAAATTCCATCTTGAATAAGTTGGTGAATGAAGTGCATATCGATCACAATATGTGTCGTCCTTTGATGCTCCACAAAATTTCTAGAAATATGTATTGCACTTTCATTATCACACCAAAGAAGAGTAGGTTGATCCTATTGAATGCAAAACTCAAGAAATAAATATTGTAGCTAAAGAGCTTCTTGACTTGCAGGCATTGTAGTTTGATATTAATCTTATGTTGTAGATAATATAATCATTGATTGTTTCTTGTGGGACCAAGCAATAGGAGCATAACCAAGATAGAAAATAAATTTGGAGGTGGAATTTCGATCATGCCTTGATCCATCCCAATCAAAATCTATGAAATTCACAAGCTTAGGAGAACCAACAGTATATTTAATGCAAAAATTGGAAATTCCATTAATATATCTTAGAATATCATTCAATGCTTTCTAGTGACTCTGATGAGAATGCTAAGAGAGTCTAGAAACCAATCATAATGCATAAGTAGTGTCAGGTCAAGTGTGTGTCAAAGAGAGTAGGCTTCCTACTAGTCGGTGATACAATGTAGGATCCACTTGTTGGGAGGAGAAACTGGTGGCAGGAGTAACCCTGGACTAAAAAGGAGTAAGCACAAACTCATAATTAGCCATGTCAAAGCACTGAAGTAAACCAAGGGCATATTTTTGTTGGAAGATGGTGATCCCTTCTAAATACTAGCGAACATGCAAGCCAAGAAAGTAATGTAGCAGACCAAGATCCATTGTAGAAAATTGTCCCATCTGTTAGTGTCAGTCTTTCCAGCCTTCCTCCAGTGATCAAATGTTCTCTTAAAAAGTGATTTTGAAGTGTCAAGGTCAAATTTTGTCATTTCAGTGAGTCTTCAAGCAAAATTTGGTCACTAGGCATTAGGTCTAGGGTTTGCTTTTACTCCTTCTAAAGTTGTCCAAATGGTGGTCCATGTCATCATTCAACTGATTCTATCATCATTCATAGGGTTTTCATTATCATGTCAGTGTCTAATGAGTCATTTTACATCTTGTTCATGCTTCAGTTGTGCCTAGGCAAGGTCATTTCCCTCTCCTAGGGTTTTGAAGCCAATTCCTCTTGGACGGTCAAATCATTGGCAAAACTTGTTTCCTGATGTTCATACACCTTCCCCTATCCTTAAAGTACCTTATAAAACGCTTCCCATCCCTTAGATCCGCTAAAATCCTCATTTTTGCACAAACCCTAGTTTCTAGCTACAACCTGGCAATTTTCTAGGTTTGGCCTGTGTTTTGCCCTTTTGGACCCCTTCCCCTCGCTCAATCTCTGAGATTCCACTTTCCCCTACTTCCTAACATCCCTCCCCACTCCCAAAAATTTCCCCAAGAATTTAGAAGCCCCCTATCCCCTTCATTTCGCTCCATTTCGACAAAATTCCTTGTTCCACGCATCGGGATAAGTTTCACTCAAACAATGTTTCAGAGCAATAAGAGATGAATTTTACAAAACTGAGAGAGGTTTTTGCTCACAACATGCCAAGGAAGAAAAAAATCCTTCACGTTTTACACATGTGTCATGGTTTGAGAGAAATTTCAAGAATATCGTTGCCTCAGGAGAATCAAAGATACCTCTGACGTGACCTTGGGAAAATCAAGTTTTCTCCTAGCTTGGTTGGCCAAATGATTTTATTGATTGGTAAAATGATAACTAGACACAAATATCTTTCCAATGAGCTATCATGAGCTCAATTTGGGGTTGAGGAAGGCATTCAAAAGTTGACTGCAACAGCACTCTCCCTTCAGGCAGCCTCATTTGGCACTTTTTGACCAGTCTTGGGCGATTTGATTTTTGACAGGTCAAATCAACTCCAAATTGAAAAATTCCAGTTGGGTTGGAAATTAGACTCAAATACCTTTCCAATGAGCTATCTTGCACCTAATTCTGACACTGGGAAGGCCTCCAAAATCCTTCTGAAAGGCGCAACTCGTCAGGCAGGGGGGCACGACCCGTCAGGCAGTTTTGTCCAAAAATGCATTGTTCAGCCCAGAAAACGCAGATTTGACTCTTTTTGACTTTTTGAGGTTAATGATGGTCCTCTTTGATGTAATTGTGACACTTTTTAGACACTTTTACCCTTTTGTAACTCTTCTATAAAATTCATTTATGAAAAGGGTAAAAATTTAATGTATGAATTGGTTTCCAAGTTTATAGAGGCAAGTTGTTTTGACTGCCTAGATTGTAGTGCTTAGTTTAGAAGTGGTTGAAACAGCTCCTAGGATAGTGAGCTCGACCCATGGAGGCAGGGAAGAGGTTAGATCATCTATATTATGTACTTTCTTGCTCATTTTCATGGTTGGACTCTTGAGGGATAAGCTTTCATTGTATTATTCACTGTATCTCTACAATTTTTGGCTAAGGAAGACCAGGGTTTTGCAGTCCTCTTTGGGATTCTTGTGGACTCATGTGTTGATGGTGTGTTTCTCAATGTACTTGTAAGCTTGTTATGTGATTCATTTCCTTTCTTTTACTTCTGCACATTAAACAAATGAAGTGTTAAAGTAAGAATTCATGCCTGCCATGCTTTGCTTTTAAGTTTGTTTAATTTCAATGTTTTCTTCTGTCTAAAGAGAATTCAAATTTATTGTTTGCTCTCTTTAGCTCTTCATCTTTCATTCCTGACCATCCATCTCAGTTAAAGGCATCAACGCTGTCTCCTACCTCGCCCCAAGGAACCCCCTGCAGAAACTGTGTCCAATCCCCGCACCCAAAATTGCCCTCTCCTCAATTTGCCACCAAAAACTCAAAAAACCCCAAATCAACCTTTTTAATCAGTTTACTAGCTTAATATTAGTGTTACCTTGTTGGTCATCTCATCCCATTGAAGATCTGCCGAGATTGACCGGAGAGAGCCTTCTCCTGCCCCGTAGGGCTAGCTACGAGGCTAAATGGTTTGATGTTGCCTTGAGGTTTACCTTTCTCAGCCTGAGGTGAAATTTCAAGCGCTAACATACTGGCGACCATACTGGGGAGAACAAACTTGTTTGTGGATTGATGTGTTTGTCTCATAAGTCTTAGACGGAGCCTGAAGTTATGCCAGGTAGCCTTCGAAACGCTTTTGCTTTGCATAAACGGAAGTAGATAAACGCTGCTTCAGTCGACCTCCGTGAGCTAGTGAATGTAACACTTCATCTGCAATTTGCCCCAGTACATGCATCAAGTTCAGATCTGATGGTTGATGGTGGACAACGATCAGACACTGACAAGGCTGAAATCATTCACTTGGCGACTCTAAATCATTTTCCAGATCTGATCCAAAGACTCCACTGGAGGAGGATCCCGACCAGCAAAAACATGAAAGGACAACATGGACAGACCAGGTATTCAAGTTGGAATTTCATCCAAGACATTTTGTTCTTTGTCATAAATTATTTCTTCTCTTTTCCCAAGAATGTCAAGAAGGCTTTGCAAAGTATACTATGCTTGAGAAAAGATCCTCGGCCTGCAGTTGATTCTTTCCCTTTGAAGATTGTGAAAACCAAAGATTTGCATGCCTTTGAGCTTGATCACGATCCTTTTTCCGAATTTTGTGATGAACCTATACCTGCTGTACATACCCCTATACCTTGTAAAATTCCAGATCAATATAAACCTCTTGTTTTACCTTCTTTTCTTCATGTTTTCCCCAAAAACTATGATCTATACTTGCCGAGGTTCGATGGTGAAAGTAAGAATGTCAATGCCGAGCAACATGTGCAGAATTTTGAGAATTTTCTAGATCTTTTTGAAGTTGATGATGAAGATGTCAGTATTAGGCTTTTTGCTCTTTCTTTGCAAGCCAAGGTGAAGAGTTGGTTCAAAACCTTGCCTGATGCAAGCATTTCAGATTTCCAGCAGTTTGTCAAAGTTTTTCTCGATAGGTGGATGATTGGGCAGAACCTTTTCTTGATTGTAGAAGAGTATAACCAGCTGAAAAGATTGCCAGGTGAGACAGTACAACAGTTTTCTGCCAGATTTAATCAAGTTTATTATTCAATGCCAGTTGATATAAGGCCTACTACTAGATCTGCTCTCTTGCACTATCCGGGTGCCTTTGATCCGGAGATGGAGTTTTAGCTGAGAGAAAGGGATATTGCAACACTTCACGAGATGCAAAACAGTGCAGTAAATGTAGAGGCTCATCTGCTGATTCGAAGGGCAAGGTTGAAAGAAGAAGAGATGAAAAACATAGATCCGGAAAAATCAACATCTCTAGAGGTAAAGCTTGACATTTTGGTAAGTGCAGTGGAAAAGATGATGGAAAAGGTCACCGCAAGAAATGCTTATGATGTTCAAGATCATGGCTCGCTGATTGAAGAAGAACAAGTTGCTGATCCAAAACATTTTGTTTCTTACCCTAGTTGTCATAGATCTGATAATGATTGTTTTGTAGATCACCTTGGAGAAGAGAGATCTGTTGATATGACCTGCATGCTTGATGATATGTTTTATACCGATGATTTGCCTCATTTTGATCAGTATGATGATGATTATGTTCTCCAAAAAGAAGCTAATCTTACAGACGAACCAGCAGCTAGTTTGTGGGCGGAGGAAGTTCATTTTCAGCAGCTCAAACACAATGATCAGCCATCACATATCAGCTATGACAATGATGAGGAAAGTGCATCAAAGTTTGAAGTAAGTGAAGGATCTTTGCCTTTTTGTTTTGATTCATGTCAGTTCATCAGAGACAACTTCCATGCAATCAGAAATCAGCTGTCAACAAGTCTTGATTTGGACCATCTTGAGAGCAATGAAAATTTTGTTCAAGACTTCTCATATTCAGATTTGCAACCCCCGAAAGCCATTGATTGTCAAGTTGCAGCTGAAGACTTGGAAGTGGACACACATGATTTAATGATTCAAGGTGACTCTGTACCATTTTGTTTTGAATCAATTCAGTTTTTGAAGGTTAGATTGCATAGTAAATCATTTAATGTTGAGGATGAGACAGATAACAAAATTCTTGAGCAGCCTGTAGCATCAGATTTGCAGCCACCAAATGAAATTGAAGGGCAGATTATAGATGAAGGTGTGGCAGCCGAAATACCTGATTTGATGATGCAGGAAGATTCTATACCCTTTTGTTTCGAAGCATTTCAGTTTATAAGGAAGAATTCTCGTAAAATCTCTCAAGAACAAGATGAGCAGCATGTAGGCAATCATGTAATCACAATGGAACCAATAGAAATGGGATTGCAGCAGTCTTTTCAAGTTTTTCATGATCTAATAGCTGATGTTTTGGATGAGGTGTGTAGTCAAAATCTATCTCCATTGTCTATATGTGAGCTTGAAACGTGTATTGATACAAGCTTGATCCGGCAGTCAGTTTCTTTGTCATTTTCAGCAGAGGTCTCATCACAAGGCTCAGATCAAAGTTTGCATTCATGGTATGAGGAAAAGAGAAGTAATCCATTGGATGAACTAAGTTCCAGTGTGCTTGAATTTCAAGATCCTTATGCAGTGTTTTTGGAGGCGGATAGAGAATTCATATCATTCAATGGGTCTATTTCTAAGTTGTCATGGGAGTTGCCTTTCAGTAGTTCTCTCTAGTTGTTCATAAGCAAGCACTTGTGGAGAATTCAAACAACAGACGGGATACTTACTTGGTTGCATTGGTTGTTTCATTTCACTTGATCAGGTGATGAATGAAACTGTTAGAGTAGGTTGTGATGAATAAGCTCCCCTTTGAGCATCATTTTCAGTTTGTCGGTTGTGTTTAAGTGTTGAGTCAGTTTTTAGTTGAGTGAGAGTCAATTTGTGTTATCAAGTCATCATTTTTCAGTCATGCATTTCAGCTTGAGTTTTTGACTCCATCGCCCAATGGTTGAAAGCACTGGTCTGCTCTCCCAGAGGTCTAAGGTTCTTGGCACCTCCAAGGAGCTACCATCCCCATTGGAGCCAATGTTAGTGTCAGTCTTTCCAGCCTTCCTCCAGTGATCAAATGTGCTCTTAAAAAGTGATTTTGAAGTGTCAAGGTCAAATTTTGTCATTTCAGTGAGTCTTCAAGCAAAATTTGGTCACTAGGCATTAGGTCTAGGGTTTGCTTTTACTCCTTCTAAAGTTGTCCAAATGGTGGTCCATGTCATCATTCAACTGAGTCTATCATCATTCATAGGGTTGTCATGATCATTTCAGTGTCTAATGAGTCATTTTACATCTTGTTCATGCTTCAGTTGTGCCTAGGCAAGGTCATTTCCCTCTCTTAGGGTTTTGAAGCCAATTCCTCTTGGACGGTCAAATCATCAGCAAAACTTGTTTCCTGATGTTCATACACCTTCCCCTATCCTTAAATTACCTTATAAAACACTTCCCATCCCTTAGATCTGCTAAAATCCTCATTTTTGCACAAACCCTAGTTTCTAGCTACAACCTGGCAATTTTCTAGGTTTGGCCTGTGTTTTGCCCTTTTGGACCCCTTCCCCTCGCTCAATCTCTGAGATTCCACTTTCCCCTGCTTCCTAACATCCCTCCCCACTCCCAAAAATTTCCCCAAGAATTTAGAAGCCCCCTATCCCCTTCATTTCGCTCCATTTCGACAAAATTCCTTGTTCCACGCATCGGGATAAGTTTCACTCAAACAATGTTTCAGAGAAATCAGAGATTAATTTTGCAAAAATAAGAGAGGTTTTTGCTCACAACATGCCAAGGAAGAAAAACCTCGTTCACGTTTTACACAGGTGTCATGGTTTGAGAGAAATGTCAAGAATATCATTGCCTCAGGAGAATCAAAGACACCTCTGAAGTGACCTTGGGAAAATCAAGTTTTCTCCTAGCTTGGTTGGCCAAATGATTTTATTGATGGGTAACATGATAACTAGAAACAAATATCTTTCCAATGAGCTATCATGAGCTCAATTTTGGGTTGAGGAAGGCATTCAAAAGTTGACTGCAACAACACTCTCCATTCAGGCAGCCTCATTTGGCACTTTTTGACCAGTCTTGGGAGATTTGATTTTTGACAGGTCAATTCAACTCCAAATTGAAACATTCTAGTTGTGTTGGAAAGTAGACTCAAATACCTTTCCAACGAGCTATCTTGCACCTAATTCTGACACTGGTAATGCCTCCAAAAGCCTCCTGAAAGGCGCAACCCGTCAGGTAGGGGGCGCGACCCGTCAGACAGTTTTGTCCAGAAATGCATTGTTCAGCCCAGAAAACGCAGATTTGACTCTTTTTGACTTTTTGAGGTTAATGATGGTCCTCTTTGATGTAATTGTGACACTTTTTAGACACTTTTACCATTTTGTAACTCTTCTAGAAGATTCATTTATGAAAAGGGTAAAAATTTAATGTATGAATTGGTTTCCAAGTTTATAGAGGCAAGTTGTTTTGACTGCCTAGATTGTAGTGCTTAGTTTAGAAGTGGTTGAAACAGATCCTAGGATAGTGAGCTCGACCCATGGAGGCAGGGAAGAGGTTAGGTCATCTATATTATGTACTTTCTTGCTCATTTTCATGGTTGGACTCTTGAGGGATAAGCTTTCATTGTATTATTCACTGTATCTCTGCAATTTTTGGCTAAGGAAGACCAGGGTTTTGCAGTCCTCTTTGGGATTCTTGTGGACTCATGTGTTGATGGTGTGTTTCTAAATGTACTTGTAAGCTTGTTATGTGATTCATTTCCTTTCTTTTACTTCTGCACATTAAACAAATGAAGTGTTAAAGTAAGAATTCATGCCTGCCATGTCTGCGTTTAAGTTTGTTTAATTTCAATGTTTTCTTCTGTCTAAAGAGAATTCAAAGTTATTGTTTGCTCTCTTTAGCTCTTAATCTTTCATTCCTGACCATCCACCTCAGTTAAAGGCATCAACGCTGTCTCCTACCTCGCCCCAAGGAACCCCGTGAAGAAACTGTGTCCAATCCCCGCACCCAAAATTGCCCTCTCCTCAATTTGCCACCAAAAACTCAAAAAACCCCAAATCAACCTTTTTAATCAGTTTACTAGCCTAATATCAGTGTTACCTTGTTGGTCATCTCATCCCATTGAAGATCTGCCGAGATTGACCGGAGAGAGCCTTCTCCTGCCCCGTAGGGCTAGCTACGAGGCTAAATGGTTTGATGTTGCCTTGAGGTTTACCTTTCTCAGCTTGAGGTGAAATTTCAAGCGCTAACACCATCAACACTTCCTAGATGAAAATATCCCTATGAGGATCAAATCATCCACATACAAAAATAGAATTAAAATAAGATCCCTATCTTTGAGTGTTAAATGTAGGATTAAAATGACAATAGTCGAACCTTGAAGCAAGTAGAAAATGATCCATCTTGCTAGGTCCATACAATACTAGTGTATTCCCCTTATTTTTATTGTTAGTGTAGCCCCATATTGTTATTGTTATGTCCCATATAAGACCACTATTGTTATTGTTGTGCCCTTACATTATTAGTGTTATGTAGGCTCTAATTATATTGTGACCCCTTAGACCCTTATATATACCAAGGAGGTCTTATCATTTGTATCATCCAAGAATTACTCATTTATGTAATGTAAATGATGTTTCCTCCTAAAAGAGGATAATTTTTAAGTCATTTATCTATCTTTTCTTCTATTTTGTGAGCTGGTAGCATAACATTTAGGATTAGAGCTTTGGATTCTAGTGTTTTTCTTCTTCAAATAGGCCATCTTGGAATTTTCACTATAATGTTTTTTCTATGATGCTTCAGAAGCTAAAAGTTAAATCACATGGAGTTGAAATATTGGTGAACATTGTGTACAAATTTCAGATCATGGTTCACTATATTTTTGGAGATATGATCTGAGGAAGTTAAGTTTTCTTCAGGCTCCAAAATTCCATCAAAAACATGTGACCTAGGGAAAATAATCATAACTTTCTCTATGAAACTTGGATTTGAATTTTGTAAAAAGTGACTAAAATTTCACGAATTTTAGTTTTTCGTGTATCATTTTTAGGGGCTAAGGTCAAAATCGTGAAATGTGGCCCTATGTACACATTCTCTCTACTGAACAAGTCTATAATCAGGTCATCGTCGTTTGGGCCTAGCTCTTTCTTGAAGAATCCAATCTCAATATGAATCATGGGGTTGGACAAAAGACTCAGAGGACTATGTCAAAACGAAAGTTCAGACCTTGGAGATTTGAAATTATATAGATACAACAACTTAAATATCGAGCGCCTAAAAAGCAAGAAAAAGGTGTGTACTTTTTAAAATTTATCATAACTTTTGTTTAAAAATCAGTTTGAAGTGATTCAAAGGGAATATTAAAGAATAGATATTAGTATTTGATTCTAAATTTCCTTCCAAACTAAATAATTATACACCCATTAATCCCTTATAAATATCTACTATGACTTGTGAAGAGGAAGAATTGCAACATGATATATCAAAATTACAGGACCAAGTGCAACAAATTTCGCTCTCATAAAGAGAAACCAAAGATGAATTAAAATGGTACATGGATGGCTTAAAATGGGAAATGGATGGTTTAAAATAAGAAATAAAAGGTGACATGCATGGTTTAAAAGTAGAAATAAAAGGTGACAAGAATGGTTTAAAAGGATACATGGAAGGTTTGAAGCAATGTTTGACAAAGTTGCTACAAGAAATGCTTCTTAATGGCGAAAAGGTATTCCATGAAACTCATGATGAGAACACAAGAAATGTTAATCATGATTTTAGAGACTCTAATGTTGGGTTTATGACCCACCATATTCCAAATATCAATACGAATAAGTTTGATGGCAAGGATCCGGTAACATGGATACTACAAATGTAGCAATATTTTGATCTCCATGATGTGCAACACACACAAAAGGTATGCATTGCACATTTATATTTAGAACCCAATCAGTTTGTATGGTATTGATGGCTTTGTTCTCATAAACCACTTGTCACTTGGTCAATTTTTTCGGACGAAATGATAGCATATTATGAGGATACAAAAAGCAACACCTTCTTTAGCCAATTGATAAATCTTAAATAAAAGGGTTCAATGGCGGAGTACATTAATGACTTCCAAAAAATGAATATTAGGGTAACTGATATTCTAGAGGAGCATAAAATTGATGTCTTCATAGGGACTTTGAAGGATAACATCCAACATGAGGTTCGCTTTTGGGAACCCGATTCAATGGAGAAGGCATTGAGGGTGGCAAGAAAAGTTGAAAGCAAAATTATGGCAACAAGGAAGTCTAGCACTCACAACTATAAAGATGGAAGTGTTGTTGCTCCTAGCCTTCCATAACCTACAAGGTTGATGCCATAAAAATTGGAGGAAAAAAGAGCAAAATGGCTTTGTTACATTTGTGATAGAAAATACACTAAAGGTCATAAGTGTGCTGAGACGAAATTATTCTACATAAATTGTGAAGAGGAGGAAGAAAATAAACAAGAAACAACAAAAGAGGAGGATAAACTCTAGGAACCAACCCCAAAGAAAAAAAAATGAATCTGGCCATATCTTATAATGCATTGGCATGAAATACCACTCCTCAAAGTCTCAAGATAGAAGGATATATCAAAAAGAAAAACTTAATAGTGTCGATTGATTTGGGTAGTACCCATAATTTTATTCATTGTAAGATAAACAAGGAATTGAATTGCTTCCTATATCCAACACCATAGTGTCAAGTGATGGTTGCAAATGGAGAAACTATAAATTTATTTGGAAAGTTCCATAATATCAAGCTAACCATGGGGGAATATGTATTAAATAGTCCAATTCTTTCCATTCCAATGGGTGGTGTTGATGTTGTACTAGGAGTCCAATGATTACAATATTTGGGAATGATAGCTTTTAATTTTCAAGAATTTTTCTTGAATTTTTTTTGGGAAGGAAAAGAAGTTGAACTGAGGGATATCACATGGAAGCCAGGAAATATAATCGACTCTAAAGGCATGAAAAATATTATGAAGAGAGAAAAATGGGGCGTAATTGTACAATTATTCTCACTAGAGGTTCAAATGTCAAAATCATCTATTTCCCCAGATCTCCAAAAAGTATTGGACAATCCTTCCAAAGTATTTGAGACTCCCAAAAGCCTTCCACCTATTCATGATAATGATCATGCTATTCATTTGATTCCAGGAAGTGTTCCTCAAACATCAAACGTTACAGATATCTCTATGCCCAAAAGAGTGAAGTTGAATGTATGGTTGCAGAAATGCTAGAGGTTGGTATAATTCAACCTAGTCAAAGTTATTTCTCTGCTCCAGTAGTATTGATGCACAAGAAGGATGGATCATGGTGTATGTGTCCAAATATAGGGAACTCAACAAGCTCACTATTAAAGATAAATTTCCCATTCCTGTCATTGATTAATTATTGGATGAATTGCATGGAGAAATTTATTTCACCAAGCGTTTGCTTGATGGGCCCTGACCTAGGTTCAGCATTAGTTAGCCAAGAAAATACCTACACTACTGGCCCTTTCGACATCAATCCACGGAGCGCGGACTGAAGTCTCACCCGAAGCAGTATGGGGGGATGCAGGCACCAAGTTTCCGCACCCTGAGATGGTTGTGATGTCGGTTTTATACTTTAACTTTACCTTCGCATGGATCAATAAGCCTATAGGGCTTATCGATGTATTTCTCTATTAGTATTTCATAACCTCTGTGAAGGTATGTGATCATCCTTCGCGTAACCCTAACAAGCGGTCTCAGCACTTATGTACTTCTGTAACTACTTTGATGTATAGTTCTCTGAATTATCTTAAGTGGTCGCCAATTCTATCATGCAATTTAGATTATCTTTGCATAAAAATATATTTCTACTTGCATTCATATAAAAAGGGAAAACATATAGATTTGCGCATCAATTGAGCAGTAAAACATAAACCCAGTGCTTAACATAACATAATGGCATGCAATTGACAAAAGTAAAATACACAATGATTTCAGAATACTCTTCTTTACTGATGATCCAGATGTTCAGTACAAACTTTGACTACCCTACACACACAGCTGCAGGGGTCCACGCACTCAGTTGTAGACTTCTACCCTAGGCCTTTGCGCACTCAGTTGCAGATCCTTCTTCCTACACTAAGACTCTCACTCTTAGCCCCTTTACGGACTCATCGATGACTCAACTTAACTAAACTCCCCAAAAAAATTGACTTATACTCCTCTTAAGACCTCCTTTTTATACAATCCCATGGTCCACAGACCAAGGGCAGATCTCATCAAGCTGACACAACCTATCTAGACTAAGGGTAGAAACCCTTTTTGACTCTTGATATCTTCACGCTCCGCGACCACAAAATGTGGAGACTTTACATTTCTTTATACAAAATTCGGGCCTTTTGCCCCAAAACTTGGGTTTTTAACCCCAAAATTGACCCCAGGGGACCCGTTCCCAACAGGCCCCCAACACAAACATGGTGACTCACCCTCGAGTCACTTAGCCGACATGGAGATCTTGTCACGAAGACCTCCCAGCTCTACTTGGACTACTGCAACTTTGACAGTGCACTGTGTTGCCGCTTGCGTCATCTCCTCAACCAGCTGCTCCATCGCTGGCCCTGTACTATCTTATTGTATCTTCTGCTAAGTCGCCTGTAGACCATCCAACTTTCCTTTGATGGTGGTGTTGAGTGCATAGGCTTCATCAAGCCAAGGCTCTATTCTGGCCTTGAGGACGCTCTCTTTGCGCTGCGCTGCATCCACCTGCTCCTTTAGGACCTTTTCCTCCTACAGTTTGGCTAGCCTTTGTGTAAAGGCGATGGTGCACGCCATCGCTTTGACTTCATCATATCACTGCTGCATCTCTCAGGTGTCCATTTCCAACCTTTGCAAGGTGGGATCTTCCTACAAATTGGTAACCACTTTAAGTGCCTGCTCGAAGAGCGTAGTACACTCCATTATGGCATTGTTTACTACTGCCACAACATCCTTCACAGTTGTCTCGTGCTGCTCTCTAACTTCTGGCGGAGTTGAAGGCTGGGCCTTCAACTGCAGTTCTACAATCTTGAGGTTCAGGTCAAACTGAACCTTTGCCAACTCTGTTCTGGCATCACACACTCTAGCAGTGAGCTTCTGAATCCACACATCTACTGGCTCATCATCCAGAATGGCTAGCTCTAGGATAGACTTGCATGCCTCAGCCACCACCTTCGTCGTTCACTCATTTTTATCTGTGACGGTTTTGACGAGGTTGATAGTAGAATCTCTTTATATCATCATCTAAGCATTGTTGACTTTCTGCTCACTGATTACGTGTAAGGCGCGTTGGTCGCGAGCCTGAAGTTCTGGGATTACACCATCCTACAAATTATGAAGCGCCGCAATGGGAAGCACAGACAAATTGAGCCCAATTCCTTTGAGGGCACTGACAGTGGGCCTATCAGCTTTAGTCTCTGTAGTTAGCACTCCCTTCGGTAGCAATATTGCCTGGGGATCTAGGGTGCACACCATCCCTACTGCTTCCAATGTGCGAGGCACCAAACTAGTTAACGTCGCGCTGCTTCATCCCACGTTGGTCTGGGCCTACGATGCCTAGATTTGTAGCTCATGCAGACCCATATGAATGGTCCGCAAGGCCTTCTTCTGTTGTAGCTCGAACTGCTATAGCAGTTTTGCGTTGGTATCTATGACCGTATCACTGATATCATTTAAATCACCTTCAATTAAGGTGATTGGATCGAGAGAAGTCTTGTTGGCCTTATAATTCTTTCATGGCCCTACCTTCTGTGGATCTCTGTTGCACTTAATGCAGAATGGAGTGGTCTCTAGGTCCACTCCTCCTTGGTCTAACTATTGTTCCTCCTCCTTTGTCTCTAGAGAAGGTGGCTTCTGACTCCTGTCAAATCCGCGCTCCTCTTCTTCCACCTATCCTCCTGTCTGCTTCACGGTGGCGCGCTCTGCCTTGGCCTTGTCCTCAGCCTCCTTTTTTCTTTTTGCGACCAGCTACTCCATCCTTAGTTTGGCCTCCTACTTTTTCCGTTGCGCTGCGGTCTTGCTAGACCCAACAGTCAAGTCTGAGGTAGTGTGCCAATCTGTCGACCTATGGCCGAGGACCACTGTAATTGCATCGTCTATAGCTAGGTATGGAAGGTCATACCATTTCTTCTCAGGGTCCTTGTGCGCATGTATCAAGACCCAGTGGAAGTCGGCCTTGAATTCCACATACTCCTGCAGCTTCTCATACACAGTTGGTGACAGCCGCGATTTGCGGTTGATGGCCATATGGATGCTCATCTCCATCAATATCCAAAATACCTTATTTTCCTTGGCCCTTTGAGGGTCCTTCATAGCCCACGGTGAAGCAATATTCGCTACCTCTGGTAGGTCAGGTGTAACCAGAGGAAACTAGCTATCCTCCAATAACTCCCACGTGACCAGCACTATGGACAATAGCAGCCAGGCATAGTGGAATGTTTTATTGTGGTCCTGCGCCTCTTAGTAGTTCACGAGGAGCTCTCCGCAGAGGTAGCGGACCCAGTTAAATTGTATGCCCTCTGTGCACTGGGGTGCTATGGCTAATACTGGTGCCAACACTTCATCTGCATGACACTTTCACATAATCTTTCCTGCCAAGATTTGCGTTGCGACTTTGACCACGGGGTCAACTATACTTGTGATGGCATAACTGCATGGCTTCTTAGCGAGTTTGAATTTGTCCTTCATTGCTTTAGCGAGGTCGCGCTCGCCTGTCTTTCTACCAAATGCCATGGCCAGATTTTCTCCCGAGTATGGCAGTCGAGTGATCTTATGGATCAACATGTCAGTGATGGGTATTAGCTCTTCTAGCCACAAAAACCCATCATCCACCAAGCACAGTAGCTGCTTGATCATGAGCATGTTTATGGGTGTACGATTATAATGCAGTACCCATAGCATTCTTAATAGACCTGCCTTATCCACCCCTTTTACCCACTTCCTTGGCTCCAACGCGGTCACACCAGAGCCTTTGCGGAAGGCGTGATGCATGAGTTGGTCCATCGCTAAATGGGGAAAGTGTTCCACATCGGCCAAATCCCAGTCTTCCAATTTTAATAGGGGGATGCGCCCCAGGTGTGGTCCTTCAAAGAAAATTTGGTCTAGGAGTAAGGGTGTGTGCAGTGTGACCTTACTTTCATCAATATCCTTCCGAACCTTCACCTTGCCTCTATGCAGAGGAATGTACTCGGGCAGTTTATAAATGGGGTTAGACCCATCTACATCAATATCCTCCACCTCCTCCATATCAATATTGTCTGTGTCCACATGGAATTCTTCAACCTTGGCTTCAGGCTTTAGGTCAATCACCTTACCCTTTTCCTATGCAGTGGGCTTTCCTGTTTGTGGGTGCTTTCTGGGTGATACGCGCATTGGCTGTTGTGCTTTCTGCTTATCCTTCTTTGATTTTGGACTCTCCTAGGTCGGTGTAGGCCTCGTCTTGGGTGTCCTGCAGGATTTAGGAACTTCTGCCAGTACTTCTACACTTCCAACCTCCTGGGAAACTCCCTCAGCTGCCATTACGACACCCGGGGCAGTTCCTTCGGCTGCCATTGCTTCTCCTGCACTCAGGGTTTCTGCAGGCGCCGACATTATGCTAGACAACCACACCTACATCTATGTTGGAAACTTCTCAAAGACTGAATTTGCTATCAAGGCTTCAAAGAGCTCAGGGTCGTATGCGCCTAAGAGCCAAATACCTTAATTCTCAAATGCCAAGTGCTTTTCGCTGGGCAGCCATCTGTACTTTATAGTCATTTTCAAATTCAAAACCGACTGTTCCCCCCATAACTCATTTATAAATGCTAGATTGGCGGCATATTTTCACAGATATTGTCCTTAAATTTTGACTTGAATGCCGCCCCCTGCTCCATTTAGCTATTTTCTAACTGTCAAGTCATGAAAAGTGACCATAACGGTCACTTTTAGCTGCCTTGCGTGGTCCCTTCTTGGGTAGCACAACTCCATGCGTGTGTCTGTTGACAATGTGAAATTCCTTCATTCTGCACAGTTCCCCAATCACACAGCTCCCCAACCCGGGCAGTGTAGTTTATAGTCCCGCACGTCCATTCAGCTGCCTGAAGCACTAAGACAATGCTTTCATCATGTAGTCATCTAGCTGGATCACCAGCATATGGCTTCAATCAGCAGCCATTCAGCCGTCCTGGGAATGGTTCTCCGATCAATTTTACCAACTGAACTGCTCCACCATTGGTAATCTCCTTGTTGACATAGGGCCCCAGCCAATGCATCCTAAATTTCCCTGGAAATTTATCAAACTTGATGTCATATAAAAAAACCAGATCATTCACCTTGAAGGTGCACAGTTTGATGTGCCGATCGTGCCATGCCTTTTTGTACTCCTTTTGGACCTGTTGATGAAATCCATCTAGAAATATATCTTCTTCAAGCTCTGTTAGCTGCGCAAGCCTTTCGTCCAGGGTTCCACGATTCACCATTCCTGTGAATGCTGCTATGCACAGACTAGGTACAATGTACTCCATCAGCATAACAGCTTCCACAACATAAACCAGTCTGAATGGTGTTTGTCCAGTCAACTTGTTGCAAGTCGTTCTATAAGCCCATAGCACTGCGGGTACGCACACATCCCAGTCATTTCTTTTAGCATTGAAAACCTTCATGAGTGCACTCTCCAATATTTTATTAAATGCTTCCACCGTCCCATTAGCCTGCAGATGATAGGGTGTGCTCTTCTAATGGTACACTGTTATAGCTCCAAATATCACCCTTGGTATTTGTGATGCTTGGTTTATGGCCTAGGGCAACCCCTCCTTCCAGACTTGGTCCAAATATTTTAAAAACAGTGTTTTACTCCCTGTACGCTACTTTGCCCTGTGTTAAAAGTGTGTACATGCGGGTCAGTCTATACCCAACCCGTGTATATGTGTTAAAACACTTAAAAAAATTAAATTTCCTTAATTATGGGTGGAGATCACGGGTTTTACCTATTGATTACCTATTAGTGCCCGTGGCCCAACTATTCCCAACTGTTTCCCAACTAAAAAACTAATTTGGGAGAAGTATAAAAAGACTTCAATGGGAAGGCCTTAAGGAGGAGAGAAATGATAGAATTACTATACTGAGATTATCCCCTGATCAAGTCTGAAGTATCCCTGTGCTTCAAGCACTTCCCCAAGTTCAAGGAACCCTTGTTTCCTTGAGTGTCGATATTATCTCACATGCTTGGAGATATCATGGTATTGGTTATGGAAGGAGGTTGTTCAAGACTAGGACTAGATGGACCTAGAGGACGGTTCTGCTTGGAGCTGAAAGAGGAAGACTCAGGTGAACTCTTTCCATGGTTTATTATAGTTTTCTACAATAAAAAGAAACGTTGTCTTGTTCCTGATATCGACTTTTTTTATGCATCTGATGTTATTGTTATGGTTTATATATGAATGATTATTTCAATGTATAACTAACCATCTACTTATATGATATAAAGTTGATTTCACTACAATGCTTTATCTATATGTTGCTATGTGTATTTGGATTGGTTGATTTGCAGATTTGAAGATCATCAGGAGTTGCAGAGGGTTTGAACCCTGGCTGGAACTACCCAAACGAAGGACATCCGGGTATGTTCATCCTCACAAATTTAGTTTGTTTAAGCATGTTGCTTGAATTGAATGCTTGTTTCTTGTTGTAGAATACTCCTGCTTTGCTAGGGTTCTGACCCAAATCCCTAGGGGACTTATTCCCTTAACAAAATTGGTGACTCCATTGGGGATAACAATCTTGTTATTCCTAGTTTGGGTTATTCAATGCCAATCAGGGCTCAGTTCTTAGTTTACTTGCTGTGGCTGTACTGCCTGCTCCTGTAGGAACTCAAACTTCAAGTCTGATCTTTTTCATCAGGCCTCATTTTTTATTTTTCTTGTAAAAATTCATACACGCACCTTTGTCTATTTACAAAAGTTTACACATGCTTGTTTATATGAACTAAAACCGCGTATATGCAAGTTTCTTTTGGTAGAAGCGCATGTACATGTAGCTGTGTAGGGACACAGTCGCGTATACAATTTTTTGCATGATTTTTTCAAATCTTTCTGCCTGGAAAGATTTGTTTCTTGGTCTGTGTGGTTTTTGAGTGGTCAGTTTCTGTTTTTAGAATTTAATTTTTTAGTGAGCTTATTGTTACGAATTCTCTCCTGCTTTGAAAAGTTTTTGGCCTCGGTTTGCTTTACAGTGAGTTTTATGATTTGTGTTTGAACACACAAGGCTTCTTATAGAGGTTCTTGATTGTTCTGGTCTTTCGGAACAGAAGATTGTTTGCAATATTTGTGTCAAACTTCATTTTTATGGTTTGCTTTCTTTGCTTCCCGTCAATTTTGTGGCCATTCACTTTTTCTTGCTTTTCGAAAGTTTCTTGTTGATGAATTTGAAAGTGTGTCTTTTCTAATTTCTTGATTAGTTTCTCAAATCTCTTTTTGCTGCTTTTGGATCGTTTAGTGTGAGTTGAAACACCTATTTTGTTCAAGTTTTCATTCGTGTTGAATTGATAACTTGCAAAGTTTCCTTGTGATTTGCTTTCGGTCTTTGAGTCTTTGGTGGCATTTTGGGTGCTTTTGAAAAGTTGTTCTTATTGTTTCTTGAAAAAGAAAAGTCCTTCAAAAACATTGCTTTTGATTTCTTTTGCCAAATTTGAGTTTGGCTTCTTTTGGTTTTTGAGAGTGATTTGGGATCTTTTTGATTAGTTCTTCTTGTTTGGGAAAGATTTTGTGTTCAAAATTCATATTCTTTTCAAACACTTAAGTTGGCTTATAAATAGATTGTTTTCATTTCTTTTTAGAGTAATCTAGAATTTTGCATTATCATGTACACCTTGCATTAGGGTAGTTTTGCATCATTAGAGCATCAATAGTCGTTTTAGTTTTTGTGAGTGTGAAGTTTGCTATAAGAAAAGAAAAGGAAAAAGTTTTTGCTTTATAGAAGTTTCTTAGAACCCAAGTAGAAGTTGCTTTTCATCGAAGAACAAACAAGTGCATTGCATATAAGTTAGTTTTTCATTAATTTCTTTTGCATCATACAAACACCATCAGTTTCACTTCTGTATTGTCCCTTTGACTTAAAAATAATAGCCACTTAAAATCAAGTGCTTAATAAAATAAACTAGAACTTTTTATATTGTCAATCAGTATACACCAACAAGTTTTAGGTTTATTTAGGGCCTTGGATTAGGCGAGAGGAGAGTAAAATCTCCAAGGCCACTCTAAATTGTGAAACATAGAAGTCTGAATAAAGAGTGAAATCCAATAGCATTAGGGAGACTGGGAGTTAAGCACGAGGGTTTGTGAAGATAAGGACGCGAGATACCCCCTCTCTTACTTGTCAGATCTTACCTCATGACTGTTCCACCCAGTTTCTGATATGAGTTGGTGTCTTTAGTTGCCAATCCTAGGGATCTACACAGGTGGCTGTGGAGGGGAATCTCATGGCACCTGAGGTTGACGTTGCATCATGTTAAACGATACTTCTGGAGGGTACCCTTGCGGAGCTTAGGGGCTTGCACCGGCAAAGGTTGTTGTTTGGAGGTCAGCGTAACTACCTCTGATACCTTCACTAGTAGACCTGGGTCGTAATTACCCCAGTCTATTTTCGGAAGGCCCTTTTTATTCACTTTCTTGTATTTTGGTGTCCGGTCCTAATACTTGGAAGTTGTTTGACTACTAAATTCTTTAGGGACATTTTTAGTGTGTGTTCTTTGTTCCTAGTCAACCTAGCTTTCAATTTTCTTGAGTATTTAAGTAGATCTTATTAAAATAATTCAAAGTGGTTGACCGATCACTTAGATGGTAACGTAGACTTCGTGGGCTTTCACCTGCAAGTCCAGAGCCTTCTCCTAGAAGGCGTAGGAGTGAT
This sequence comes from Pinus tabuliformis, assembly GCA_031772625.1. NCBI lineage: Eukaryota > Viridiplantae > Streptophyta > Pinopsida > Pinales > Pinaceae > Pinus > Pinus tabuliformis. The sequence continues at coordinate 147,592,063 of CM062810.1, read as the reverse complement.
TCTGCCAGTGTTTTTCAACCAGTGGTAGCTGGCGCATCGGAGATTGATCCTCTGCTTGGGGGCATCAGTGTATAAGGTATACCTGGTACTACCACAGAGATAGATAGGAACACACCAGTTCTTTCTCGAGTACTCTTCCAGTCAGAAGATAATATTGAGGTAGAAGAACTCTTAGAGTCAATTGCAGCTCCGAATTCTCCTCTCCCTTCTGATCATCTGGACGTATTGTTATACGTCGGAACTTTGACACACAGGCCTTCAAGCCTAGGTCCATACACATACATCCCTTCGATGACCACTATTGGAAGCATGGCATCCACCACGAGTGCTACGAGTATGCAGACTCCTATATCAGTACAAAGGGGAGGAACTATTTCCATCCCTTCTACATCTTTATTTGGGTCTACTACCAGCACATCCTTGTTTGGGTCTACTTTCATTTTGTCGATGAGTGGAAGTTCCCAAGATCATGCATCCAGTTTTGGATTCTTCCCTTTTGGAATGCCCTCTCAAGGTATTCCTTCAGCTCCATTGAATGTACCATCAACCACCTCCATGTCCATGATGAGTGGATCAGCTTCTTTTCAAGGTTTCCCTTTTGGAAGTGGTCATATACCACATTCCAATCCGACGATAGGATCTATGCCTTTTCCTTTCACGAGTCAAGGCAGCAATCCCTTTCAGAGTTGGACTAACCCTGCGGTTAGTGGGATGGGAGCTAGGAATCCATTTTTCGGCCAACAAGGGAATGTGTCATATTCCTTAGTTAATTCATTTCAAAGTTTTCTACCCTTAGCTAATGCTTGGAACCCTTACCAGAGGCTTTCAGCTCCTTACAATAATTCGTTAGGGGGAAATTTGTCAGTTATGGAGGATTTTCGGCTAGAGTTGGTCAAACTTCGAGTTTTGCTAGACCACAAGGGTCACCTTTTGGTCCAACAGGTTTTACCAGTTACTTCAGGCAACCTGGTTTCTTTCAAAATCCAGGTCATTCTTTTCACAATTTTGGGAACCCCACCCAATCTATGTGGAATCCCCAAGGTCCTCTAGGACTTTCATTTCTGGCCACGCTTAATCTGCCAGACTTGACTAAGTTGACAAATGATCCAATCAGATACAATTCGGTTTAGCCTCTGGTCCCAACCAAACTTCCATCGGATATTCAAAAATTTGAAGGGAAGAGTGGTGAAGAGCCGGGCGGCCATGTAACCACATTCCATTTATGGTGCTCATCTAACTCCCTAATCGATGATTCGATTAGGTTGAGACTATTTCAGCACACCTTAACTGGGAATGCAGCTAAGTGGTATATAGAGTTGCCAGGGGGCACCTTTACATCTTTCGCCGATTTGGCTAACATTTTTTAAACCATTTTCAGTTGCATGTCCGTTACGAAGCCGAAACTGAACTTCTAGCCAATTTTCATCAGGACACGACTACTCACATTTTGGATCATATCTAGGAATGGAGACAGAGAAGGAGGTTCATTAAAGTTGAAATTCCACTTGAATTCCGTCTCAAATGGTTTTTAAAATCATTACAACCCGAGATCTCCAAGGATGTTTCTATGTCCAGAGTTTGTTTCGAAGAGCAGGCTATCTTTTGCGCCCAGCAGTTAGAACTAATATATTCTCAGTCTAGGACTCTTCATAAAATCTTGCCTGATGCTCCTAGATCCACGGTTGATATAGCCAAATCGAAGCGAAGCCTGCATGCTGATGGTATTGTTGGATCGATTGATGCAAATGCGGTGAACCTTCTGAGCCAATTGCAGCAGTTGTCTCTACAAACTGCTTCTTCCAATCAGGCTGCACCATCTACTCCTTCTCCTTCTCAAACTTCTTCTGTCAATGCCATTCAGGCTTCTAACCCCAAAGGAAATCAAAATTCTGATGGGAAGAAGAATGGATGAGGTAAGAAGAAGAATCAGGATGGGAAGGGTAATGCGAACAAACCCAACAATAATGCTAGTGAGGGTGGAAAAGAGTCTAAGAAGAAAGTTAAATTTCCATGCAAGTTATGCAGTGGAGATCATTTGACTCATCTCTGCCCAAAAATTCAAGATGCTCAGCGCTTGTTAGTGCAGCAAGGGTCTTCTAGCTCCCAAGCTGTCTTAACTAACCCTTTCCCCCAAGGGCAGCAGTTGCTTGCTGGTGTGAACTCAAACCCTGGTACCTCTGCAGGGGGCAACCAGGAGGGGGAAAATTCCTCAAATGTTTTCATGATGGGTTCTCACATCAATGTGGCTACACAGTCACGTGATTATGGTGAAGCTGAAACATCCAAGGATAAATCTATTCCTGAAACTATAGATCCACTTCATATTGAGCGACCCTCTGTCGATTCTATACCTCGGATACCGAAAGGTTCCGCCAAATGTGCAGCTATCAACCCTAATGCTAGGGCAGCCCAGAACTACTCCATTATAGAAGATCTAGCTCAAAGTCCATGCGCTATGTCTACTTTAGAGGTACTCCAGTTGTGTCCAGCTCAACAAAGTTCTTTTCTTTTAGCGATCGGGGCAGTTGATCCAAACAATTATTTAGTGCTCACTTTTGACATGCTCAATGTTTAAAAGAGACTTCCTCATCATATGGCTTTTCAAATAAAGTCTACTTACCGGAAAACTAATATTTTTTGAACAGTTATAGATGAGGGACCTTCCACATGTGTAATGTCTCTGTCATTTTGGAAGGCCATTGGATTGCCTTCAGCTGTTCCTTCACCCACTCTCTTGACAGCATTTAACGGGTATTCTCATAGGCCACACAGGATTATCCCGGCCTTTCCTATATGTGTTGGAGGAAAGGTCGTTAATATTGAAGTAGAAATTGTTGATGCCAACCTAGATTACAATCTCCTCTTAGGACGGAATTAGATTTATGAAATGGATGCCGTAGTTTCGACTCTGTTTTGAATCCTTTGTTTTCCTCATGAGGGGAAAATTGTTAAGGTTGATCAATTGGATTATTCTCCAGTTGACCCTTGTGCAACTTTGGATTCTAATGTTCCATTGGTGGATAACCCCCATCAACCTATCGAGAATCTAGGAGTTGGGATGTATTCTTCATTGATGGGTACATTTGATCTTCCCATTCTTATAGCTAGAATCAATGCCATTTCGTCCTCCAAAGAGTCTTCAAGGGAAGAGTTCTTGCAGACTTGTTATTTTTCAGACCCTTGGACCTTGCCTTTGCCTACAACCACATTAGATGAAGGACAAGTAGGTGGAATGGAATTCCCTATGTCTACAACAGAGATTAGATATCAGTCTATCATTAACTCTACAGACGACCATCCTACTCCTTTTTCAGAAGAAGAGTTAGATGGTAATGTGGCCCCAGCTTGGACCCTTGACTCTACTTCTACTATGGATTTCTTAGATACGGTTTTAACATCTGAGGAAGCAATGTTAGAAGAAATGGTGGGTGTAGATCGACCTTGGGAAGATTTACACCATCGTTCCTATTTTCTTCCCCGATTGCAAGAAGTCAAATCCAGGTTCTCCAATATGCTTACTAGCAATGTTTGTACAGTTTCAAATCCTTTGGCTCTAGCACACATCTGTGCCGAAGGTAATATGTTGGTAATTTAAAAAACCATACTGATAAACATCTCTAGGAACCCTAATGTGATAGAAAATGTCTTCATTGGAGTTGAGTGTTCCCCTGAAGAGATTCAAACCACCGACCTCTTTAAGGAGTTTCGGGATGTATTTGCTTGGTCTTATGAAGAAATGCTTGGTATTGATCCATCCATTGTTCAGCATGAGATCAAGATGTAGGAAAATGATAAACCAATTCGTCAGAAGCTTCGGCCGGTCAATCCTAGTAAAGTAGCAGCTATTAAAGCTGAAGTAGAAAAGTTGCTCAAGGCAGGTTTCATATACCCCGTTCCTCTAACGGATTGGGTTTCTAATCCAGTCCCATTTGATAAAAAAAAAGGAATGATCCAAGTGTGCATTGACTTTAGGGATTTGAACAAAGCTTGTCCGAAATATAATTACGCCACACCGTTTATTGATCAGATAGTTGATGAATGTGCGGGTAATGATATTTTTTCCTTCATGGATGGATTCCCTGGTTATAATCAAATATTTATCCATCCAGAAGATCAGAATAAGACAACTTTCATCTGTCCCTGGGGTACCTTTGTGTACAAAAAGATGCCTTTTGGTCTTAAAAATGCTAGAGCTACATTCTAGCAAGCCATGTCATACGCTTTCCATGACATCAAGAATGTCATCAAAGCATACTTAGATGATTTAGCTGCTCGTTCTCGATAGAGAATCGATCATCCTAGTCACCTTCGGTTGGTTTTTGAGAGATGTCGATTTTACAAGATCCGGTTGAATCCAAATAAGTGTGTTTTCGTGGTTACATCTAGTCGGTTGTTAGGGTTCATTGTATCAAATGAGGGGATTCGAGTTGATCCCTTCAAGGTAGAGGCAATAGTTCAGTTGCCTCCCCTGTCATCCATCCGACAGATTCAAAGTCTTCAGGGGAAGGCAAATTTCTTGAGACAGTTTATAGCAAAGTATGCTGAGATAACTAAAGGATTTATACATTTTCTAATGAAAGGAGTGCCATTTTTATGGGATGACTTTGTGCAACAATATTTTGATGCCCTGAAGAAAGCATTAATCTCTGCCCTGCTTTTGAGTCCACCAGATTATGGTAGAGATATCCTTTTATATCTTGCAGTCGCAGAATCAACCATAGGTATGGTTCTGGTTCAAGAAGATGATGCTCTCACGGAGCATGTGATTTACTACTTGAGTCGAGGCTTGGTAGGCCCTGAACTACGCTATTCTCTGGTTGAGAAATTAGCCTTGGCAGCTGTCCATGTTGTCCAGCGGCTTCGCCATTATATTCTGCTACGCAAAACATTTGTCTTAGCGGTAGTCAATCCTTTCCAATTTTTCCTCAGTAGGCGAGTGATTGGGGGCAAATACAATCGATGGATTGTTATTTTACAAGAATTCGATCTCGACTTCTTGTCGACCAAGTCTAAGAAATCATTGGTTTTTGTAGAATTAATTTCCGAGCTACCTTGTGGAGAAGATATTGTTTATGAGGAAAGTTTCCCTGACGAACATCTATTCCTCATCTATTCATAATATCCCTGGTATGGAGATATCATAATCTATCTCCAGACTTCAAAGTTCCCTCCCGCTTCCTCCAAGGATGAACATCGAAAGTTACGTCACCTGACTAAGAACTATGTCATCATTGGCGATACATTATATCGATGAGGGGTTGATTCAATCCTTAGGCATTGTTTAACCTTAGAGGAAGCAGAGTCTATCCTTAATGATCGCCATAGGTGGAGCTTGTGGTGGTCATCTATCTGGGCTTGCAACAACCCAAAAAATCTTGCATACCAGCTACTTTTGGCCTTCGCTTTTCAAAGATTGTATTGAGGTGGTCAAACTTTGCCACCCTTGTCAAGTCTATACTCAGAAGATGCGCACACATCTAGCTCCTGTTTTCCCTCTTATAACTATTGGTCCTTTTACAAAGTGAGGTATTGACTTTACTACTTGTAATCCGCCTTCAGCAACGAATTACAAGTACATTATAGTGGCCGTAGACTACTTTACGATGTGGGCTAAAGCCATGCCTACTTATAAAAATGATAGTGAAACAGTGGCATTGTTCCTCTTCAATTAGATTATTTCTCGTTTTGCTATCCCGAGAGAGATTGTCACTGATCATGGTAGTCATTTCCAAAACCAACTGATGTTTGAATTGGCTCTTAAATTTGGCTTCCGGCAGGAGCATTCATCTCCGTATTATCCTCAGGTCAATGGGCAAGTCGAAGCTATGAATAAGTCCCTCAAGACGATCCCGCAAAGGGAAATTGACAAAAATCACTCCAATTGGAATCTCATGTTGTATTCGGCTCTTTGGGCGTACCAAACCTCGGTAAAGACTACCACCAGTTTTACACCTTTTCAGTTAGTTTACGGGCTGGAATCTATTTTTCCTATTGAGTGTGAAATTCCATCCCTTCAACTAGCTGTTGAGCTCCTTCCAGAGACCTCTAGTCTCGAAGAGCACCTCCTTCATTTGGAACATCTCAATGAGTAGCATTGAGATGCCACCACAATTAATGAGGCTCATAAGAAAAGGGTTAAAACTCAGTACGATAAAGTTGTTTGTCCTCGAGTCTTTTCTGAAGGCGACCTTGTCTTGGTCTATGACCAAGATAAATATGCCTTAGGGGCAGGCAAATTCAAGTCTATGTGGTATGGGCCCTTTGTAGTGAAACGAGTTCTAGAAAAGGGACTTATGAATTAGTCGATCTTGAAGGGAACAAGTTGGCGGAGCCTTGAAATGGGCTCTACCTCAAGAAGTACTTTGCTTAGGTTATAGTCGACAATAGCTTCTTTGTATATTTTGTATTTTTGTACATATTCTATTGAAAGTTTTTGTGATATCAACACTTTTTTAATCTTCTTTGGCAGGTGTTGATGGATGACTTGGTCTATTTCGAATTCACCGATGGTGCTAGTCGGCACACTTGAAACCTTGCTTCTGCAGGTTGGGTGATTTATTATCCAACTGGTTAGTTGATGGTGTCAAGGGGAGTATGTATTGGTTCTGCAACAAATAATATTGCCAAATATACTGCCGTCATTAATTTACTATCCGAAGCTATTTCTTATGGAATTGGTTCATTGGTAGTGTATCTTGACTTACAACTGGTAGTGTCACAATTGAATAACATTTATTGGGTTCGGGATCCTTATTTATATCGCCAATTTTTGAAGGTGAGGGTGTTGCAAAGATCATTTATTTTTATTACTTATTTGCACATTCCATGATCTGACAATTCATTAGCGGATTCTATCGCTAATCAAGCATTAGATTGGCATATCATTCATTCATCAAGATAAAAACAAACATCAAAAATATGGAACTGTATATATATATCATAAAACCGCCCGTGTGTACATAAAGTGTTTCAAAAATAATATACAAAATCAGGACTAAATGCCAATAATCATGTCCAGTCTATCTAATGACCCGGCTCAGGATGAGTGGCCAGGTAGGTGACTATGGCGTTGGCCACACGCCGAAGAATGCGAATCCAGTCTCATGGTACTCTTACCACGCGACACTACATCTCCTCAGGTAGGTCTTCTATGATCACCATCGGTACCCGGTGAGTCAATCTCACCAAGTTTTGTTGGATGGCGTATAAGACCCTCGTTGTCTCTACAGCCTCCTCTTCGGCACCTCTTCTGCGATGCCTGTGCCATGGAAATCCGTTTGGTCATACCTATTGTTGGGAAAAGTATCTACTCAGAACGCCCCTATCCCACTCTGAGGTGTGACAGTGCCTTAGCAACAAACAAGGAAAACTATTTTCGTATTCTTCTTTATGAAATGTAAACGAAGAGGAAGGATTAACTAACCTGTGTCTTGCGCTAGTTTGTTGATCCAATCGCTCTCCTCTTTGATGGCTCCCAGCTACCTGCTCTCTCGCTCGCCCAGCTTCACCAAGTTCCTGCAAGATCACAGAAAAGGAAAACTACACAAAGATATAGATTTACATTCATAACTAGATTAGGATCAGATTTAAGCTAAACATGCAAATATAACAAAGCATCATTGATATACAAACATGTAGGAGAAACTCAAATAGTTTTATTGATATAACAAGAAGATCCAGGAGGAGATACAACCAAGTGAGTCCCGATCCAGCATCTGCCTCCCAGCAAAGGAATCCCTTCCTCACCTCCAACAAAGCATAAATCACCCAATGCACTAATCTCAATCTCAAACCAACATCAATTCTCTGCAAAGTACAAAATTCCAGCCTCTGGATCTCTGGGTGAGGGATCCATATATAGATGTAAGCAGAGACGATGAGTCAGCTTATGTTTTGACTTGTGGCTTCTCTCTGTCAGTTCTTGCTTCCACTTGGAGACTGAGAGCCTCTTACTCATCCTTGGTCGAACTCAGTGAGGCAAGTGTCATTGGAGAAGATTCTGGAAGCTTCCATTGTCTCTCCACCTCGTTGAATGACTCTGCCACTTGTCATTTCCCGCTCAACGCACTTGGGTAGTGCATTCAAGTGTGTTGCAACGCACCTAGCCAGTGTATTTGGGTGCTTTGCAACGCAGTCAGCTAGTGGAGCATCTGAATTGATCCTGATTTGACTAGTTCTGAGTAGTTTCTGGTGGAGAACTTCTGGGAGAAGCTGTCATTGGTTGACCTTGTTCCTTTAGGGGCAGGAACAACACTTTTAGGGACTTTCGATCCCTTGGATTATGGACATTTCATGCTTAGAGCTATAAGGCACAAAAATGTCTATAACAGTTGCCCCCTAAAGTATGAGGCCGTTTATCGGGTGAAATGCTTTATTAGGAGGATCCGAAGTTCATTCAATGCTAGGAGGAGACCTGTAATAAGATACAATACAATAGATTATCTTCATACTGTTTTCATGATCTAGCTGAGGCGGGCATTCCCATGCTCAGCTTTATAAATTTATTTTTATGTACATAAGACAGACAATCGTCTGATGGTAGACTGATGATTCTGATGAAGTCATCATCCCTTTGGTAGGATGATTATCTGTACTGCAATGCTGTACATGTCAATTTCTTTATTTTTTCTGAATATATATCGCAGCCCGGATGGATGAAACTAGATCCGGGGTCTTCAATCTCGTCCGATCTTCACTCGAAGTACAAGTCGATCCATGTGAGAAATGTTTTGAAGTCGAACATGGAAAGACATTGCTTGATTACCAGTCAATGATGTAAACTGTTAACAAGCGCGAGAGGAATCACCGATAAGGATGATGACCCTCAAGGTACTGCAGTACAATTCACGTGGTGTGAATAAAGGACTTGGCGTCGAAAACCAGGCAAAGTCTTTCGGTCGAAGGTCATTGATGTATACCTGTCGCCGGAAGTGAGAAACTTGCCATTGAGGCATGCAAGCTTCAAAGTACTGAATGGGGTGTTCCTAGATCAACTTCTTGGATAATGAGCTGATGTCAACAAGAAGCGATCCGTCAAAGGAGGGCCTTGATGAATCCCACATCAATGACATGGAACGGAGCAAATGATTTTGATGGAGGTGAAAACAATCCGATGATATATGGTTCAGGGTGGCGGTCATGAAAGAATGAAGAATAATGTATGGCAGTGGATGGGACACGGGTGACTTCTCTGGATGACTTCTCTTGAACACGTCGGTGACACTTATGTGATGGATCGGTAGCATTTACCCCAAATGTGGATGGTATGGCGAGACCATGGTGATGTGACCAGTGAATGAAACAAACCAACCCGACTCAGGCATGGAGTGGAAGTGTCATGTTCAAGAGCGACTTGCTACCAATAAAGGTTCTTTGAGTTTCTTCCCAATTTTTCCCCAGTCATTGCTGACTAGTACCTCTTTGTTTTTGTCAAGCTTGAGGAGGATAACATATCCTTGTTCTATAATTTTCCCTTCGGGCAAACCCATCGCTATGTTTTAACGAGCCTAGTGATAGTGAAACTCGTTCTCGTCTAAAGACAAGTTTGTCGCTATTAATGTTTTCAACGAGTCTAACGACAAAGATAACTCGGTCCTTTTCATTTTTAGAGAGTCTGAAAAGGTACGTAAAGTTAACTCCGGAGTTCCTTTTTCGTCATCTAATCCCTTAAGTCTGAAAAAGTATAAAACAATACAGAAGGGATGAATTTTCGATAGTTTTAACGAGCCGAATAACACAAGCGCTCGATCTTTTTGTGCAATAATCCCTCAGGTCCAAAAAGATTAAAATCTAGAGGAGGGATAGCACTTCCGGTCGCTTTAACGAGCTGGAAGGCCAAAACTCGGCAATCTTTTCATGTTTTACAAGTCAGATGAAAAGAGCTTAAAGAAGACTCGTCTTTTGAGGAACGAGTGATAAAATGGGTAGCAGCTGATTCCAGGTAAGGGTTGGAATTTTCCAAGCACGGCAGTGTCACAAGGATGGCTAGTGAAATCACTCTTCGCAGTTGTTCCTCAAAATGGGTAAACAATCAAATGGAGGTGAATGATCGGCCAATGGAAAAGTGGAGGTGACGGTGCAAACACGACCAAGGCTTTAATGGCTGATAATGTTACATTCACGGTGGTTATTTACCGGAGGATAGTTCATTTTTTAACGAGCTTAAACGCGGATTGAAACACTTGCTCGGTCTTATGTTTATTTTTTAACGAGCATGAACTATGTGCTAAAACTGCTCGATAATCCAGTCATATGATAAGAATTTCTCATATAAGATGCCATTTTTTATGGAGCTTGCGCCTTACAAATCTTTGCCCCGCATCCTTTTGTTATGCAAGTTCGGAAACGACTAATCCTACGAGTTTAAAGGGTTAGCCTACGGGTTTAAAGGGAGGACCTAAAAATTTAAAAATAAATAGCGCCCCTTGCTTGCACTCCAAAAGGTTCGCATGCCCCCAGGTATAAAATACGATTTCAAGGTTACCCCTCAATTTGCAGACAAAACATTTGTTCTATCAGGAAAGGCCTACCTCTTTCAGGTTACCAAAGATTGTCTCATTTGCGCAGCAAACAAAACACTTCTTCGGCGATGTCTACCGAGATAAACAAAGGTGAGTGAAAACGAGCGCCAAACACAAAACTTTGACAAGAGAATCTTATTCTAGAATAACCCCTCTTCCAAGACAGATGGGGTACAGACTAGTCATATTCTCCCGCGGAAACCTACCCTATACCCAAAGTTTTCCTGCCGAAGCAGACCAGGATGCATGCCCCCTGGGTTCCAGTCATATCCCTCCGAATTACTCGCACTCATCGGGAGGACAGACCGTGGGTTGAGACATTTCTTGCGTGAAGAGACCATTTAGGGATGGTATATGACTATTTGCGATGCGTGATCCGGGAAATGAAAGCTGGTCCATGAGCTTGACCACTCTTCCTTCGTGCGGAAAACACATTACTCTAAAGAGGGAGGAGACGATGGCTCCCATGCAATAAATATAGTCTCGCCCAAGGAGTAGGATTGTAATCTAAGGGTCCTTGGACAACCATTACGTTCATTTGAACTGTCTTCCCTCTCAATGTTATGGGCACATTGGGAAGGATCCCTAAAGGTCGGCTGGTTCCTTTATCAAAGCCTGTCAGATTTCTCATCTCAGGCAAAAGCGCTGGCGAACCAAGCACTTTCCAAGCAGTAGAGGAAAGGATACTCACAGAAGCCCCCTCATCTATGATGGTACCAGCCATGACCATTCTATATATTTGGACGATAATTCTGAATGGTATGCTTGCTGGTAAACGGGGTCTGCCTAGTTGATTCCAGTCGAAGGAGACAACTAGGTTGCTTGGAGGTGGGACCGAGTAGACGGCCGGGTACGGCTCTGACGAACTTCCTTCCTGCGGTAAAGGAATGGGTAGGTTTCCCCGTGTTCGTCGGAGTCTGTGTTGATGAAGAGAATTTGGACGGTGTCATCCTTGTTCTCTCCAGTGACTGTGTCATTCGAAGATAAAACCTCTGAAGGCAAGACTGGGTCGACTGCCGCCTCGACCTTTTGACTTTCGTCGGGTATGGATTCAGCTGGTTCATCTTCAATGACAGGCGCTTCAGCTGACCACTTGAGCGGGACAGCTGGATTATCAACTAACGAAGGACTCGGCAAGAGTTTTTTATATCCAGGAGGAATTCATAACGGTGAAACCAGACGATCATCCAAAACTCTTTTAGCTTCGTCTAAGAAGGGACAATGGTGGATGGCGTGATCGCCTTCGCACAGTTTACAGGGAGATCTAGCTCTCCCTTTTTGTCTTGGGACTTCACTTTCGCTAGTTGACGGTGTGCTTTCAACATGGCCATCAGAGGTTGACGACACCGGATTGTGCAATTGGGGAGACCAGTCCCTTAGTATCCGAGGGATGCAAGGGAAATCTCTGTGAAAGTGGTCTCCCTTGCAAATGACACATGGCGATTTAGGCCTGGTCAGTGCAGTGTGTGGATTTTCGTTAGACGACACTCGTTTGCCCCCATTCGCTTTTGGCTCCTTCTTCTTTTTCTCTTTCTTCTTCTTTTCCTTCTTCTCCTTAGGAACTTGACTTTTGGCTTTTCCAGCCCCATCAAGCGAAGAGGAAGGAGGAGAGGAAGAATTAGAGGAAGTAGAAGGTTGGTGGGTAACTCTGGACTGGTCTAACTGCTGATTCGATTGTTCAGGAATAGTGGTGTTCTGAACGACATTGGTTGAGAAGAGCCAGACTGGCAAGCCAATTGTCAGTCCTGGAAGCGACAATGTGGCCATATGGGGTGCACCAACATCTCCCCAAGAGGAGAAGGGACTAGGATTTCCACCAAGGGGAATTCCTTGGTTGGTAGACTCCATTTTCTCAACCTAAGATCAATGTAGGAAAAGGGTATGAATATTCCGTTTAAAATAAATTTTATGACGCTTGGACACAACTTGTTTTTTTAGTTTTAAAGAGTCGTGAAAAAACAAAAGATGACTCTAGTCTCCTTCGATTTTTAATGAGCCTGAAGTGACAAGTGCTCAGATGGACCTTTTTCGTTAAGGAGTCTTAAAAGGAACGAAAGGGACTTCTCTGGAGATCTAGGTAGAGGGTGTGCCAAACCAATCACAAAACTGCAAAATACGTTTTACGGTACGACAGTCAATATTCCCGAATGCTGTGTTCGGTGCATTGCGATCAGTAGGGCGGCCGACACGGCTTCCTATGGATAAAAGGTTTTAAGCCTATAGGGGTCTCCCAATATATACTTGACGGTACGTGGGAGCACAATCCATACTGGCACTTATCGTCTCACAGCGGAGGAATCACCCAGACGTCAGTGAGGACAACAGTTACCAGGCTTTACGACGCCGGAACACGTCTCTAGCCTAGACCTCTATGTTGTGCGTTAAGTTCCAAAGCATTGTTAGATTCATTCAATTTATTTTAAGTTGATATTTCTTAGAAGTTTGCCTTTTTGGATCACCACGAGATGTAGATATAATTCCTAAATGCAATCTAAAGATGATAAGCAAGCTTTTATCTCTTTTCAACAATGAAAATCCTAGCTACAAGGGGAAAAGAAAGACACAATCTTTTATCAAAGAGCAAAGAGCACACTGTAAATGCACTTTTCCTAAATCAAACCATACAAACTATCATTATGCAAATGGACATATGCATGTATTTGTTTTCACTTTCTTAATATTGATGCCTAAAAAGAAAGTTGATGTACAAATTTGAATTTGCTTTCAAGTGAAAAACACAAACAAGCTTCTTTTTCGAAATAAAAAAAGGTAGAGAAGATTACGACACTTTATGATTTTGAAATAAACACTTGTTTCGACACTAGAATGAGACAAATTCAAACCAAAAGCAAAAGTAAAAAGTATAATCAACTGTCGACAGTAAGCAAACTTTCTCCTAAGATCAAAATCGACACTTACGACAGATATAAATCTAAGGACGACAGTATGACTATTTTACTTTTCAATGGAAAACTGTAAATGATGTAACAAATACACAAAGAACATCTACAGTATTTTTGTACAAAGGAGGCGGAATTAAGGCAGAGAAAAGGGGTTTTCAGATAGGTACACACACTGATAACAGGCTGCAAAAATTAGAGATCAAACTAGACCAAAAGAAGCAAAGAACCTCAGCTGCACAGGGCAAGGGCTGATCAGCGCACCTGTTGCATAGAGAAACTGAATTACAGCGCAGGTAGCCCTCTTAGGACCTGTGTTGAAATGTAGAACCTCTTCACAGAGCCTGCGCTGGGGCAGAAACGAGACTTCTATCCGGGTTCTGGGTCACGGTTTGCAGTTTAATCTATGGTTTTTGGCCGAGTAAAAGCAATCAGTAAGGTATAATCAGAGGGATGATTTAAAGGAGGACTAAGATCTATCACAAAGGGCATCAGATCATTTGTGGATCAGCTGTTCAAATCATAAACAAATCCAGTGAGTGGATTGAAGTAGCAGCTACTTTGCATTTGATAATGGCAAATGCAGTTCGATTGCTACTTCCATGTTTATGAGACAAACAACAATGGAAACACAAACAAAATAACTAGACACGATCCCCAGTGGAGTCGCCATTTTGTTGTTGGGAAAAGTATTTACTCAGAACGCCCCTATCCCACTCTAAGGTGTGACAGTGCCTTAGCAACAAACAAGGAAAACTATTTTCATATTCTTCTTTATGAAATGTAAACGAAGAGGAAGGATTAACTAACCTGTGTCTTGCGCTAGTTTGTTGATCCAATCTCTCTCCTCTTTGATGGCTCCCAGCTACCTGCTCTCTCACTCGCCCAGCTTCACCAAGTTCCTGCAAGATCACAGAAGAGGAAAACTACACAAAGATATATATTTACATTCATAACTAGATTAGGATCAGATTTAAGCTAAACATGAAAATATAACAAAGCATCATTGATATACAAACATGTAGGAGAAACTCAAATAGTTTTATTGATATAACAAGAAGATCCAGGAGGAGATACAACCAAGTGAGTCCCGATCCAGCATCTGCCTCCCAGAAAAGGAATCCCTTCCTCACCTCCAACAAAGCATAAATCACCCAATGCACTAATCTCAATCTCAAACCAACAACAATTCTCTGCAAAGTACAAAATTCCAGCCTCTGGATCTCTGGGTGAGGGATCCATATATAGATGTAAGCAGAGAGGATGAGTCAGCTTATGTTTTGACTTGTGGCTTCTCTCTGTTAGTTCTTGCTTCCACTTGGAGACTGAGAGCCTCTTACTCATCCTTGGTCGAACTCAGTGAGGCAAGTGTCATTGGAGAAGATTATGGAAGCTTCCATTGTCTCTCCACCTCATTGAATGACTCTGCCACTTGTCATTTCCCGCTCAACGCACCTGGGTAGTGCATTCAAGTGCGTTGCAACGCACCTAGCCAGTGTATTTGGGTGCTTTGCAACGCAGTCAGCTAGTGGAGCATCTGAATTGATCCTGATTTGACTAGTTCTGAGTAGTTTCTGGTGGAGAACTTCTAGGAGAAGCTGTCATTGGTTGACCTTGTTCCTTTAGGGGCAGGAACAACACTTTTAGGGACTTTGGATCCCTTGGATTATGGACATTTCATGCTTAGAGCTGTAAGGCACAAAAATGTCTATAACAATACCGGACCCACATGTGGAACATGATCATTATATAAGTATTTTTTCCCATCAAAAATTTCTTTAAGTTCATTCTCATATTTAAAATATATATATATATATATATCTTAAAATTGATAAAACTTAAAAAAAAATGGTTACCTATCTCTCCCCATGTTGCATTTGGTGGCAGCACCAAATCCAGATCTCCTTTGAAATCCATGCTAGCATAGGGATAGTTGTCCACAGCGATGATTTGTTGTTCCCACCAGGAGAAGAACTCATCATCGAAAGTAGTCCTCGACACGTCCTCGCCTCCAAGGCGTTTCATCAGGTCGTCCCACTTACCCATTCGTGGATCTCAAGGGCTACTGATAGAAATTGATACTCTGGGATGTAGCCTTGGAACCTTCTCGAAGAAGAAGGAGCACAAAATGTTTCCATATCCAAAATTTTTGGTCTGTCCTTTCTGAATGGAGGACAACTAGCTCTTCATATTGGTAAGAAGAGGTGTACACCAATAAAAAACAGTAGTGAGACACTCCACGGCCAAGCTCATGGATAGTCGTGACGCTTGGTGCAATGAGGCTGATCCGTTTATCCTGGATATGGTGAACAGTAAGATCCTCAAGGACAAGCTCTCTACATGTTTTATTGGAATCTGGCTTCCAATCTTCTCTGGATGCCCTGGACAGTATATATGTACGTAGTCTTCCACTAAAAGACTACCTCGTGTCTGGCCAGTCGAATGTACAACTTCTCCTCTCCAGGAGAGACCAGTGATAAAGTAAATATCTTCTACCTCTATCCTCAAAGGCATTTGATCAATCATAAAAGCATCATCTTCGATACTCCAATAGTGGATTAACATTTCAAGCAAGTGGGTGTTGGCCTTCATATTTGGCATTTTGAAAAATTTCAATAAGCCGCATCCCCTCAATGCATCTAAGGCCTGTTGATCATTCATAACTTCATTATCAATGGTAGTATGCTCCCTCTCTCTCCAGGTGATTGTCATCCTGAAAGAAAATTGATTTCCAACCATTAGTTTTTTGTGTTTAAATTTCAAACCACGTATACGCGGGTCCCTTTCATACACAGTCACGTGTAGGGCCTGCGTGTACGCGGGTTTATAATATCCAACCCACGTATATGCCGCATTGAAATTTTTAACATAAATTCCTATGCTAAAATCTCAATAATTTTTTTAAAAAACAATCATAAAGTAATGCAAGCTAGAATTGGGAGTTACCTGATGATTTTTATCCAATTTGAACGGTCCAATTCTTTGGGGGCAAGTTTGCTCTTTTTTTCTCCACATCTTTTGCTCTCAACACAAATGGTACAAATGGTGAGTCAAAAAGTCATTTTATAAGCTTTGAAAATGTCAAATTTTTTTTCAAAACTTGATTTTTTTTGTCTCATGATTCTTTTAACTTGTGAGCTTGGATTGTCAGGAATAGGTCATTTTTTCATGACATTTTGGATGCTTTCTCAGAAATTTCACATTGGTTACATGACTGCTGACCTGTCATGGCAGGTATTGTTTACTCACTGGCATATAGGTTAGGGAAACCATTTTTTCATTGCATTTTGCATACTAGCCTCCATTTGTTGATACACTTGCCATAGGGTCGATCCCATTGTGTTATGGTTAGTAAACCATGTTCACTCGCCAATTTTTAAATCATGAAATGATGGTAAAGCCATCCTTTACATGGGCATCGTAGTTAGCACCTCACTGACATTGGTTGCCCATGTTGTTTTATTGAGTAGGCTTAGGGGTCCTCTCTAGTCCCGCCATGACTTGTGCATTGAAGACTCATTCCTCTTTGCTTCTTCGCTTCATTCTGGCCTTATACCCTAGAGGATCCTTTGTGTTGAGTTGTACTACTGCATTGCATTTTGACCATTTGCACCTTTTGGCCTTGAGCCGGCTTCACTTGGACTCGTGTTTAAGCCACTTTTTGACCATGTCTTCTACAAAATCAAACTTGCAATCCCTTACCTTCTGTAACTTGACACACCCTCAAACCCGTGGAAGGAACATCCCTTTGAGTGTCCTTGACCAGCTTTGCCTCCCTGCATTGAGCATAGGAATGTTCCTATCCCAGGAACTAGATCATCTATTTCACTGACACTTGTTATTTCCATTGTACTATAACATTCTTTTATTATTTTTCCATCTTAAAGAAAAAGACAAAAAAATTACATATTCCAAAAAAGAGCGGGAACAGGACAACATTTCCATATATTATTGGCAGCTAGAGTCAGTTGTGTCGCCCTTGAACAAAGAACTCAAAAGAAAGTCTCTCCTCCATTTGGGCGGGATTTATTTTGACTTAGGTACACCTTAAACTTGTTATTGAGTCAGTTCTCCTTCAATTGGTTATCTCTTCCAATCATATGGAGAGTTCGTTCATGCCTCTTGCATGACGAACTTATACAGAGTTATCATATGCTGCCACATAGTCATCATTGAGTCATGCTTTTGTTCAAGGGAAGTAAGCCTGAGTTGGCCTCTCTGCGGTGTCTCTTGACTTATTTTTCAGTCGACCATCCCTGGTTTTTAGTGTCTTGTCTATCATCACATCAGTTATATTGGTCCTTTACTCGTGCTGGTTTGAGAAGGTCTCCATTGACTTCTTGCTGGGGGGTCTTGTCTTTATTGACGACAACATATTTCTCTGAGGGCGGGCCTAGAGCCGCACCCTAGCCCTATTTTCATTATTGATAGGTCACCTTGTGCTTAGCATCAATCAATATCATGGGTATTTGACTAAGTGGTTTCCCTTGTGTTCGACATTAGCTTTCATTATCACACATTGGGATTCGTGCAGTGCCTTGGTTTCCATTTGAACCTATTGTGGATTCCTTGCCTCTGTGTCAGATTTCATTATTGGTTAGTTCAGAGGGTTTCTATCGTGTGCTAGCTACATCTTGTGTATGCCAGAAATGTGCTTCAATCGGGTTACTACATCATTTTTCGTTCGATTCCTTCCAAATTATTGGCCTACGGGTTACACTCGCGCTAGATTGATGAAGGATGCCTTAATTCCTTCCTTCTAGCGGATCTTTCCCTATCAAATACGATTCATTGCTTTGGGGCAAAGGTCTAGAGTCCATTTGGCAGTACCTTGGGGTTTGTAGTCATCAATGGTAGATCCTTCGCTATCGATAGTGGGAAACCATCATTGTCTCCTGATTGATAGATTCTTCCAGGTGTTTGACTTTAGCTCATCTATTCACACTTGTTAGATTGTATTGGGTACCTTGACTCTCATTATCATTATCGGTGAGTAGTCTCATGTTTGTTAATGATATACATCAATGACTGGTAATCAAACGATTTCTCACATGGTTGACTTCAGATCATTTATTCCCATTGTGTAGAAATGTACCACGGCGGTCGGTGAAGACCTCAGGTTGCATCAACATTCTTTGGTTCACTTGTCAGTTGCTCTTGTTGCTGCTAGTTGACACCATTCCACATTATATGTTGCAGTCCTTCACAGTGACATATTATATGCTGGCATCCGAGTTGCGATGTAGTATCATCTTATTCCATCATGTTCATTTGGTGCTATTCGGATCAGTTTTTGACATTAGTGATCAGCTTCATCTTTCAGCTTCATTGATCATCGTCTTATATGTGATATTCAAACATGTACTTGTTCGATCATGATTAG
This sequence comes from Pinus tabuliformis, assembly GCA_031772625.1. Taxonomy (NCBI): domain Eukaryota; kingdom Viridiplantae; phylum Streptophyta; class Pinopsida; order Pinales; family Pinaceae; genus Pinus; species Pinus tabuliformis. The sequence goes on along the minus strand of CM062810.1, from coordinate 147,573,260 downwards.
ATGATCCGTTATGTACCTTCAGTTCTTTAGACTTGTATACATCATGGATTCACTTGTACTTGATATGTGGACATGCTTTACTTTCTCTGAGCATGGGTATGCCCGCCTCAGATAGTTGTTTCTTTCTGATCTTCTTTTGCTGGCTTGGCAGGCTGAAATCTGGTGAAGTCCTTCTCAGTTTTTGACAGGTTTCCTTTCCATATAATTAATACATTTCGGCCATCATGTACCCCTTCTGACCTCATATATTAGGGGGCATCTGTTATAGCTCCAAATATCACCCTTGGTATTTGTGATGCTTGGTTTATGGCCTAGGGCAACCCCTCCTTCCAGACTTGGTCCAAATATTTTAAAAACAGTGTTTTACTTCTTGTATGCTACTTTGCCCTGTGTTAAAAGCATGTACACGTGGGTCAGTCTATACCCAACCCACGTATATGTGTTAAAACACTTAAAAAAATTAAATTTCCTTAACTATGGGCAGAGATCACGGGTTTTACCTGTTGATTACCTATTAGTGCCCATGGCCCAACTGTTTCCCAACTAAAAAACTAATTTGGGAGAAGTATAAAAAGACTTCAATGGGAAGGCCTTAAGGAGGAGAGAAATGATAGAATTACTATACTGAGATTATCCCCTGATCAAGTCTGAAGTATCCCTGTGCTTCAAGCGCTTCCCCAAGTTCAGGAAACCCTTGTTTCCTTGAGTGTCAATATTCTCTCACATGCTTGGAGATATCATGGTATTGGTTATGGAAGGAGGCTGTTGAAGACTGGGACTAGACGGACCTGGAGGATGGTTCCACTTAGAGCCGGAAGAGGAAGACTCAGGTGAACTCTTTCCATGTTTTATTATAGTTTTGTAAAATGAAAAGAAATGTTGTCTTGTTCCTGATATCGAATTTGTTTATGCATCTGATGTTATTGTTATGGTTTATATATAAATGATTATTTCAATGTATAACTGACCATCTAATTATATGATATAAAGTTTATTTCACCACAATGCTTTATCTATATGCTGTTATGTGTATTCGGATTGGTTGATTTGCAAATTCGAAGATCATCAGGAGTTGCAGAGGGTTTGAACCCTAGCTGGAACTACCCAAACGAAGGACATCTGGGTATGTTCATCCTCACATAGTTAATTTGTTTAAGCATGTTGCCTGAGTTGAATGCTTGTAACTTGTTGTAGAATATCCTGCTCTGCTAGGGTTCTGACCCAAAGCCCTAGGGGACTTATTCCCTTAACATACACCTGAAACTCCATCATCGCGCTGACTGTCTCATTGAGAAAGTGGGTACCGGGATCACTCATTAGAATATTTGGACAACCGAACCTTGTCAGTAAGTACTCAAAGATAAATTTTGCAGCTGTCATGCTTGTAAAGTCTTTCATAGGTTGCACCTCTTCCCATCTGGTTAAATATTCAGCCGCAGTGATGATTTACCGCACACCCATCTTCTTTCCTGGGAGTTGAATTGGCCCTACAAAGTCACAAAGTCAATCACCCACTTTTTGAAGGGTTGTAGTGATACCTTCGGATTTAGTGGCAGCTCATCCCTACACAAGGGCCTGCCCATCCTTTGGCAAGCATCGCATGCCCTACAGTATGATTTTGAATCCTTGTGCAAGGTTGGCCACCATAACCTAGCGCGTAGAATCTTTTGCGTTGCTGCTTTTCCTACATAATGACCTCCCGCGGCTCCGTCATGAGCCTTAGCAAGGATGTTGTTTCATTCAAACTTTGGCACATAACGTTGCAATATTTCATCTGACCCCATTTTGTACAAGTGCCCTCCAATGACAAAAAAGTCTACTGCGCGCACCACCAGTTCCTTCTTCTATTGGCTTGTATATCCTTCTGGAGCTGTGTCTGTCATTAGGAAGTGTATAAAATCTTCAAAGTGAATATCCATGATGCATACTGCAAAGAGCGGCATGTCAGGTAGCCTTTCATCCAAATTAGTAGGTTCCTCCCTCATTTCGATGCGCGAAAGATGATCCAGTCCAACTTTCAAATGTCCTGGTTTCACAATAACTTCAAAATTATACTCCTGGAACAACAACGAACACCTACATATCTTTCCCCCAACACAGGCTTGTTGACCAAGTATTTCAACACAAAATGGTCCGTATCCATCTTAAAGTGTCTGCCCAACAAATAGTGCCTGAACATCTAGAGCGCATACACCATAGCTAAACCTTCGCGCTCTGTGGTGGAATAATTTTTCTCTGCTTTGGACAACTTCCTACTTGAAAATGCTATAGGATGATCCAAGTCCCCTTCACTGCCCTGTATCAGTACTACTCCTAACGCAATACATGATGCATCCACATGCACGTGAAATTCCTTCTTCCAATCTAGGAAGACTAGGATCAGTGCGGTGGCTATCTTCTCCTTCAGCACATCCAAGCTCTTGTGGCATTCTTCATTCCAACAGAATGTAACATCCTTTTATAACAATTTTTCCATTGGCGTGGTAATCTGGGCATAACTCTTAATGAATTTTCTATTGTATCCCGTATTCCCCAGTGTTGTGCGCAACCATTTCACACTCCTTGGAACCTCCAAGTTGATTATGTCCGCGATCTTAGCTGGGTCTACCATCAAGCATTGTTTGCATACCACATGGCCCAGCAAGATCCCAAAAGGTACGCAAAACAAACATTTCTTCAGATTGAGCACGATTTGGTATCTTCGGCATGTGTCTAGGATTAAGCACAAACTTGCCACATGGTGCTTCACTAGTATGAAAATTGTCCAATCATCGAAGTATACTTCCAAAAATTTATGAATAAAATCCTTGAACGCTGCGATGACTACACGTGAAAATATCGTTGGCATGTTCTTTAGCCCAAAAGGCATCACCGTATACTGGAAGCATCCCCATTTGGTCACGAAGGTTGTCTTACTTCTATCCTCCAGCGTGATCTTGATCCGATGGTACCCAGAGAACCCATCAGTGAACACATACGCTTCTTGGCCGCCAACATTATCCAAGACCTCATCAATGAACGGGGTTGGGAAGGGATCATGCACATAGCCATCGTTCAACTTCCTGAGGTCTACACATATCCTTATTTCTTCCCGCTGCTTCTTTTCCTTAACCACTGTTGGGCTTACCCAATCAAAGTCTTCCATCGGTTCAATAATACCCATCGCAAGCATCTCATCTAACTCAACGTGGACCCTTTCCTTACACTTTGGGTTGAGGCAGTACGGTCTTTGTTTCACAAGTTTCGCGTCTGAATTTAGGGTGGTGTTCATGACACCTAGGTCTCCTATTATCCCTTTCATATCAGAAAACTTTGTGGGGAATAAGTCTTGATATTTGCAGAGAAATTAGACGACCTTATCTACTGTCGCGTCGTCCCAATAGTCCCCAATCATTGCAAACTTTGGGTTTGCCTCCGTGACAATACCTGCCTGGTCTTGAGCAACTCAGTTATGTCCAGGTTCTCTAGTTGTGGTGCTTCAACTCCATGATGACCTTCAGTCTCTGGGATATTAATCTTTCTCGGGTCTTCGTCTTCTTCTTCCGTTGTTACATTGTAACACTCCAGCGCATGGCTCAGCTGGGTAGTCCAATCAGGTTAAATCAAGTCTAGAGGATCCCGTGGTATCCTAAAGATGGTTGTCTTAACCTCCTGCAACGCTTCATTGATGGATTCAAATCCATCCTCAAAACTAGATGTCATTGGAAATCCTTGGCGTAAAACATCCCATTCTTCAGTGCCATGATGGAGTTTTTTCTCCGAGTACCAATTCATTGATATAACCTCCAAGGTATGACAAAACAGATGGACCCAATCCGGTTGAGACTTCACTCCATATGCTTTAGTCCATTTGGCCAAATGATCGCGCGGATCATTCCTCCCGTGTTGGCTTGTTGGGGCCTGACCCAAGTTCGGAGTTAATTAGCTAAACAAATCCCTGTACTACTGGCCCTTTTGGCAACAGTCCATGGAACACGGACTGAGGTCTCACTCGAAGTAATATGGGGGGGTGCTGGAACCAGGTTTCCGCACCCTTGAGATGTTTGAGAGGTTGAACTGGTCCAATTGTTAGTCCCTTTGCGCACTTCCTTGGTATTCATGCCCTTATCTACTTGCCTTTACGCATCCCTAACTAGGGGATGTGGGGCTTCCATGTTGCTAAAGTAGCACTCTACTATTCCCTTAAGTCGCACCTGAGATCTTACTTATCTTCCTATGCATAGGCAATTATCTTCTTGTAAATAGATGTCTTACGTTATATTTAACAAATTTTTTTTTGCTAAAGCAAGAGTGTTTTTTGTTTCTCATTCAAAGGTTTAAAAATTACAGAACTATGTTACAAGTCCTGGAAAAAGTCAACGGGCAACACTGGGGGCCGCCTACCCTAAACAATGGGCCGCAATCCTTTACAACAAACGACCCACTAACAAACAAACTTCTGAACATATAAGGAGAAAAGACTCCAAACAAATAATAAAACATGTCCGATCGAGGGTTAAAACCCGTGCAACTAAGAGAACCGCCCTCCAAGAGTCGACAGGAAAACCTCAAAAAGCACGAAGGATAACTCCCCAAACTAGCTCGACATACTAGAGCCTTTGATCCTCCCTCCCTGAATCCAACGGTTGATGAGAATATTGCACGGAGGAGAAGCACGAGGACAACCCGCGCGATATGGGTAGTATTCTCTCTCTGCCCACTACCACATGTTGATTGATGAATGGCATCAGAGGCCATCCTAGTAAAACCTCTTTAGGTCTCGGATGCGTGGGATAAACCACAAAACCACTTTACCTTTGACTTCTCAGTGAATGAAACCACTTGTTCCTCTCCTCCTGCCATCCAAAAGAGATCCTTCAACCAATGTGGTTGGGAGCAGAGTTCAGATGAACCTTGGTCTGCCATTCTCTTCCCTGCCCGAGTTGAGAAAAAACTCATTGTCTGCTCGAGCCAGACTGTAGCACTCTTCTCTCAAATTCCCTGCAGGCATCATTTCCCAATTATAAAAAATGTATTCATTCTTACAAAGCACCCCTTCATTTTCTAGTCGGTTTGCCACTTTGTTGGCATTCCTGCGCACATGAGAAAATCTTAGGGTTATCAAGATTTCTAGATGTGATCGAGTGCACCGATAAACCTGCAATAGTCTCTAGTGGTGCGAGACTTTCTCAAGGTCTACGCCATTAGCAATTCCTTTTATAGAATTTATTGTTAATTCAGAATCAGCTTCTATTATGGAGTTCTTCATGTTGAGATTTCTCAGAATCTCTAATCCCTGTTCTATGGCCATTAGTTCCACCATATTGTTGGTAGAATTCCCCAAGTAGCTGTGAAAGATGATTATTAAATTCCCCTTATCATCTCTGATGGCACCTCGATACCCTACTTCCCCTGGGTTTCCTTTCGAGGCTCCATTTGTATTTAATTTTAAGTACCTAGGGGGAGGGGGATGGTAGAAGTCCTGCCTCATAGCAACACGAGCTGGGACTGGATTGAGCTTTGAGGGACCATATTCTGTAGGCCCAAAAGATGAAGAATTCGTGCGTCCTGATGAGAAGGAAGATTCTCAGTAGGGTGCTTCTGAAACGTACTAATAGTCTCTTTGAGCTGCCTGCTGAGCTGACTTATAATGATTTGGGGTTGGCTAGATTTGTCCTTGAAGATTTTGTTATTACGTTCTTTCCAGAAATTCCAGATTAGGAAGCCTAGGATCAGGGTCCAGGCTAAGTTAACAGTTTCATTCTCTGAGAGCTTATTCCTCCAATCCCTTAAGTTTTTGGAGATGTTGTTTTCATCTCTTTCAGTTTGTCTAAAGATATAGGCTGCCTAGTTCCATAGGGTAGAGGTGAAGGTGCATAGGCTAAGAAGGTGATCCCTTGTTTCTTCTTGGATACCACATAATCGGCATCTGGAAGGTCCTACAAAACCTTTCTTTCTGAGATTCTCCCAAGTCAAAATCTTTTTGAGATGCACCATCCACATAAATAGCTTGATTTTCATCCATTGAGGTTGCTTCCATAGGTCTTTCCAAGTGTTATCCGGGTTTGAAAAATTGTATCCACTGACCACATCTTTGTCTTCTTTGAGGTTGAAATTACCCTCATTGCTTCTTCCCCATCTAAGTTGATCTGGGGATGACGAGATCAAAATTTTCCTCTTTTCCAGGATTTTGGCAAGAGTTTATGTCTGGGTCTTCAGAGGAGATTCTTCACTATTAATTGGTATTTTCCAAGTTCTCCACTTGCCACTGTTTCTAGTTTTATCCCAAAAGTCGCTGACCTTTTTTATTCCTTTGTTGACAGTTTCCTCTTTGAGAATGTCCAGTCCTTCTCTACTTAAGTTGGATTCCTGCTGCTAGTTATCCTCCCAAAACTAGGCAAGGTTTCCATTCCCAATCTCCCAAAAGCTGTGATTCTGAACTAAAGCTCTGTTCTCCTACGCATTATTCCAGATGTGAGAACCCCTGATTTGCCCTATCATTCTGATCAAGTCCCCCTCTCTCCATTTTTTTGCATATTTCTCCTTCCAGAGCTTGGCCCAAGGGTTGTTGGATTCCTTCAGCCATCTCCACCAAATTTTTGCCCCCAATTTTTTTTTAAGGGTTTCCAGGTCATGGAGACCTAGACCCCATGAGGTTTGGGCATGCAATGTTTGTCCCAAGCTACCAGTGCCCATTTCTTCTTTTCCTCACCTTTTCCCCAAAGAAAGTCTCTTTGCATGTTCCTGATTTGCTGGGAAAATCCACTAGGGATAGGAAGAGCCCAAAACATATATACTGGAAGAGACTGCAGGATCGTCGTTGTGAGAACAAGCCTGCCAACCAGGTTTAAAGGTTTACTTGTCCACTTGTAGATTTTGTCCTTTAGTTTGTTGATCAAAGATTCCCAAACCTCCTTGCTCTGAGGTTTGTCAGTGAGAGGTATTCCCAGATATTTGGAGGGGAGTTGGTCTCTCTGAAATCCAAGAATTCTGGAGAGGTTTCTCTAAATTGCAATATTTGTATTGGAAAAAAACACTTTAGATTTTGAGAGACTTACCTCTGTATCGGCCACTAAGGAAAAATCCTGTAGGATTTTCTTGTAGGCTTGGCTTCTTTAACCATTGGTATGCCATGTAACATAGTGTCATCTACAAATTACTGATGAGTTAACGTGTTCCCTTCCTGTGTAAGCTTGAGACCCTGGATAGTGCCCTCCCTTTTGGTAGAGGTGATTGCTTTGCCTAATCCTTCCATCATGAGAATAAATAGAAATGGTGAAAGTGGATCTCCCTGCCTGAGGCCTCTCAAGGGCCGAAAGAATTTGGAGGGAGAGATGTTGAGGACGATGGAAAAGCTGGCTGAAGTTACCAAAGCCATAACCCATCTTATCCAATTCTGGTCAAAACCATAAGCAATTAGAACTTCCTTGATATTTAACTAGCTCGGTTTTTCATAAGCCTTCGCTAGGTCCAGTTGAATGATCATCCATGCTTGCTTATTATTCTTGAGAGAGTCGACAATTTCATGTACCTGTATGATGTTGTTAAGAATTTGCCTTCCTTCCACATACCCTTTTTGTTCCTCTGAAACGAGTGTTGGTAGGAGGGGCTTTAGTCTATTTGTTGGAGATGATTTTGTATATCACATTATAAAGGGCTATGGGCCTGAACCGATCTGGAGTCATTGCCTTATCCTGTTAGGAATGAGGGCAATGAAATAGTTGTTTAGCGCTTTTAGGATTGTTTTTGAAATTCTTGAGTCCTCCACCGCATCTAGAATATCCTTTTTGACTATATCCCAGCTTGCTTTGAAGAAGTCTACGTTAAAACCGTTTGGTCCAGGCGCTTTCCCATTGTGCATCTCATTTATTACTTCTTTTACCTCTTCTTCTGATACTGGTCTATTGAGATTGTAGTTGTCTTCCCTAGACACCAGGTTTGGAATATGCTTCGTAAATTTCATGATAGCTAGTGATCTATTTGAGATAGGCTCCTCTGCTATTTTTTGAAAATGCTGTACCAGTATGTCCTCCATATCTTTGTGTGTATTAAGCTCTCTTCCTAGCGGATCTAAGAGCTTTGTGATCCGATTATGGGCCCAGTGTCCCATGGTAGATTTGTGAAAAAACCTTGTGTTTCTTTCCCCTTCTTTGAGCCATTAGACTTGTGATTTTTGCTTCCAGAAGATTTCCTCCTGCTGACATCTGGTTTCCCATTCTTGTTGTAGTGAGTCTGCTTGCAGTTTCCTATCCTCAATGAAGCCCTCCTTGATGAGAGTTTGGTTGATATTCTAAAGCTTTTGATCCACTTCCTTTTTGGCTTTAAAAATATTTCCAAACTCACTTTTGTTCCAATATTTGACTTTATTCTTGATGTGTTTGAGTCTCTATTACAACATGAACATTTTTGTGCCTTGAACCGGTAAATCCTCCTTCCACCACTTGTTAGTGTTGGCTATGAAATTATGGTGAGTAAGCCAAACATTTTCAAACCTGAAGGGTCTGTTCCTTGGAGTGCCAATAAAAGAAGCTTCCAGCTGAACTGGCCAGTGGTCTGACCCTCCAAAAGGTAAGTTAAAAGCGTTCAAGTTAGGCCCCGAGAGGAGGAGGTCCTCCAAGATTAGGAACCTATCTAGTTTTGAAGCAACCTGTGATGTACCTCCCCTCTTATTGTTCCAAGTGAAGATTCCATTTGTTGTTTCTAAGTCCACTAGCTTCAACTTGATGAGGAAGTTCTAAAAGGCAATAGAATCCTTGCCCATAAGTCTAGCGCCTCCTTTTTTTTTCTGTAAGAGATTTGATCATGTTGAAATCTCCACCCAGAATCTAGGGTATTGCTGGGTGTCTCCGTCTAAGCTCTTCTAGTGAGGTGAGAAGTTTGAGTTTGTCGTCAGGATTTTTAGGACCATAGACATTAGTAACCAAATAAATGTCCTTGTCACCTAAAGGTTGGATAACAATTGAAAGATAGTTTCTAGATGCCTCCACATCCAAAATGTCAAATTTCTGGGGATTCCAGAGAGTGAGAATCCTCGTGCTGTATTATTGGCTTTACTTCTAGGTAATCATACTTATTGAGCCATTTACTATGTATCTTCTGGACTTTATCTATTGAACATTTTGTTTCCTGTATGAACACCATATCTGGTTTTTCTTCTTTTATTCTACTTCTAAGATTCCTCTGCTCTCTTTTACTTCCTAGACCCCTGATATTCCAAGTTGTGAGCTTCATGATGATGGGTTTTTGAATGAGTAACTGGTAATATCTTTCATCTTACTTGAGTTTATCATGAGCTTTCCACACTCTATTAGCAGTTAATTTTGACTCTTTCTGCCTCTTTTCCTACCTAGGTTCCTAGCCAAGTGTCCTAATATTTCCTCCATTGATTTGACCCTTTCGTGGTCCTTTCTTTCATGGATTATTTTGTTTCTTGAGGTTTTTATCTGAGGTCGCCAGAGGAAAAGTTGTTGTACTCTATCAAACTCCTCTTGTGGTGGGGAGTCTATTCCTTTGCTGGTTCCCTGGTTTAAGAATTTCTTCAGATCAAGATACTCCCTCTCAAGTATCTCATATAGTTCTTGGTCCTCAGTCCCAACTTCACTAGAGGTAATATCTTGATCCCTGCCTTGTTCCATGCTATTTGGTATGCCTTCCTGTATTTTGTTGTTATCCTGTATTATTTCCATGTTGTCTTCCTTTTCTGTCTCTTTAGGATGATTGTCTAGAATTACATCTTTCTCACTTTTCCCCCCTTCTTCTTCTAAAATCTCAAAACTATTGCAATCTGTTACATTGTTATCACTCTATTTTTTCTGATACCTTCTTCCTCCACCTTTCCCTCTACCTCCTATCTTGGTGAATCTTTCAGGATCTTTGTGTATGTTGGCCCTCGGATTCTCCTCCCACTTGTTTTGTGGGCAATCTCTAAAAGGGTGTCCATGTTCATGACATTTCCTGCATCTAAAAGGAACATGTTCATAGTTCACCGCCTGTACCCATTCCTCATCATAAACTTCTAAGACCACTTCATCCGAGAGTGCTCCTGATAAATCCATTTCCACACATATTTGTGCAAAGGAAGTATATTTCCCACTTAGAGTTGCCTCTGAAATTTTTAGAAAATGACATAATTTATTTCCTATAGCATTCAAGGATTCAGGTAGCCAATAATCTAGAGGTAAGGAGTAAATTCTTATCCATACCAGGACTGAAGTGAATTTCTCCCGCTTCGGGACAAATTTCATTACCCATGGTCTCATATGGAGTCCTGTTGTAGCATAGAAATAAGGTCCTCCTTCGAAAACTCTGTCTTTATCCTCTAGACTGTTGAAAACCATTGTGAAAAAGCCCTTGGACCCTAAGTGAAGAGTTATATCTCCCTTTGGTTTCCAGTTGTTTCTGATCCAAGTATATAAATTCTTCTCTGTGGGCCATAAGCCCATAAACTTACAAATAATAGCATAAGTCATCAAGTGATCTCTGTGCTCTTGCAGTGCAGGATCATTCAGAACCACCCTAGGTTTGGTGGCAGTCTTGGGCTTACAGGATCCCTCTACCGAGTTGTACCCTTTTTTTTCCTAACTACTATCCTCTGGACTCTTCTCCCTTCTGGCCGTACTATGAGTTTCTTCCTAAACATCATCTTTGCTGCTTTCTAGTACTGTTGAGTCTATATTTTTTTTTCCTTTCTCCCAAGGTCTCCTGAATTCATTCGAACTCGTTTCTCTGCTTTATTTGAAACAACATTGCTATAGGAGGGAGTGGAGCTCCCTCCTCCTAGCACCTCCATGGTTCTCCACTCGCTACTTCTGTTACTTCCTGCTCCAATTCCTAGCTCAACGTAATCCTTCGACCCTTAGTTTTTTTCCAACCCCATGTCCCATTTCAAATTTCATTACCAAGAGTGTTATATTTAACACATTCACATGAGTTCACACAGCAAATAAATAGTACACTTGTAATTTATACACAGTCATACATTAAAATAGGAAAAGATACACAAAAATATGGTAAAATTCTCTTTATTAATTCTTCCAATGGTTACAGATTCGACCTGCCCTACACACTCAGCTGCAGGGGTCCGCGCACTCATCTGCGGACTACTAGGCCTCTACGCACTCAACTGTAGAGCCATCTCTTACTCTACAACCCAAAGACACACTTTACACTTCAACTCAATCTCTTAGAGTCATCATGCTTCCATTCTATTAGTTATGCTCTACTATCTTCTACACTTAGAGTCTCGCTCTATTTATACAATCCCATGGTTCGCGGACCATGGTGTTGGGTCTTGAAAATGTCATTCATTTCCATTACACTTTCACTATTATGTCCATTATATCACCTCCATTTCACCTCCATTTCATTACTATGTCACTACATTCATCCCACTTTCATTATCATTGGGCCACATTTATGTTTTTCCAAACTTTATTAATTCTAAGCCTTTTTAAGTGAATTTGTGGTTAAAAATTAGAAAATAATGTGCATATGCTTATACCTAACAAGTGGGTTGAGATTGTTGACATGTGTAGGTTAAAAGGAGGCTTCTAGAGGACCCTTATGTGGCACTCTTAGGCCAAATTCGAACTTGAGAGGAAAGAATCATGGGATCATGAGGATATGTGTCACATCTCCTAATTGTATTGAAACTCTAAGAAGACATGTGTCTTATCAGTTCCTATTTTGATTAGGACTCTAGAGGTAGAGGGAGAGATTCATGGACTCTCATTAATGAGATGGCTTCTCATCTTTTTGTATAAATAGGAGATCTCTCTCCTTCATTTGTTAGTTCTTGAGCTTGTTAGCTTGTTAGCTTGTTAGTCTTAGCTTAGCTTGGAGTTTATAGTTCTTCCTTGACGGCTTTTGAAAGCTTTAGAGAGCTTTGTTGTACTTTGTAATTTTGAAGAATTTGAATAAAGCTTTGATGTTCTCAACATGGAAGGAGATGTGAAGTAGATGTCATGGAGCACATTAGAATGTAAGGTAGAGTAGATTTTATTTTGTAATTTTGCTTTGATTTCATTATGTCATTTTATTGCTTTCAAGTTTGATAGATTAGATTTTCCATTCATGCAAGTGCGTTCAACCGGATGATTGTAGATTTATCTAACTGTGTAATCTATGCTTAACAAAATAGTCCTCCTATTTTCCAATTGGTGCTTGGAGCATTAGAGCTCACAGTAGATTAGTTTTCCTTTACATGTTTTGTATTTGCTTTCCATTTCAAATTAGCATATCTAACTGTGTAATCTATGCTTAACAAAATAGTCCAAGAAAGTAGTCCTCCTATTTTCCAATTGGTGCTTGGAGCATTAGAGTTCATAGTAGATTAGTTTTTCTTAGATTAGTTTCCTTAAGCATGAGAAACAAAACCCCCAAAAACAACATAAACTATAAAACAACGAAGCAAGAGAAAGGTTAACTAAGCACATATGGTGCACCACACTTCATCAATTTATGATACCCGAATTGATAATTTATGTAGAGAAATTTGAGACGTTAAATTGACTAGACACATGGGTAGGTCTATCACGCTGAAATTACATTACAAAACCAAGGGCAAAAAACCCTATGACTCCATTATGACTTTGCACTTCACGGCCATACTTCGCGGGGCTTTTATAAAATACTTGGTCAAAACTTGGGCTTTAAGCCCCAAAACATGCCTTGGGGGCATTCCATGCCCAACAGGCCCCCAAGACAAACACCGTGACTCGCCCTCGAGTCACTTTGTTGGTGCAGATATCTTTGTGCGAATTCCCTCCAATTCTATCTGAACCACTGCAAGGTCGACAACGCACTAAGCAGCTACCTGCTGGATCTCCTAGACACGTTTTTCCAAGACCGTAGTGTTGGAACTACTTCCTTGCATCTGTTATTGTGTCCCCTGCATTTGTGTGAGCTTGCCTTCAATTCCTACTGTGATGGTGAAGGCCTCGTCGATCCAAGGCTGAACGCGCACCTTCAGGACTTCTTCTTTGTGGCATGCCACGTCCACCTATTCTTTCAGCGCTTTGGCTTATTGCATCCGTGCGAGCCTCTGAGTGAGGGCCATCATCTGTACAGTTCCTTTCACATAGTCATACTATTGTTGGAGTTCTCGTGCCTCTGTTTCTAAGCGCTGGATGTTGGGGTCCTCCTATAGGTTTGTGAGGACCTCAAAGGACTCCAACATTCTAGTGCAGTCTCGCATTGCACTGCCGATCTCATACAATCCCACTGTAATAGCACTGGTGCGTTGTTCTCTTACTTCCGTAGGGGTGGATGGTTGCGCCTTTAACTGTAGCTCTACGATCTAAAGGTTTAGCTCCAGCTGAACCTTTATCATTTCCTCCTGCACCTCGCACACCCTTGCTGCTAGCCTGTGGATGCGCGCCTCTACTGGTGTGTCTGCTGGGATGGCCAGCTTAGGGATGCTTTGAAAAGCCTTGTCCAGTACCCATGCCAGCTGCCGATTCTGTGACACCACTTCGTCGTGCTGCAAGCTCAACTGTTCCATGTTGATTTTTTTCTCACTTAGTACTCACAGTGCGCGGCTCTCCCTAGCCCATAGTTATGCAGTAAGCCCATCCTACATAACATATAATGTCTCCTGCGGGAGTGCAGCCATGTTAATTCTAATACCCTTTAGTGTGCTAATTTTAGGCCTGTTGGGCTCATTCGTTGTCACCAGCGCCCCTTCCGGCAGCACTATGGTATTTGTCAGCCAGGCGCGCAGCATCTGCTTTGCTACAGTTGTCCCGACTACGAGGCTAGTCGAAAGGGTACCAGCCTGAGGAGTGTGTACCTACAACTCCTGCAGCTGTGCTCTGAGGACCCCCAACACATTCTGGTTCTCCCACATAAAATTTTGGAGGGCCTCGGAGATGACATCGCGCACTGTCTCGCCGATGTCGTGCAGATCACCCTCGGTAAGGGTGATTGGGTCAATAGACAACTTCGATGCCTTCACCTTCTTGCGCGGCCCTGTTCGCTTGGTCGAGTGCTAGTGCTTTAGCTGTGTTGACGTGGTTTGTGGGTCTGTGCCTCCCTCCTCTTCCTCTGCTTCTTGCCCATGAGAAGGCAACTTTTGGCCCTCGCGTGCCTTTGCGACTGCCTCTTGCGCTGCTGCGACCTTTTTCTGTTCAGCTGCTGTCTGTGAAGCGTCCCATACCTGCTGTGCTTCGGCTGCCACTGCCTCCTTCCTTCTCTTCTGTGCCAACTGCACCATGCGTAGTTTGGCCTCCTCTTTCTTCCTATGCACCGCAGACTTCTCTATCGCCGCGACGTCTGGAGCGCGCCACTTCAGCGGCCATTTCTCTAGTACATTAAAGATTACATCGTCCATGGCTAGAAAGGGTAGCTCTCTCCATTGCATAGCTGGGTCCTTACGTGCTCTGATGTATATGCTGTGGAGGTCTGCCTTAAACTCTACAAAACTTTGTAGGCTGTTGTAGACAGTGGGTGATAATTGCAACTTGCGATTGATCCCCATTTTGAGGTTCATCTCCATGAAAACCTGGAATATCTTACTCTCACAGATCTGGTTTGCATCCTTTGTGGCCTAGAGCGAAGTGTACTTTGTAGCCTCCGGCAGATCCCTGTCAATTGTGGGGAATTGACTGTCCTTCAACAATTCCCTTGCCACGAGCACTATGGACAGTAGAAGCCATGCATAGTGGAATTTTTTTTCTTGTTCCTGAGCTTCATAACAATACTCCAAGAATTCCTTATAGAGGAACTTGGACCAGTTAAACTGGAATCTGTCCACACACTGCTCAGCAAGTGCTACCACCAGCATGGGTACCTCATCCATGCAACACTTGCGCATAACCTTACTTGCGAGTATTTGGGTCGCCACTTTTACTGCTTTATCATTGATGCTAGATATGGTGTAGCCCCTCTTCTTCTTTTCCAGTTTATACTTCTTCTTCATGGCCTCCGCGATGTCCAGGTCACTGCTTTTCCCTTCCGAGATATTTGCGGGGTTTTCTCCTTTGCACGGCAGCCGGGTGATGCAGTGAATCAAATTTTCTGTGATGTGGATGGGCTCCTCCAGCCACAAACACCCACCATGCACCAGGCAGGGCAGCTACCTGATGAAGAAAGTTGTTATTGGGGTGTGGTGGAAATGCAACACCCAGAGTAGGTTAAGTAGCCTTGCCTTTTCCACTCCACGCAACCACTTTTGCAGCTCTAATTTGGTAACACTTGCCGCGATGTTCTGCTTAGGCTTAATGAGTTGTGTGGTCTCTAGGTGAGGAAACTTCTCATGGTCAGTGAGGTCCCAATCTTCAAATTTTAAGCTAGGCACCCATCCCAGGTGTGTGCCCTCTAAATAATGTTGTCTGGGA
Organism: Pinus tabuliformis; assembly: GCA_031772625.1. NCBI lineage: Eukaryota > Viridiplantae > Streptophyta > Pinopsida > Pinales > Pinaceae > Pinus > Pinus tabuliformis. The sequence continues at coordinate 147,557,946 of CM062810.1, read as the reverse complement.
GGAGCAGGGTCTGGAGAGAGATCTTGATCTCGTCAAGATCCTTGGGAACTTTAGCCTTCCCCTTCCATGGGGGGATATAGGAGGGCAAATTTGTTAGAGGGTTTGCAGGCTCAGTTTCCTCCTCCATTCCTTTGTCCTCATCTTCTTCGATGATAAGGTCCTCTAGGGCTTCCTCCTCATTTTTGGTTTCTATGTTAACGACTTTGCCTTTCTCCTCCATCGTCAGCCTGGTGCGCAGCGGGTTTTACAGGGACACACATATAGGAACCATCGCATGTTTTTCTTTCTTTGGTCTTGGTGTGTGCGGTGATTTATGGATTTCTGCCACAATCCTAGTGCCTTCAGGGGCATATCCCATAGTCAGGGCCTGCGCGACCTCTTCAGTGGTCATCTCTGTGATTTCCATAACTTCCTCAGATGCTTCCATCGTGTTCAACTAGAAATCTATCGCTCGTGTATTTACGGGCTCAATGAACACTCTGCTTAGGTCAAACAAGACTCTGCTTAGGCTACGTAGGGTATACAACTGCTCAATTCATAAATGGCCAAGTGTTTTTTGCTGGACATCCCTTTGTAATTTATAGAGCCTTTTGAATTTGAATTCGACCATTGCCCCCAAATCCAGATCACTAATGCTCCCTTGGCGAAAGATTTTCCCAAATCTTGCACATAAATCACATCTTAAATACCTGTCGCCCACTCCATTTGGTCTCAGGTCGAGCATCCCATCATGAATAGTGACTCCAACGGTCACTTTTGAGCCAACCCAAGCGGCAGCTCAGCCCCCCTGGCGTGGTCACGGACCTTGTGACTCTTTGCTTCTATGCGCAGCTCCAACATCAGACAACTCCTGGGCAGAGTAGTTTATAGTCCCACACCTCCTTTCAACTACTTGCAGCGCTAAGACTGTACTTCTCTCAGCTAGTCAGGTGGTCATGCCACCTGTATAGGGTTTCATCCAGTCATTCATCACTTTTCCTGGAAAATACCCACCTTTTATTGCTACTGGCAGCGTCGAGCACTTTATCATCTGTAGCGCACCACCCTGATTGATTCTCTTAGTAATATGCAGTCCAAGCCAAGGCATCAGACTGATCAATTCGCAGCGATAGTCCTCAAACTTGTCAGCGTGATTTTGTGCACCATGTGTTATCACCCTGTCTTCTTATCAAGAAAATCTTCCTTTATCTCATCCTCTAGCTTCTTGACTTCCGCTTCTACTAGAGCACTTTTCTTCCTTAATTACACCCTTTCTTTCTCAAGTTCTTGGAGCCTAAAATTGCCCTGTTGGATTTCATCTTCCAAGGTTCTTCAAACCGACATATCTATCGCTGCTGGCATGTGCGAACTAAGTATTTCATGTGCTATGGGGCTTACAGTGTTCACTTCATACTCCAGCCTTGGCGGTGCCTGTGTCGTCAAGTTCTTGCACGTTGTCCTATAAGTCCATAGAACCGCTAGTACGCGCAGGTCCCAGTTAGCCCGCTTCACATTGTGGACCTTGTTCAGCGCTTCACGTACTTTGTTGAAGGCTTCTGCGTGGATATTCTTCTGCCCACTTGGTTTTTCCATACTTCGTGCTTCCAACCGAAGGGGTCATTTGTGCCATTGCCTTGCCCGCACCTGCGTATTGACTGTATCTCTCAACGCGAAGGCTGTGTGCTTCTACGTAAGTTTCACGCCATATGCCTGCATCCATCTGGATAGGTGGGTGCGCGAACCATTCCATCCATCATACTTGTCTTTTAACCACTTCTGAGGCTTCCCAAATTGCATGCATATCATCCTTCTGCATTCGCGTCAGTCCTCAAAACTTCTTTGGTGCGTACCCCACCATCTCGCGGGATTAGCGCGCAGTACCCACTTCAAAGCTTCGAAACGATGTTGTTCCAACACTTCTCTTTCAAACCTGTTTAGGAGGTCATCCATCTCACTTAACCCATCATACATTGGCAGGTCCCTCACCTTCGTCGATACGCAACATAGTGATCTTGTCATCATGTTACAGTTCAGTGTGGTTACCTAATGTAATCAGTTCTACCATTGTTTTATTTCCTCGTCTGAATCCGAAGTGTAGAAGCTTTCGCGCTCCCATGAGATTTGTCCATCCGCAGTCGGATTCACCCAGTCTGTCTCTCACACAGTTATCTTGTAGATGCAGTCCAAGTTATTGTCACTGTCGTAGTCGCACACCGGCTCCATATAGCGCGAGCCTTCTGGAGGGTCCAAAGGTACAACTACACGCATAGACTTTTTCTCAAAAATCATTTTGCGCTTCTTCAAATTTATCACCCCATTCATGTCAATGGCCCAATCTATTCCTAATAGCGCGGGGTATGGATTGCTGTCATCAACAATCTCTATCACTTCAAAATCTTCTAGCGCACTTGCTCCTTCGATATCTACTATGATTCCCTGCAACCTCCCCATAGGTAGGATCTTTTGCTAGTTCACCATTCGTAGTTGGATAGGAGACCATTGCAGTGTAGGCCTTCACATGTGCTCCCATGTCTGCTTCGGCAAGACATTCACGTCTAATCCTAGATCCAGAATCACTTGGTCCATCTCATATTCTCCAATTTGCACAATCAATCTCATCTCCCTTCCCATTCACATTGTCTGCTTTATGAGCTTCTAGACTACATGCGGTTCTCCTTGCCAGTCCTAGCACATCGATTTATAAGTTCCTACAGCCCCTTTATAGCCTTGCTGTCGCGCCGTAGCTTCATGCATGTTTACAAGAACATGGTGAGCATTTATGGGTCCATTTCCAGCTCCGGTCTGTCTTTACTTCCTGAAGTGGAGGCATCAACGAGGCTCTTCTTGGCTTCCATGAAGGTTTCCTTAGCTTGCTCCAAATCAAACTTTGGTTCCTTCATTGGAGCCTTGCGAACCCAAGTATTTTCTTCAGGTTACTTGCCTTTGTCATCCCCTATCGTAATTTCACTTCGGAGCACAATATTTACATTAGGGTCTTCCTCGCACAGCTCAGACCTCATCATTTGCAAGTTCTGAGCCAGGGGAGGTTGGAGTGCTCCCTTATCACGCAACCTTACTATTAGTGTGGTACAATCCTCCGTCTCATGATCAAACAACGTACAATACAAGCATGATGGTCACATTGGATTCGTACAATCGCAGGCATAATGTCCCAGCCCTCTGCAATTCTAACATATCAGCTGTTTGCGACCTCTTCCTGGTCCTCCTCCACCTCGGCCTCGTCTGTGCCCCTAAAATCCGGTTCGTGCCATCTTTGCGTTCTAGTCAAGGGGTCGTGTTTCAGCCTGAACTCTGTAGGTAGGAGTCCAATCCATCATCATCTCATAACTTTTGTAGGTGCACTCATCATGTCCCACCGATCTACCAAAATTATAGAACAACTACTGTGAGTTCTGCGTGTACTTCTGCAATAAATGGCAGTTATCTGTAGCATGCTTTCCTCCTATTGACAAATCGCGCACCATAATGTAGGTGCCGCGCTTGGTCCTGCTTGTGCCTTCGGTCTCAATGGCATTGGTCCTCCTCCCGCGAGGTAATTCATGAACACTGGATAGTGGTCCTTGTCATGTCCCTGACCCTTGCACTTTACGCACCATACCTCATCATGCACTTCTAGGTGAGCTGTCTTGTCTTGTTTTAAACTCTGCATCTCAAGGCACAAGTTTTTCAAGTGCACGTGAATCTTCTGAACTCCCAGGTTGGGATCCTGTATCGGGGTCTCGTGCAATCTCATTGCGACCTCCAAGGTCTCGGCGTGATTTTTTAGCCTCTTTTGTGATAGCGTGTTCCTTAAATATAACATTAACGATGCTACAAACCATTCACGGTGTTGTCCATCCATCAACGTCATGTTAGCTTCACTAATTGTGCACTTCAGTCTCTGATCCAACTCCCAAGGGGTCTCACCTAGTAGCATTGTAATTTCCTTGAATCCAATAATCGACTGCGCCTCTAACTTTGGCTTGCTAAATTTTTTGTTTAGCGTAGCTTGGATATTTGCAATCCCCGCATTCGGATTGTCATTAGAATTCTTAATGTACCAGGTCAGCGGGTGATCCTACAGGGTGCTGACCAATGTTTCCTTCTTTATATTTTCATCTGTGACTCCCTGCGCCTCCCATGCAACTTTTATCACGAACCAAAACTAGTCCGGATCTTCATTCCCTACTCCCTTGAACACTGGTAACTTTATCGCACTCGCGATAATGCTCATGGCCCTTTGAGGAAGCCTCATTCTGCCTCGCTATAGCTGACTGAAGTATCTACCATGAAATCAGTGATGAATCCTTCTATGATTCGATCGAGCCAATGATCAACAGCACGCGGGATCATATCCTCTGATGCTTCCAATCTATGCACCAATTCTGGAGCCTACACAATAGGTCTATTGAGCTTACACCTTCCTTGGTTGTCTGCTAGTTTCGCGATCCACTCGTATAGCTCATTAGGGAAAGACACGAAGAAAATTTCGTGGATCTCTATATATAAGTAGTAGTCTAACCACTCTTCCTTTGATAGTCGCGGATTCCTGTTTTCCTGCACCGCGAACTCGTGAATTTTTCTGTCCAACCAATTTTCAATTCCTTTCTTTGTCGGATTCTGGTGATACGACATTAGACATCTCTATGCAGATCCCGGTCCCAACAATGGAACCATTTGTTGGCTTGTTAGGGCCTGACCTAGGTTTAGAGTTAATTAGGAAAACAAATCCCTGTACTACTGGCCCTTTCGGCAACAGTCCACATAGCGCAGACTGAGGTATCACCCGAAGTAGTATGGGGGTGTGTTGGAACTAGGTTTCTGCACCCTTGAGATATATGAGAGGTTGAACTAGTCCAACTGTTAGTCCCTTCATGCAGGTTGCTTCGTGCATTTCCCTGGTCTTCATGTCCTGATCTACTTGCCTTCGCATAACCCTAACTAGGCGCTGTGGGGCTTCCACGTTGCTGGAGCAGCGCTCTACGCTATTCCCTTAAGTTGCACCTGATATCTTACTTATCTTCCTATGCCTAGGTAATTATCTTCATGTAAATAGATATCTTACATTATATTTAACACATTCATATGAGTTCACGTAACAAATAAACAGTACACTTGTAATTTATACCCAATCATACATTAAAACCGAAAAAGATACATAGAAATATGGTAAACTTCTCTTTATTAATTCTTTCAATGGTTACAGACTCGAACTGCCCTATGCACTCAGCTGCAGGGGTTTGCTTACTCAGCTGCAGACTACTAGGCCTCTACGCACTCAGCTACAGAGCTTTCTCCTACTCTACTACCGGAAGATACACTTTACACTTCGACTCAATCTCTTAGACTCATCATGCTTCCATTCTGTTAGTTATGCTTTGCTATCTTCTACACTTAGAGCCTCGCTCTATTTATACAATCCCATGGTCTGGGGACCATGGGTAGGTATATCAAGATGACATTACATTACAAAACCAAGGGTGGACAACCCTGTGACTCTATTATGACTTCGTGCTCCACGCCCATACTTCGCGGGGCTTTTACAAAATACTTGGTCAAAACTTGGGCTTTAAGCCCCAAAACATGCCTTAGGGGGATTCCATGCCCAACATATCATCATACTTTTCTGTTATTCATACCTTCAGGTGGCCAAAGCGTATCCTCATCATCCTTCTATATTCGTGCCAATCATTGAAACTATCCTTGTGTGTACCCCACCATCTTACAGGTGTAGCACGCAGCGCCCAATCTAACGCCTGGAAGAGATGATTCTCGGGAATGTCCCTTTCGAATGCATCCAAAAAGCAATCAACGTCAGTTAACCCATCATAGTGAGGCATATTTCTTACCTGTGATGATACGCAGCGTAACGACTTGGTCATCATATTACAATGCAGCTTAGATACTTCATGTAGCCGGTTCTGCCAGTGCTCTAGTTCTTTGTCTGAATCTAATGTGCAGGAGCTCTCATGGTCCCATGCAATATGTCCGTCTACTATCGGATTCACCTAATCCTGGTTTCACACTATTATCTTGTAAATCTGGTCTGAATCGTCATCACTTTCATAATTGCGGGCTGGTTCTGTATAGTGTGGTCCTTCTGTAGGATCCAGTGGCACCACTATGTGGAGCGATTTCTTCTCAAATATCATCTTTCGCTTCTTCAGGTTGATTACCCCATTCATGTCAGTGGCCTAATCGATCCCAAGGAGTGCGGGGTAGGGATTGTTGTCATCCACAATCTCTATAAATTCAAAATCCGCCAGTGCGCTCGCGCCTTCAATGCCAACTGTTACCCCCTGCAACCTTCCCATTGGGATGATTTTCTGTTGATTCGCCATCCTTAGCTAGATCAGAGACCACTAGAGTGCAGGTCTCCCCATTCTTTCCCATTTTTGTTTTGGTAAAACATTTGTGTCAGACCCCAGATCCAAGATAACCTGGTCCATTTCGTATTCCCCTATATGTGTGGTGAGTTTCATCTCATGTCCAGTCCTTGCCTTATGCTTACCAAGATTTCTGACTACGCGTGGTTTGCCAGTGGCATTGTCCTTGCCAGTGCATTGATTGATCAGTTCCTACGGTCCCTTCACAGCCTTACTATCACGAAGTAGTTTCATGCAAGTCTCCAAGAACGTGGTAATTATGGATGGGTCCATTTCTTCAACCGCTTTCTCTTGACTTCCTCAGGTAGAGGCCTCAGTGAAACATTTATTTACTTCCATAAATGTTTCTTTTGTGCATTCTAGATCAAACCCATTCTCCTTTTCCGATGCTTTACGGACCAACTCACCCTTTGCAGGCTACTTCCCCTTATCCTCACCAGTCGTCATTCCACTCCGTAGCATAATGTTTACCTTAGGGTCTTCCTCACGAGGCTCAGCCCTCATCATCTATAGGTTCTATGTTGGATGTGGAGGCTGTGCCCCCTTTTCACGAATCTTTTCCAATAATATAGGGCAATCCTCAGTCACATGGTCAAACTGAGTACAATAACGGCACGAAATTCACGTCGGGTTCAGCAAGTCTCTCGTGTAGTGTCCTGATCCCCCATAATTGTAACAAAATAAGCTACCCTTGACCTCTACTAGGTCGTCCTCTGCCTCAGCCTTAGTCGGGCCCTTGATACTCACCTCGTGCTCCTCCAACACCTTAGTCTAGAGGCCACGTTTCTGCCTGCACCCAGTATGCAGGTGTCCTGCCCATCATTAATTTGTAACTATGATGATTGTGCTCATCATGACCTACTAATTGACAGAAATTGCATAAGAGTTGTTGTGGTGTCTACATGAATTTCTGCAACAAATGGCAATTGTTAGTCACATGTTTCCCAGCTACCTGGCATATAGCACACTATAGCGTGGGCCCTTTACTTGGCCCTACTACAGCCTCTGACCTTAGAGGCATTGGTCCCCCTGCTACAACATAGTTCGCAAATACTGTATAGTGATCCTTGTCATGCCCTTGACCTTTGCATTTCAGGCACCAAACTTCTTCATGCACCTCTGGCCAAGTTGTTCTGTCTTTCTTCAGAATTTGCGTTTCAAGGCAAAGATTCTACAACTGTGCATGAATCTGTTGAACCCCCAGATTCGCATCCTGCATTGGTGTCTCATGCAGTCTCATCGCGATTTCCAAAGCTTCTTCTTGGGTCCCAATATTCTGTTGTGATAGCGCAACCGTTAGGTGGGGCAGGAGCGAGGCCACAAACCATTCACGGTGCTGCCCATCAGTTAGGTTCATGTAGGCTTCACAGATTGTACACTTCAATATTTGATCCAAATCCTAGGGCATCTCCCCAGGCTTCATTATGATCTCCTTGAATCCAATGATGGATTGCGCTTGAGATTTAGGTCTACTAAATTCCCTATTTAGCATAGTTTAGATATCTACCAATGCGGTCGTCGGGTGATCAGTATTGTACTTAATGTACCACATTCGTGCGCAGTCCTGCAAAGCACTAACCAATGTTTCTTTCTTCATTTGATCATCCGTGATACCCTAAGCTTCCCATACAACATTCACGACGAACCAAAATTGGTCCGGATCTTCATTTCCTATGCCCTTGAATGCAGGTAGCTTTACAGAGTTCGCCATGTTGAACAGTGGTGGAGGTGACAGCAGTGTGGGCAATGGGGTGAGTGGTGGAGGTGAGGATGGAGGCGGTGTGGATGGATGGGGTGAGGATGGAGGCAGTGTAGGTATTCACGGGAACCCTTGTCATATCAACTGAAGAGCGCTCAGCAAAGAAGCCTGTGCTGCTCCTTCGTCGTCACTTAGAGGAGGCTCAATCAGTGGGCTATACTCAGGACCTTTTCTTCCTCCATCCCTGAAATACCTTCCACTTTGCATAGCTCCAAACATCAAGGTAACTGCATGACCTGATTTTCACACAAGAGCATCTTAATCCAAGTATTTAATGATTTCAAATACTTACCTCGTGGCCCCTTGAAGAAGCGGTGCTCTACTTCACTGTAGCTAACCAAAGTATCAACTGCGAACTCTGTCACAAACCCTCCTATGATATGATCAAGCCAATGATAGACAACACACACGATCTTATCTTTAGAAGCTTCCAATCTCTGCACTAACTCTAGGGTCCAGACAATCGGATTGTCAAGCCTCCACCGTCCCTGTCCGTCTGCCAACTTCACGATCCACTCGTCTAATTCAACCGAGAAAGAATAGAAGAAGATTTCTTGAATTTCTATGTACAGATATCTATCCAACCATTGTTCCTTTGTCAATTGCAAATTCCTGTTTTCTTGTGCTACGAATTCATGGATCTTTCTATCCAACCAGTCCTCAATCTCTTTCTTAGTTGGATTCCAATGATGTGGCATCACACATCTCATTATGTAAAACACAATCCAAGAAACAGAACCATTTGTTGGCTTGATGGGCCCTGACCCAGGTTCATCGTTAGTCACCCAAGAAAATCCCTACACTACTGGCCCTTTCGGCATCAATCCGTAGAGCGAGGACTGAAGTCTCACCCGAAGCAGTATGGGGGGATGCAAGAACCAAGTTTCCGCACCCTGAGATGGTTGTGATGTTGGTTTTATACCTTAACTTTTCCTTCGCGTAGATCGATAAACCTTTAGGGCTTATCACTGTATTTCTCTATTAGTCTTTCAAAACCTCCGCGATGGTATGCAATCGTCCTTCGCATAACCCTAACAAGCGGTCTCAGCACTTACATGCCTATGTAACTACTTTGTTGTATAGTTCTCTGAATTATCTTAAGTGGTTGCCAATTCTATCATGCAATTTAGATTATCTTTGCGTAAACATATATTTCTACTTGCATTCATATAACAGAGGAAAAAATATAGATTTGCACATAAATTTAGCAGTAAAACATAAACCCAGTGCTTAACATAACATAATCGCATGCAATTGACAGAAGTAAAATACACATCAATTTAAGAATACTCTTCTTTATTGATGATCCAGACGTTCAGTACAGACTCTGACTACCCTGCGTAGACAGCTGTAGGGGTCTGTTCACTCAGTTGTAGACTTCTACCCTAGGCCTCTGCGGACTCAGTGGCAGAGCCTTCTTCCTATGCTAAGACACTCGCTCTTAGCCCCTTTACAGACTCATCAATGACTCAACTTAACTGAACTCCCCAAAAAAACTGACTTAGACTCCTCTTAAGACCACCTTTTTATACAATCCCATGGTCCGCGGACCAAGGGCGGATCTCATAAAGTTGACACACCCTATCTATACTAAGGGTGGAAACCCTTTTTGACTCTTGATATCTTCATGCTCCGTGACCACAAACTGCAGAGACTTTACATTTCTTTATACAAAATTCGGGCCTTCTGCCCCAAGACTTGGGTTTCTAGACCCAAAATTGACCCCAGGGGACCCGTTCCCAACACCAAGTTAGATCTTCGTTTAGGATATCATCAAATTAGAATGAGGTCTGAAGACATTTTAGAAACAACATTTAAAAATCATGAGGGTCATTATGAATTTTTGTTCATGCCTTTTGGCCTTACTAATGCACCTTCCACATTTCAAGGTTTGATGAATTCCATTTTCAAACCCTTCTTTTGAAAATTTTTGATAGTATTTTTTGAAGATATACTAATCTACAACAAGTCTTGGTAGGATCATGTTCAACATGTTGACAGGGTGCTCAAACTACTGGAGGAGAAACAATTATATTAAAAATCCTCCAAATGTTTCTTTGGAGTATAAGAGGTGGAATATTTGTGTCATATTATATGTTATATACCTAGGGGGGATAATATGGGGTACCAAGGGAGGTACCTAAGGTAATAATGAATAATGGGATGGGCCATAGTAATAAATAAGGTGGTTAACCCATGTCATGTAAGGGACCACAAGTAGTTAATAATAATGTAATGGGCCCATGGTATTAGTTGATGGTATGAGGGAACCATGGTAATGACCCATGGTATTGTATGTATGAGGCCTATATAGAGGCTAGAGACTCCATGTCAAGGAGAGTGAAGGATTATTGTATGAACATGCATATAGCTTGTGGAGTGTTCTCCTTCCTTAAGGAGTGAATGTATGGTGTTGCCCTACCTTAAGGGTTTTGATAATAAAGAAGAATTTCTATCTATTTCTATCTTATTGTTTCTGGGTATATTTGCATTATCTTATATTTTATCCACAACAAGTGGTATCAGAGCTACAAACCCTTAAGGTAGGGCAACACTATACATTCACTCCTTAAGGAAGGAGAACACTCCACAAGCCATATGCCTGTTCATACAATAACCCTTCACTATCCTTGACATGGAGTCTCTAGCCTCTATATAGGCCTCATACATACAATACCATGGGTCATTACCAAGGTTCCCTCATACCATCAACTAATACCATGGGCCCATTACATTATTATTAACTACTTGTGGTCCCTTACATGACATGGGTTAACCACCTTATTTATTACTATGGCCCATCCCATTATTCATTATTACCTTGGGTACCTCCCTTGGTACCCCATATTATCCCCCCTAGGTATATAACATTTTACCTCAAAAGGGTGTTAAGGTAGAACCTAACAAAATTAAAACCATTGAGGAATGGAAAATCCCCACAACTATAAAACATCTTCGAGGCTTTCTCTAGCTGACAAGGTACTATCGCAAGTTTGTTAAGAATTATGGGAGAATAACAGCACCTCTAACAACATTACTAAAGAAAGATGCATTTTCTTGGACTCCAGAAGCAACTAAGGAATTCTAACATCTTAAAGAGGCAATGTGCCAAGCATCGGTCTTAGCTACGCTATACTTCACAAAAACATTTATTGTGGAATGTGATGCCTTAAGAAATGGAATTGGCATTGTTTTAATGCAAGAAGGAAGACCCATTTATTTTGAAAGTTGTCCAACCAAAGGAAAGTATTTATACAAACCTATTTATGAGAAGGAAATGTTGGGAATACTACATGCGCTAAAGCAATGGAGACCTTACCTAATGGGAAGACACTTCAAGGTAAAAACAAATCATGGTAGTCTTAAATAATTTTTGGAACAAGATTATCTTTAGAAGAGCAACAAAAATGGGTCACAAAGATGTTGGGTTATGACTTTGAAATCATATACAAAAAAGGGAGCAAAATGTTGTTGTAGATGCACTCTCAAGAGAGGATGAGGATGTGGAAGCATTCTTTGTGCCATTTCTATTATCCAACCTGATTGGATAACTGAAGCAAAGGATGAATGGAAGAATGATGAAAAGATGTGGAAACTCATTCAAAATTTTGAGCAAGATCCCAGTAAATTTGATACATTTAGCTAGAAAAATGATTCATTATGGTACAAAGATCGCTTATATATTTGTAAGAATTCCCAACTCAAGAAAAAGATTCTTTTGGAATTACAAACCCCCCCTCCCTTAGGAGGGCACTAAGGATTTTTACAAACTTACCACAGGGTCAAGAAGGAATTTTTTTTTCATGGTCTTAAATCTAATATTCATAAGTTTGTGATAGAATGTTTAGTTTTCCATCAAAATCAATTTTAGACAATTAAGACATTAGGTTTGTCACAATTTTTAGTCATTCCAAATCAGCGTTGGGAGGAAGTCTCAATGGATTTTATCACAGGTTTACCCAAGTCTGAAGGAAAGAGTGTCATCATGGTGGTATTTGATAGACTTACCAAGTATGCACACTTTTGTGCAATATCTCATCATTTTAAATCCAGTACAGTTGCTACTGCATTTATGGAAATAATTCAAAATCTACATGGAAACCCACAAATTATTGTAAGTGATAGAGATCCCATTTTCACTGGAAATTTTTGGACGAAATTATTTTCTTGTCTTGGTACTCAATTAGCTCATAGATCATCTTATCATCCTCAATATGAAGGGAAAATTGAGATAGTGAAAAAATGTTTGGAAGGATATCTTCATTGCTTTGTATCTAATAAATAAACGCAATGGGTCAACTGATTACCTCTAGTTGAATGGTGGTATAACACTTCCTTCCATAATATAGAAAAAGTGACCCCATTTATGACACTTTATGTATATCATCCACCATCCATCACATCATCTTTAAGAGAAAATTATACAATCAAGTAGTGGAATATCACATCGAGCATTAACAACAAGTTCTCCAACTCTTAAAGGATAACCTCACTCAGGCACAAAATCGAATAAAGTAATAGACAAACCAGCATTATAGTGAAAGAAGCTTTGAAGTAGGTGACTGGGCATTTTTACGGCTACAACCATACAAACAGATGTCCCTCAAGCAAGCTATGAAGGATAATAAATTATCACCCAAGTAGTATGGTCCTTACAAGGTTTTGCAAAAGATTGGCACTATGGCATACAAATAGCAACTACCTGCATCTTCCTAAGTACACCTAGTTTTATATGTTTCATGCTTAAATAAGGTTATTGGTGACAAGCTCTCAGTTCAAAGAGTTTTTCCAGAACTTGACGAAGAAGGAAAAATCATATTTAAGCCTAAAGCAGTCACAGAAACAAGAACCCGACAACTACAGAACCGATTAATTTGAGAGTATCTCATTAAGTGAAAAAACTTACCCACTGAAGATTCCATATGGGAGGATGATAATTTTATACAGAAGCATCTGAAACTACTAAAGTGTTGAGGACAAAACTTTTTTTGAAGGAGAGGGGCATGTTAGGTCCCTATAATACTAGTGTATTCCCCCCTTTTTTTTTTTGTAGCCCCATATTGTTATTGTTTTGCCCATGTATCCCCCATATTGTTATTTGTGTGCCCCATAGAAGCCCACTATTGTTATTATTGTGCCCTTACATTATTGTTTTTATGTAGGCTTTGATTATATTGTGACTTCTTAGACTCCTATATATACCAAGGAGGTCTTATCATTTGTATCATCGTAGAGTCCAAGAACAACTTTACCTTAACACCCTTTTTGCCCATACTTATTCCTTTTTCCTATTCCTATTACCTAAATAAATGCAATAAACATAAGGTTTTGTTAAGGTAAGCACTTACATGTCCTCTTTTTCATATTTTGTCCATATACCTTATTTTTTTATTAAAGTTTTCATTCAGCTACAGAATTGACCTGATTCTGCAGCTAATCCACAAATCTGCAACTACCTCCATTGTTGACAGGGTTCGAGTGCACCAGCTTAGCAAAAGAAGATATGGATAGATGAGGAATGATCCCCTCATGGATTATTTCCTATTCTCTCGAGCCAATCCTTCAAGATAATCACACTGCAATACGACCAACCTCAAAGTCAACTGCAAGATCATATGCCAGAACATAATCCAAATTTCACGAAATACTATCGATTTTCTTTTCCAAATAGAAAATCGATGAATTAGCGATATAATTTTGTTTGATAGGGATCATAATAAAGATACTTAGGCTTAAAATTCTCATGTTGTTATTTTAAGAAATGTTATAAGAACAATGGTCACTTTGTGTTTTGATGCGCATTGCTGTATGTAATTTTGAAAATGTTCTATTAAAACTATTTTCGATTAATAGATTTCGGTTTATGCTTCCCATGTTGCGTTGATTGAAGTGGCTGACTGTCTCATGCAGGGCCCCTATGTCCATTTCAGGTCTTTGATCCATTGCAATTAGATTTCCTTTGATTTCTTAGAATTAAATTATGGATGCTTTGTTTTATGTTTTAGGATGCAACCCAATGAACTCCACGATTGAATTGATATCTACATCAACAATTTCATTTGCTTTCTACCTAGCATAATTTAGTTACTTCATTTTCTTTCTACCTATCATAGTTTGATAATCTCATTTGCTTTCTACCTAGTATCATTCAATTATTTCATTTCATAGTTTGGTTGTTTTATAGCTTATCAATTTAAGTTCTTGTTTGAGTGAAGCTGCAATAATTTAAAGAGTGACAGTCTTTTTCTTGGCAACTGAATTCAAGAATTATTCATTCTCAATTCTATAAAGTAGATCTCTTTTGCACATTCTTTCTTAGTTAGTCTAGTTTGGTTGTAGCATAAAGTTCAAAATAAAATAAAAAACAGTCTAACATAGTAGAATTTAGGATCACTCTTCAACTATCCAGAAAACTTGATTCATTTAAGATTAATTTTAGAATAACCAGCTAGCATATTTTAGGAAGAATACTCTAATATAGACAGTAACACCATCTCCATACTAATTCTCAATTTATACTTTCACAATAACATAAACATCTTAACGACATAAAATAACTTCTAGCACATACAATGCACTAGTGCTTCATCAGTTTACTGGCCCTGGTCGATAATTTATGCTGACAATTTAAGAACATTAAATTGAATAAACATTTTGGCATCATTGTCAGGGAAGTACAAATAGAAGTTAAAAAATAAAAAGAAAAGTAAAATCTGAATCTCGGAGTATCCACAGTAATATTCATACTTGTCAACATTTCAAATCCCAACATGGATCCATCATCAGGACAATTACTGAATGATGATAGAAGATGGATCTCTATTGGGATTTGAAACGTTGACAAGTATGAATATTACTATGGATACTCCAAGATTCAACTTAAAAGAAATGAACCACAGATGCCTGAAATCCAAAAGAAAAAGGATCGATTCAAAACATGATATGCGTAGGGATAGAGACTCTAGAGGTAGATTTGTAGGACGATGAAGAAGCTTAATCCTGATCCAGGTTTATATTAATGGCCACCCACCAATTCCACTTGGAACCCTACCATTGCTTCTTTCAGTTTTTCAGTTTCCTTAATTGTAACACATTTTACTATTTTTAGCAGTTTTTCGGGTCGTAAACTTTCGGAGTCGTTTTGAGGCCATAAACGACGTTTTTTTGGAAATCTACCGCCAATGATTTTCTATCTAAAATCATATTTTTTGTCATAGTCCTCGGAGATATCTTTCCAACAGGCTATCATGCATGTCAGACGGAGATAATATGACCAAGTCACAACCCTAGGAAGTTGGTTGTCCAACTCACCCCAACGGGGCCCATAAACTCTTGGTGTTACATCTCCTCGGGTTAGGGTTTGGTTGTTTAGGGTTTGCTTTTATTGTTCAATAATAAAAAGGCCCTTGAGCCTCATTGTAGTTCATTTTAGAGGCATGTAGCCCCCACATCTCTTCTCAGAGATAAGCTACCATCACCCTAGCTAGTGTATTTCCATTTCTATTTGTAAGCATATTTCAGTATTTTACATTAATGAAATGAAGCATTATTTCCGCTGCATCTCTGTGTTTATGGTTATCTCTGTAATTTGTTGCATTCCTGTTCAAATCCAGATTAGTGGTATCAGAGTGGTTTGCTTTTTTTCTATGTTTTTCTTTGCATGTCCCCAACGAGGTCAGAATATAAGGAGTTAGGGCTTGAACTAGTCGAACCTTTGCAAGACCAGCCTCACAAGTCCCAACGGCCTCCCATGGCAGATGGAAAGAAAGATGAGGGGGCAGAAGATCCTATCAAAATCTTTCTCAAAGAAGCCCTCGAGCGACAAAGGAATGCGATGATGGACAACTTTGCCCAGATCCTTCAGCGGCTACCCAGGGGCAACGCATCGGCTTCCAATAGCTACTCTAGAAACGCCACACCGTTTAAGGTACAAGTTAATTTTAAAATCCCCATATTCGAGGGGAAGATAGACGCAAATGTCATTGATAAATGGTTAAATCTGCTAGAGGGTTATTTTTTTGTTCATGATTTTTCCAGTCGGGAAAATATTATTTTTGCTCTTCTCAAAGTAGCCCCCCATGTCAAGGACTGGTGGGAAACCTACTGCGAGCAAAAGGATGAAAGTACAGGCTCACTATTTTCAGCCACACCAACTTGGAATTCATTCTGGGATGCCATTAAGGAGCAGTGCTACTCTATCGGAAGCTCTGAGGATCAATACATAAAGTGGACCACGCTGCGGCAGGGAAGGGACCAAGACATGCCGGAGTTTACCAATATTTTCCATACCCTTCGCACAAAGTTGGGTATCAAGGTTTCGAAGCAGCATTTGGTACTCAAATACCATGGTTGCTTGCACAAGTACATCCAGGAAGAAATAGAATTCCTGAACATCTCCTCACTCAGCACGACATACCGATATGCTGTCAAGGTTGAGCAAAAGTTTAAATAGAAAAAGCGAGACTTTGGATTTGCAAATCTGAAGCAAGGGAAAGGTGCCTCCAAACCGCAGAACAAAGGAAAAAGCCAAGGCGGGGCGGCCCAAGACAACCCACCAAAGCTGCAAGCAAAGAACAGTGCCACGAAGCTGAAAAAGGACATGGGAAAGTGGTGTGAGTTCCATAAGAGCTCCACTCACAACACAATTGAGTGTTGGGCCAAGCAGTCACTAGTGGCCAAACTAAAGGTTTCATAATCAGATGCATGTTCCGACTCTGAGTCAGAACCCGACAAGGGGAATGACAAAGGGAAGCAGATTATCGATGCAGAGCCCAACACCACCATTGCCACCACGAAGATCCAGAGGAGGAGGAGTGTCTCTTCCACTCCCAAATGTGGGTAAAGGGCTCCCTGCTATAGTTCATTATCGATAGTGGGAGCCAAAAGAACCTCATTTTGGGCGTGGTCATGAAGAAACTGGGCTTATCGACCACAACACATCCACAACCATACACCATCCGGTGGCTTCACCAAGGGCGGGATCTTCACGTGAGCCAACAGTGTCGCCTTCCATACAACATCAAGCCCTTCATGAATGGAGTATTGTGTGACATTTCTCCCCTTGAAGTTTGTGATGTATTATTAGGACAACCACACTTGTGGAAGCGACATGCTATGTATGAATCAAGGCCCTATGTTGTTATTGTTACTTTGGGAAATAAGTTATACAGGATACCAGAGGTAGCACTGCCTACTGCCATCTCTTTGGTTACTGGAAAACAATGCAGTAAGTTCATTTCCAAAATTGGGAAATTTGTTTTCCTGATGATACACCCTCAAGGAAAGAAGAAGACGGTGGTCACAACCTCCAGACAGGGCCCCTCCGCACGATAACTACAAATGGACAAGTTCATGGAGGAGTACAAGGACATCTTCACCTCCCCCGCAAGGGTTCCTCTGCACTGTCAGGTCAAGCACTCCATCGATCTGACCCCAGGTGCACCACTGCCCAATGGACCAATCTATCGACGCTTCATTCTGGAGAACGAAGAAATCAAGAGGCAGATTCAGGAGCTACTGCAGAGACGTCACATCCGTCGAAGTTCATCGCCTTGTGGGAGCGTGATTGTGTTGGTACAGAAGAAAGATGGGACTTGGAGACTATGTATTGACTATTGGGCATTGAACAGGATCACTATCCGTAATAGGTACCCGATCCCACAGATTGATGACATCCTAGACCAACTTAAGGGGGAAAAGTATTTCAGCAAGATCGATTTGAAGTTAGGATATCACCAGGTACCAATCGAACCCTCTGATGTGTGGAACACTGCCTTCAAAGCCAAGGAGGGCCTTTTTGAATGGTTGGTTATGCCTTTCAGATTAATGAATGCTCCTGCAACCTTCATGAGGCTAATGGATGACATCTTGTGGCCATTCACCAACTCATTTGTAGTGGTCTACTAGATGACATCCTGATCTTCAGCCAGAGTTGGGAAGAGCACCTCCACCACATTCGACAAGTTCTCCAAACACTGCAACAACACAAGCTATGTGCCAATTTGGAGAAATGAACTTTTGGCATGACCCAGGTTCAGTATCTAGGATACAGTATTGATGAATAGGGGGTGCATGTGGATCTAGCCAAGATCCAAGTCATTCGGGATTGGCCATCTCCAACCACTCTGATAGAGCTCCGTAGCTTCTAGGTCTTGCCAACTTCTACCGTAGGTTCGTGTTGGGATTTTCTCATATCACTTGGCCCTTGAGTCAAGTCACCAAGGGAGGAGCGAAAGAAAAATTCTTTAGGTCTGAATCTCAATAGAAGGCATTCACGAAGTTGAAAGATCAGCTCTGCTCGGGACCAGTGCTGTCATTACCAGACTTGCAACAACCATTTGAGGTCGAGACAGATGCCTATGACTATGCTATTGGGGAAGTCCTTACCCAAAATGGGCATCCAGTGGCATATCACAGTGAGACACTTTCAGACACAATTCGGAAGTATCCCACTTATGAAAAAGAGATGTATTCCATTGTGTAGGCTTGTTGACAATGGAAGCATTGCATTTTGGGGAAGGAAACGGTCATCCACACAGACCACCAACCCCTACAGTTCATACAGACCCAAGGGAAATTACAGAATTATCGCCATCAAAAGTGGTCCACATACCTGCAACAATTCCATTTGAATATCAAGTATAAGAAGGGCAGCACCAATAATGTTGCAGATTGCCTCAATTGACCACCGATCATGGCGTTAACCACTGTGCTCAACTCTTGTGGACACAAGACTTCTGATTGGCCACTTCTCTACAAAAGTGACCCAGAATTCGACCATACATACCAAACACTCTTGGAGGGTCAGCATGTTCTAGATTTTCACCTCCAAGATGCCCTGTTATGCCACCGGGGTCACCTTTGTGTTCCTTCAAGCGAGCATGCCAAGATGATTTGGGAAGCACACTACAGTCGGGCTGCTGGGAATTTCGGGGTCAAGAAAATAGTGGCAGTACTGCAGAAGTATTTCTATTGGCCCAATCTTCGACAGGATGTTGGGAAGTACATTAGATCATGCACTACCTGCATCATTGCCAAACCGACCATCAAGAAGCAAGACCTATATACCCTGCTGCCTACCCCCAGTCAACCTTGGGAATCCATCTCCATGGATTACATGTCAGGCCTTCCTTCCACTAAGCATGGAAACGACTGTGTTTTTGTGGTCGTCAACAGGTTCTCGAAGATGGCCATTATGGTGGCCTGCAAGAAGACTCTCACAACCGAAGCCACTGCTAAACTCTTCTTTGAATGAGTGTGGGTACACTTTGGGATCCCATAGTCTATCATCTCATATTGGGATAGCAGGTTCCTCAGTACATTTTGGTCCAGTCTCTGGTCGATGCTGGACAGCAAACTCAGTAAGTCCACAGTCTTCCATCCTCAAACTAATGGCCAAACAGAGGTTGTCAATAGGATGATCTTACACATTCTACGCATATACAACTCAAAGCATCTACGCACCTGGGACGAGAGCCTCCCCTATGTTCAGCATAGCTACAACCGGGCTCTCCATAGCTTGACTGGCCACAACCCTTTTTAGGTGGGCTTGGGATTCCAACCACTATGTCCCATTGATGTGGCCATGCTATTTGCAGCTACTCACGTAGATTCGGCTCGTGTCCAGTCCAAAACAGATCAGGAAAACAACTTCATTGAGCACATCCAACATATTTTCCAGTAGGTCCATGACATTCTAGAGAAATCGCATGCCAAGTACAAGCAGTGACATGATCAACATTGGGTGCCACAAAAGTTTCAGGTTGGTGACAAATTCTGGTTGCATTTTGAAAAGGAATTCCTTATCAGATCATATCGGAAATTCAGACCACTCTGTTGGGTAGTGGAGGCCCCGCGTAACGGTTTTGGGGCTTAAAGCCCGTAATTTTGGATAAAAGAGTAGTAAAAGCTCTGCGAAGTGTGCAGAGTGTGAATGGTATTAGGTCAAGTCAAAGGGTTGTCCACCCAAAAACAATGTAAAATAATAGAAAGAGAGTCGGCCTACCCATGGTCGGCGAACCATGGAAATGTACAAATAGAGCGAGGCTCTAAGGGTAGAGAGTAGTTCTTAATTTGGGATCTTGAATGTTATGGGTTTATGAATGCAATATTCACTCTAAGTCTATAAATCTGAGTCTTGGGTTGTAGTAGGAGATAGAGGCCCCGCTGCTATGTGCGCAGAGGCCTGGTAGAGTCCGCAGCTGTGTGCACAAACCCCTACAGCTGTGTTCGCAGGGTAGGAAGTGGATTGTACTAGAACAAAGACATTAATAAAGATAAGTCGGTTCTGAAATATTGCAGATATGTTATTATTCTGGTTTATGCATCTATTATGATTTATGATTTTATGAATTATGATGATGTGCTCTGGTTATTACTATTGAATGCTTGAATAAGACCTTAAGAGTTAGATCAGATCTATAATAAACATGTTAATGATAAGAATCTAAGAGGTGCCTCGACTTCGAGCTCCATGAAGGCCAGACAATCAGTGCAGAGTAGCACGAGAGCGCAGGACGGTTTGTGACCCTTCCTGTCCCCATTAAGACATCCCTAGGGTGCGAAAACCTGGTTCTAGTACCCTCCCGTACTACCTCGGGTGAGACTTCAGTCCGCGCTCTGCGAACTGTTGCCGAAAGGGCCATTAGTACAGGATTTGTTTGGCTAAAACACTTCTGAACCTAGGTCAAGCCCCATCAAGCCAACAAATGGTTCCATTGCTGGGATCGAGATCTGCCTAAGGGATGTCTATTGTCGGAACATTGGAACCCTACGAAGAAAGAAATTGAATATTGGTTGGATCATAAGCTGCACGAGTTCGTGGTACAAGAAAACAAAAACCCGCAGATATTTGAGAAGAGGTGGCTGGATCACTACATATATACAGAGATCCATGAGATCTTCTTCATGAACTTCTCGTTAGAACTGTATGGTTGGATCGTGAGGCTAGTTGACAGTCAAGGAAGGTGCAAACTCGATCAACCGATAGTGTGGACTCCAGAGTTGGTGCATAGGCTAGAGGCATCTGAGGATAATATTGCGTGAGCTGTAGATCATTGGCTCGATCGAATAATGGGAGGGTTTATCACTAAGTTCGCGATAGCCACAACCGTGAGCTACAACGAAGCGGAAAGATGTTTTCTCAAGGGACCGCAGGGTAAGTACATCAAATCGTTGAATATCTGGATTAAAAGGTTGTTATGTGAAAAGTGGGTTATTTGAATCCATTGATGTCTAGGGTAACGCAGAGCGGAAGAGGCTACCAAGGGATCGAAGGATTAGAGAATAGTCCTTTGATTTTATTTTTGCAAGAAAGCGAGGGGGAGCTCACTGGGTTCTCTCCGAGAAGTGTGGTCCGGTTGATAAAGCAATGCATTCCACTATTACCACTTCCATCCATGCCATCACCCACTTCACCTACATCAACTCCACCTTCACCTACCCCACCTCCACCACCTCCAAGGGTTGAAATGGAGAGTACGATCAAGTTGCCCATATTTAGAGGCGTAGGAAATGAGGAACCAGATCAGCTCTGGTTCGTGGTAAAGGCGGTATGGGAAGCCAAAGGCGTTACGAATGATAACATTAAAAAGGCTACTTTAGTGAGCACACTACAGGATCATGCATTGACGTGGTATATAAAGAACTCTAGCGATCATCCAAATGCCTGAATAGCGAAGATCCAGGATGCATTGAACAAAGAATTTAGCTAGCTGAAATTAGAGATGCAGTTGATCATCGGATTCAAGGAGATTGTGATGCTATCATGTGAGACCCCTTGGGATTTGGCTTAGAGACTAAGAGTACGATCCGTGAGGCTAACATGATGCTGACGGATGTGCAACACTACACGTGGTTTGTGGCGTCGTTGACACCACATCTTGGGATGACGCTATCACAGCAAAAGATCTCAACCCAGGCTGAAGCATTAGAAATAACAATGAGGTTGCATGAAACCCCAATACAGGATCCCAGGTTGGGGGTCCAACAGATCCACGTGCAACTACAAAACCTATGCTTGGAAATGCAAAGTTTGAAATAGGATAAGGCGCCTCGGCTAGAAGCGTGTGAAGAGGTGTGGTGCATAAAATGTAAAAGCCAGGGCCATGATAAGGATCATTGTCTGGTATTCAAAAACTATTTGTCTGGGGGGGACCGATGTCGTTGAGACCAGAGGCACATGTGGGGCCAAGCGCGACAACTGCACTCTGGTGCGTGATCTGTCAGGTGGGAGGAAAGCACACCATGGACAACTGTCATCTATTGTAGAGGTTTACACAACCCACCCAGTAGCTATTTTGCAATTTTGTAGGTCGGTGGGCCACGATGAACGAAATTGCCGAAGTTATGAGTTGCTGATGGATTGGACACCTGCTTATAGGACACAGACTGAGGCACGAAGTTAGGATCCAGCCGCAGCAATAGCATGGGGATAATTGTAGGGACGCGGACGAGGACGAGGAGGAATGGGACCTCGATGAGGGCGTGGACAGTTAATCTGCTACAATTGTGGAGGACGTGGGCACTACGCACGTGATTGTACTAATCTGACCAGAACATGTTGCCCGTATTGTTACTAGTTTGATCATGCAGTGGTAGATTGTCCCACACTAATTGCACAGATGCGTGAAAAGGGGGTGCTTCAGTCTACTCCAACATAGAACATCCAAATGATGAAGGCTGAACTGCACGAAGAGGACCCCAATGTGAACATGGTGCTCAAAAGTGGTGCAACCACAGGGGAGGATAAGGGGAAACAACCTGAGGAGAATACATGGGTTCGCAAGGCCCCTATAAATAAACCTGAGTTTGATTTGGAACATGTGAGGGAGACATTTATGGAAGCTAAGAAGAGCTTCACGGAGGCCTCTACTTCAGGTAGTAAGGATCAAACTGAACCAGAAATGGATCCTTCTATGCTAACTACCTTTTTAGAGACATGCATGAAGCCACTACGGGACAATAAAGCAGTTAAGGGATTGCAAGAGTTGATAACTAGGTGTGTAGGGTTGGGTGAACCACGCATGGTCCAGAAACTAGCCAAGCATGCTTTGTGCACTGGGTGGGAAATGCGATTGACTGCACAAATTGGTGACTATGAGATGGATCAGGTCATTCTGGACTTGGGGATGGATGCAAATGTGCTACCTAAATAGAACTGGGAGCGCATGGGTAGGCCCGCACTACAATGGTCTCCTATTCAATTACGGATGGCAAACCAACATAATATCTTGACCATGGGGAGATTTCAAGAAGTCACATTGGACATTGAAGGCACGAGCACACAAACAAATTTTGAGGTCATAGAAATTATGGATGATAGTAATCCTTACCCTGCATTGTTAGGGATAGACTGGGCGACAGATATGAATGGAGTCATTAACCTAAAAATACGAAAAATGATATTTGAGAAAAAGTCTTTACATGTGGTAGTTCCAATGGACCCAGCCGAAGGAGCACGCTACACTGAACCTGTGCGTGATGAGGAAAGTGACGATGAACTAGACTACATCTACCAGATCACTACGCAAGACCAGGATCAGGTGAATCTGATAGTGGATGGGATAATCTCATGGGAACGTGACAGTTCCTACACGTCAGATTCAAATGAAGAGATAGAGCGATGGCAAAACCAATTACATGAAGTAACAACGCTGAATTGTAATATGATGGTTAGATCATTGCAACACGTGATGACTGAAGCAAGGGAACTGACAAACAATGAACGTGCAACGAACGTGGAGGAATTCGTAGACCTCTATGAAAACATGCTACGGAAGTAGCACGGTGTGCAAGCAGGGGCACTGCATGCAACAACTGCACCAAGGTGGAATACACGTTAGAAGACTAGGTGGACCTGGCACGAATGTAGAAGTCGGGCGCGTGTATGGTTTGGAGGACAAGGTGGGTTGAGCGTCCACCGGCGGCATAGGATGTAAAGGTATGTTGTGCAACTACCTACTTGACTAAGAATCAAAAATCAGAATCCACACGACAGCAGGAAGAGCGATGCCTTCTGCCAGCTGATCGCGATAAAGCAATTAGAAAAATAGGTAGAAACATAAATAGAGTTCGCCAGACAAAACAAACCAAGAAGAATCTGCATGTACCCAGGGTTCAATGGGCATATAGGACCATAAGAAAAAGGAGGAGGGCGAAGGTGATCCTATCATTGATAAGAAAAGATGAAATTAGGAGTACAACGGAATCTCCCTAGACCGCAGCCCCCTCAGTTCGGATAGGACGTGAGGACTAGGGTCAAACAATTCGACAGTTATAGGAAGCCATTTGGCGCGAGATCTTGAAACTTCCTGAAATCGATGAAGAATGGGCACGGCTGAGGAGAAAAAGTGTGATATTGGACGAAGAAATCAGAAAACTAAACACTGGAGGTGCACAAATGGACCACGTGGAACTAAGGAAACTAGGCCTGGCCAGCCCTACTATTGCATTAGAACAAGCTGCGACCTTGCTATCATGGTTGCGACCCCACCTTACTGGGCATAGGAGCGTAGAATGCGATATGCTACCGAATACAAAGGTACTCGAAGGATGCCCACAGCCCGGGCTAGCAGGGAAGCGGAAGTCTCACACGTGGGGTGCGACCACCTGACTATCTATGGAAAGCATAGTCTCAGCACTCCAAGCAGTTGAAAGGAGGCATGGGACTATAAACAAGTCTGCAAGAGATCTGCACAGAAAGAAGGTTCTGCGTAGGACCGGTCAGTCATCAGGATCGCGGTCGCACAGAAGAGGTTGTGCTATTATGTGGGAAGGCTGGGAAGTGACTGTTGACGTCACTGTTCATGACAAGAAGTCTAAGCTACGATAGAGAGGAGCGGGTGAAAAGCCATTAAGATAGGAATTCCGAGCTAGATACGAAGAGATCTGCCGCCAAGAAGATATTAATGACTCAGAAGTGGAGGGAACGGTTGAATTCAAATTCACACTTTCCTATAAAAACCATTGGGGTAGTCCCACAACAACCCTTGGATATTTGAGATTTGAGCCAGTACAGAGTAGCAAGCACCTACCTTCCTGGCCACCCATGAGTACGTCCCCGAGTGAATTCAGGATAGAAACCATGAGAACCAGAGTAAGATTTGCGGAAGAGCCCTATCTGACCCAGGAGGAGCTGGGAGAGGTGGCCGCTGCCCCAGAGGTTCCAAAGTCCCCACGCACTCCGCGACCTCGGAAAGACAAGTAGACTATGGGGCCAGTTCGGGTATCACCGCGATTTAGAAAATTGTCAATGGCAGAAAAGGGCAAAGTATTCACCACTAAAGTCGAGGAGGAAGAAGAAGATTTGCAAGCCCTGATTGCTCAGATTAAAGTGCAGGATGAGGAAGAGGAAAATGTTTCCCAAGTACCTTCACTACCACCATATATCTCTCCGTGGAGAGGGGCGGCCAAGATACTGAAGGACCTGGAGGCCATGAAGAGTACGCTCCAGAATCCACTTCTTCCCGATGAAATAAGGTTTGACGGTCTGCTACTGGGTTGAGTACCGAATATCAAGTTTGAAGATTGGGACCTTGCGGACGGTGAGAATTTCCCCCAACTGGCCGAGGAGAAATTACTGCAGTGGAAATGGTTACGGGCTGTGGAGAAGGAGAGATTACTCAGTCTGAGGTGGATACCCCACTATCACCGCGCGGCCATCACAATTTTTGTTATCCGACAGTTACTATGTCTAGTACATAATGGGTATCTCTAGCTAGAGGAACCGATTCCCATCACGGTCGATTTAATACGCCAAATTTCCCAGCTACTGACTAAAGGAAATGATCCTGCAGACATAGCCGGAACGAGTAGCAACGTGGGCCTTGCAGAAGCCATGAAGGTTAAATATAAGCTGGAGAAGCGCAAGCAAGGGTATGTAATAGCAAGCATCAAAGATTGAGGGGGCGCATCGCCACCCAGTTACTAGCTGGTAAGATCATGAGGAAATGTCACACAGACGAGGTGCCAACCTCTGTCATTGCGCTCGTAGAGCAATGTGCAGAAGGGGTTTAGTTCAACTGGGTGCAGTTTCTTTGTGAAGAATTTTTGATGAATTGTCGGGAAGCCTAGGAGCAAGGTAAGACTTTCCATTATGCATGGCTGCTTCTAAAAATCCTACTAGTTGGAGGAGAGCTGCCGAAGGGCAGCCAGTTTCCCAACATTGAGAAGAACCTCCTTGAAGCCGCATGGTATAACTCGCTTCGGGCTACGAAAGATGCCACGAGGATTCATGAGATCAAGGTGTTTTGGATATTCATGGAGGTGAGTATCTAGACATGGATCACTCGCAGACCGCAGTTATCCCTGACAATATACAACAGTTTGCAAAGCGTGGCTGAGTTCAAGGTGGACATGCATAATCTGTATATCCGGGCGTGGAAGGATCCAAATCAAACATGGGTAAAGCTTCCATTCATTGCAACGGACGATGCAATTTATGAGGTAATGGCAGCATGGCCTCTGGAGTGGCGCGCCTCGGACTTAGCCGAATTAGAAAATATTGTAGCTCAGCAGAAGAAAAAGGAAATCAAGTTGCGCATCACAAAGTTGGCAGAAAGAATGCGCCAAGAACAGAAAACTCCCACGCAGCGGGAGGCGACTGAAACAGCCACAGAGATCATCACTGCACCCATCGAAGAGATTGTGGAGGCTCAAGAACTATCCATAGAGCAAGACATACAGGGGGAAGTGGAGACACAGGAACGCATGGACCTGACCATGTCATCGACTCAACTAAAGAGGCCGCGTGTCTAGGAGCAGCCACATACACACAAAAAGACTAAGATGGAAAAAGCCTTGGAGACAGATTTTCTTGCTAGTAGTGAACCAGTGCATGATGACACTAAGGATTCTTTGAAGGAGCTGATGACAGAGCAGACAACTGTGTTGGGGGAGCTCAGGGCACAGTTGCAGGCATTACAGGTGTAACCCCCAAGAGGGATGATTCCAACCCTCATGGAAGGTACACTCACAACGGAGTAGATGGTGTGCAACCCCACAATGAACACCGTAGTATTACCAGCAGGCATTGTCCTAGTAGAGGTCGAGGGTGACATAAGGGGTTGGGGGTTGAATTTAGCCGCCCTGCCTAGAGAGACCCTTTGCCAGCTACAGGATGGGGTAACCGCTGAGCTCCGCACTAGGGAAGGTCGCGCTCTCCAAGTATTCATGGAACAAAAAGGAAATCTGGAGCAGGTCAGTCTACAGCGCGATGACTTGGTCACCCACAACCAAGAATTGGAGCAAGCCGTGGTGGAGGTCTGTAGTAATGTGCTAGAGCTGGACATGCTAGCGGAACTCCCAATAGTAGAAAAGATTCATCACATGGCGGTAGGATTCCGTAGGGCCCAAGAGGAGGTCGCGAAAGCTCAGTGGGAGTTGAACCTGTAGATCATAGAGCTAAGGATGACGACGCAACCTACTACACCCCTGGAAGTTAGAGAGCAACGCCACCACGCAATTCAAGCAAGATTGGAGGTGATAGAGCGCGCTGTACAAGACTGCATGGGATTGTTGGATCAGTCCCTTATTATGCTCACATCACTACAAGAAGAACCAACGTTGTAGTAGGTAGAGACATAAGCGCGGGAGTTGCAGCAAGCTTATGACAATGTCTGGGGAACTGCGCAACGGTCGCCATCAATCAACACTTGGCTAGGATGAG
The DNA here is from genome assembly GCA_031772625.1 of Pinus tabuliformis. NCBI lineage: Eukaryota > Viridiplantae > Streptophyta > Pinopsida > Pinales > Pinaceae > Pinus > Pinus tabuliformis. The sequence goes on along the minus strand of CM062810.1, from coordinate 147,530,156 downwards.
GGAGGCCCAAGCTTTGAAGGAGTAGGTGGACACCGCACGGTAGCAGGAAGCTGGGCTCAAAGCGCACATCTAGCCTTGGCTTGAGGAAGCATTCATGGTCACCACTACGACCAAGGAAAAGCTAACCCAGTTGTAGGACACACATGCACTAAGGCAGGCAGGTGCCTCCAATAATGCATCAGAACGCTGGGCACAATTGATACAATAGATGGCGAAAGAATGTGTGGTAGATGTCAGTGCAATGCAAAGGTTGCTGGAGGAACTATGAGCAAAGATCAACGAACCAGCCGAGTGACTCAGGATGAGTCAAGATGATTGTGTTGGGGGCCTGTTGCGTAGCAGAGGCCCTGCGTAATGGTTTTGGGGCTTAAAGCCCACAATTTTGGATAAAAGCGTAGTAAAAGCTCCGTGAGGTGCATGGAGAGTGAATGGTATTAGGTCAAGTCAAAGGGTTTTCCGCCTGAAAACAATGTAAAATAATAGAAGGAGAGTCAGCCTACCCATGGTCTGCAGACCATGGAAATGTATAAATAGAGCGAGGCTCTAAGGGTAGAGAGAAGTTCTTAATTTGGGATTTGAATATTATAGGTTTATGAATGCAATATTCACTCTGACTCTATAAGTTTGAGTCTTGGGTCATAGTAGGAGATAGAGGCTTCGCTGCTGTGTGCACGGAGGCCTGGTAGAGTCTGCAGCTGTTTGCGCGGACCCCTGCAGCTGTGTGTGCAGGGCAGGAATTGGATTATACTGGAACAAAGACATTAATAAAGATAAGTTGGTTTTGAAATATTGCGGATCTGTTATTATTCTGGTTTATACATTTTTTATGATTTATGATTTTATGAATTATGATGGTGCACTCTGGTTATTACTATTGAATGCTTGAATAAGACCTTAAGAGTTAGATCAGATCTATAATAAACACATTAATGATAATAATCTAAGAGGTGCCTCGACTCCGAGCTCCACAAAGGCCAGACAAGTAGTGTAGAGTAGCGTAAGAGCGCAGGTCGGTTCGTGACCCTTCCAGTCCCCATCAAGAAACTTGGTTCTAGCACTCTACCCTACTACCTCGGGTGAGACTTCAGTCCGTGCTCCGCGGACTATTGTCGAAAGGGCCGGTAGTGCGGGATTTGTTTGGATAAAACACTTCCAAACCTGGGTCAGGCCCCATCAAGCCAACACACTCCGATATGGTCCTTACACCATTACCAAGGTTGTAGGAGACAATGCATTTGAGCTCAACATTCCCCCATTCCTTGGCTTGCACCCAGTGTTCAACATGGACCGCCTTCGGCTGTACTTTCCACCATTAGTAGACACATCCGACATTGCAAAACAACTCACACCCATAGAGTTAAATCCAAATTCCATGGAACAAGCTACAATTGATCAGATCATGGACACATAGATCAAGCACACTCGACAGCAGAATATCCAACTGTATCGAGTTGTCAAAGCAATTCAACTCCTTCACCAGGGCAAGTGACTCACCAGGGACCAAGTTAGCAGAAATTTCCTCATCTCATGGAGGAACTCAACGCAATAGGGACCATTGCTTCCTAAGGGGGGATGAATGATCCAGGTGGATATTGGTGGCCACCAAGGATAATTTTAGGGGCGAATGTTCGCCCTTTGGCGAAATTAAGGGGTTTTAAATTTTTAGTGGATGAATATTTTGTATGATAGTACATTTTTACAAATCACCTCAAATAGCCCACCTTATTTTAAGGGAGAGTGTAAAAAAGGTAAATTTAGCCCTTGAAATTAGGACTTACAACCTTCCATTCGCCCATTTTCAAGAATAGGTTTTATTTAAGTGAATCCATTCGCCCATTTTCAAGAATAGGTTTTATTTAAGTGAATCCTATGGGCCAAATACCATATTTATAAAAGAGGTATGGTAAATTATTAAAAATATAAATAAATGAGAGGTAAGGTAAATAAATAAAACATTTTTTATATTTACTCCATAAGTCACCTTATATACATGTAAGGGTGTAAACAAATAAAAATATAAGTAAAGTGGAGGTATGGTAAATAAATAAAAAGTCTTTTTATACTTACTCAAAAGGTATGGTAAATAAATAAAAATATAAATAAACTAGACGTATCGTAAATAAATAAAACCTCTTTTTATATTTAGTCCATAACCCTCGTTCTATTTATGAAGGCTCAAGAAAGAGGTTTTATTTAAGTGAATCCTATGGGCCAAATACCATATTTGTAAAAGAGGTATGGTAAATTAATAAAAATATAAATAAACAAGAGGTATGGGTATGGTAAACAAATAAAACATTTTTTTATATTTACTCCATAAGTCACCTTATATTTACGAACACTCAAAAAATGGGTTATATTTAGGTGAAACCTATGGCCAAAATACTATGGGACAAATACCATGGACTAGATTGTTATTAATACCATGCAAAAAACCATTATTAACCCTAATATTAGAATTAATAAAAATAAAAATGGCACATGGTATTGACCCATGGTATTCACCAAACTGGCACATGGTATTGACCCATGGTATTCACCTGGAATGTAGCCTATTTAAATGGGGGAATTAAACCAGCATGTAGCCTATGCTAAGATTCACTAGGACTTTACAATGTTTTATTATTTAGTGAAAGACTCGCCAAGATCTTACAAGATTTTATAATTGAGTAAAATATTCGCCATGCCTGGTGAAAGATTCGCCAAAAAATTATATATACATATTATATTATTGATAAAATCGCCTTCCATTTTTCCTATATACCATGGAGATTCGCCCATTTATTATATTTATAAATTTAGGGGGGGTTCTTAAAATTTTCCCTGGTGGCCACCTACCAATTCCACTTGGACCCCCACCATTGCTTCTTTCATTTTTTTAGTTTCCTTAATTGTAGCATAGTTTACTATTTTTAACAGGTTTTCGGGTCCTAAACTTCCGAAACCGTTTTGAGGCCCTAAACGATGTTTTTTTGGAAATCTACTGCCAACGATTTTGTATCTAAAATCATCTTTTTCATCGTAATCTTCAGAGAGATCTTTCCAATAGGCTATCATGCGCGTCATAATATGACAAAGTCATCACCCTGGGAAGTTGGTTGTCCAACTCACCCCAATGGGGCCCATAAACTCTTAGTGTTACATCTGCTCGGGTTAGGGTTTTGGTTGTTTAGGGTTTTCTCTTATTGTTCAATAATAAAAAGGCCCTTGAGCCTCATTGTAGTTCAGTTTAGAGGCTTGTAGCCACCACATCTCTTCTCAGAGATAAGCTACCATCACCCTAGCTGGTGTATTTCCATTTCTATTTGTAAGCATATTTCAGTATTTTACATTAATGAAATGAAGGATTATTTCTCTGCATCTCTATGTTTATGGTTATTTCTGTAATTTGTTGCGTTCCTATTTAAATCTGGATCAAATCCCCACAAATCCACTCACTTCATCACGAATTCAAAATTCCACACCACTTACTCAAATTCGAATTCCATTTGTAGGTCGATTGAGACTTCATGAAGTCTCAAGATCAGAAATCCAATCCAAAACTTCACCTACTTCCTCTACTGAAGTTGTAATTGAATAAAATCCTACATCCCCAACTACATGAGTAGTTTCTCTATCCTCCGCTGGTGAACAAATTCTAGGAGAAGCATTAGAAATTTCCAGTGAAGAAGAGGAACAAGAAACGTATTTTTTGCCACCCATTAATAGAGGAACCAGAAGAATCAGAAGAACCTTACATTAGTTCTGAGGAATCTATCATGGTTGAAGAAGGGGAAGGATAGGTACACAATGTCAATGGTGAGTAAAATAGGATTGGAGGAGGTAGAGGTAGAGGAGGAGGTGGAGATAGGAATAGAGGAGGAGGTAGAGGTAGAGGAAATCAATATCCCTTTGGATTTCCTATTTTCGATAAAGATACAACCCTCACAATGAAAACTATTTCACCTTCTATTATTCCTAATTTCCACGGAAAAAGAAGTGAAGACCCATAGACATTTCTATTCGAATTTGAAGTATTATGCTGATCATATGATTATCTGCATGATGCTCAAAAACTAAAATTTTTCCCTGCTACCTTAAAGGATTCAACATTAAAATTGTTCATGAGTTCAGGAATGAATTCTATAAGAACATGGGCACAAATGAAAGAGGCTTTCTTAGGAAAATATAGAGATTACTGTATGCCTAGTAACATTAAAGATGGAGTCTTCAAAATGACACAAAAGGAAGATGAAAATTTTGAAGACATAGTAGAGAGATTTGTCTATAATATTAAATGAGAAAAAATGGATAATTTGGATGAGGAAACTTCAAAATCCCTCCTGATTAATGCTATCAAAGATGAATGGATTGATCTCCTTAACTTAATAGGAAAAGGAGATATTTCTCAATTACCATTTGTAGATATCTGTGATTTATGTGTACATATCTCAAGGGGTAAAGCACAAGTTGGAAAGAGTCCTAGAGACCCTCTCTTATCAAGAATTAATAAATTTGTAGTTGGGATAGTCAGTAGGGTAGAATTAACAAGCTTGCTTGATACTTTCAAGACAGATATTTTAGGGAGTCTAAGTGAATAGGTAGACACCCTTAAAATACAAAACAAACAAAAATATGAAAATGATGCATTATCCATTTTATGTCCTAGATGTCGAAAGAAGCATGCCCAAAGAGAGTCTCCCTTAGATTCAAAAGCTATAGAAACTTGTGCCATTGTGTAGATAACCATGATACTAAGGAATGTCCTTCTTTACCAGGTCTCAAGACTATATTTAATGATGAAGGAATATAGGAACAAGTAGACCCTCTTTACTTTATAGCCAAGGGACCATGGAAAAACTTCCAACCAAATCAACCACAAGGCTTTAGACCAAAGCAATTTGCTCAACCTTCACAAAATAATGGAATCCATCTTAGCAGCCTTGGGCTCAGCAACAATCACAATCTTAGATTCAAGGATGGAAAAACCCTTATGTGGCTTATGCTCAATATCAACAATATTCACCATCCTATCTTCCACCACAATTCTTACCCCATTCTAATTAAATTCCTCAAGCTAATCAATTACCTCAAGTCCAAGTTCAGAGTCAAAATCCACAGCTCTCCCTACCATTTGCAAAAAAACCAAATCAACTACCCACTCAACCACTTCCGAATCCTAATAATAGGAAGTCACAACAACTTGGTATGGAAGGGAAAAATCCTCAAACCTATGTAATAACTCCACTAGATCTAAATAATGTCCAATTAAGGTCTAGAAGAGTATTGCAAAGAAAACCCCCTATTGCTATTCAGGAAGCAAGAAGAAATCTTCAAAACCATAAAAATAAATCTGAAGGAGAGACTTCTCTCCCTCAAAAAGAAAATAATCAAATAGAAAATGTTCTAATAAATACTCCTATTATAGAACAACCCTTGGTATCAATTAGACCACCTTTTCCTAAACGATTGAAAATTAATTAAGGAGTAGAAAAACAAATCACATTGCCTGATTATAATATGATGGATGAATTAAGAAATGTCTGTATCAAAATTCCTTTATTACAAGACATAAAAGAAATACCAATCTTTGAAAAAACAATTAAGGAATTAAGTACTCAAAGATCACGAAGAAAAAGAAAAGACATAAAAAGAATTCAATTAGTTAAGAGAATTGTAGACATCATGATGGGGAAACAACAATCCAAAAATATCTATATCCAGGGAGACCCATTGTAAAAATTCACATCAATGGAATTGAAATACCAAACACAATGATTGATCTAGGAACAACCATAAACATAATGAGTAAATAGGTTATGGATTCACTTAGGCTTCCTAACCTTCAATACACACCAACACTATTACAATTAGTAGATAGGTTTGTGATTAAACCCGATGGTGAGTTGGAAGATGTTTTTGTATCCTTAGATTCTTGGGAATATCCTGTTGATTTCATGGTCTTGACACCCAAGAAGAATTTAGGAGGACATCCATTAATCCTAGGAAGACCTTAGTTAGATATAGCTGATGCTTTCATCGGTTGTAGATCAGGTGACATGTTTATCTTAGATGGAAATTCTACAAAGAAATTTACCTTATACCCACCTTCAAGAACAACAATAGAGATAGAGAGTGAGAAATGGATAGATGATGATGATGATATTAAACCTGTTTTCATTACTGAACAAGTAAGAGAGGAGGACCAAATTTTAAATCTATTGGAAAATAATGAATCTTCCTCGCACTATGACCATAGTCGAAATGAATATCTCTCATCTAGACAAGTATCTTTGCTCTCCATGGAGAAATTTGGGAATTATTTAATAGAAATTTTTCCAGGTAAAACTTTGAATGTCAATGAAAACTTGGAAGAATTACAAAAGAATCAACTGGTAGAAGTTTTACGAAAACATTCTTCTGCTTATGCATGGGAATACACTAATATGAGAGGAATTGATCCTAATACTTGCATGCATCATATCTACATTGAACAAAGTGAAAGACCAGTTAGATAGCCACAATGAAGAATGAACCCAAATTTAAAAGAAATTGTTAAGGAGGAATTACAAAAGCAGCTAAATGCAGATTTTATCTATCCAATATCAGACAGTCAGTGGGTTTCACCCCTAGTAATTGTTCCAAAGAAAAATAGAAAATGGAGAGTATGCATCGATTATAGGGAATTGAATAAAGCAACATTAAAAGACCACTTTCCACTTCCTTTCATATATCAAGTCTTAGACACATTAGCAGGGAAAAAGTATTTTTCATTTTTGGATGGTTTTAGTGGATATAAACAGATTCAGGTAGCACTTGAAGATCAAGATAAAACCACATTTACCTATCCATGGGGAACTTATGCTCACTGAGTACCTCGCTTTGGATTATCCAATGCTCTGACAACATTCCAAAGAGAAGTCCTCAAAATTTTCTCTGATCTTATTCATGATTGTGTGGAAGTGTATATGGATGATTTCACAGTTTATGGAGATTCTTTTAACGAAGCACTTGAAACTTTAGAAAATGTTTTAATAAGATGTAAAGAAAGAAATCTTTCATTAAGTCACAAGAAATGTTTCATGATGTTTAACGAAGGAATTTTTGTAGGTCACCATATTTCAGGAGATGGAATTAAGATGGACTCATCTAAAGTTGAAGTCATTTCTAAATTATCAGTGCCAAACTATCAACGAGATGTTAGGAGTTTTCTTGGTTTTACTAGTTATTATAGAATATTTGTAGAAAACTTCATAAAAATTGCATCTCTACTCTTTAAGCTACTTACCAAGGACTGTGAATTCAATTGGAATTTGATTGTCAAGTTGCCTTTGAAACTTTGAAAAAGAGAATTTGTAAAGAACCTATCTTAAAAGGACCTAATTGGAAATTTCCTTTCCATATATCAATTGATGCTTCAGATACAGCCTTAGGAGTCATGTTAGGGAAAAAATACCATATTCCTTGTGCAATCTATTATACCAGTAAAAATTTAACGCCTACAGAGCTAAATTATACTGTAACTGGGAAGGAGTTCTTAGTCATAGTTCATGCCATTAACACATTCAGACATTATATAACTGGCTATGAAAATTTCATTCACACAGACAATTCTGCCATTAGATACCTTATGAATAAACCAATCACTAATAGAAGAATAACTAGATGGCTCTTATTGTTACAAGAATTCAACATCACCATTCTAGATAGACCTAGAAAACATAATACAATTGTTGACTTTTTATCTAGAATTTAGAATGATAATAATGATGAACCTGTAGAGGATAAATTTCCTGATGAATATCCTTTTGCAGTATCTACTAAATCACTTTGGTATGCAGATATTTCTAACTATTTAGCTATAGGGAAAATTCCATTTCATTTGTCTCCTAGAGAAAAGAGGAGGATAGTTCATAATGACACATCTTATTCACGGATAAACAAGGAATTATACAAAACAGGACCAAATCTCATCATCAGAAGATGTGTTCAAGAAGATGAAATACGATATATACATAAAGCCTTCCTTGATGAATCATGTGGCAGACATTTTTATGACAAGAATTTCTTATAAAGTCCTACTTTTAGGATATTATTGGCCTTCCATTTTCAAGGATACCAAGGAATATGTTAAAAGATGTGACAGTTGTCAGAGAATGGGCAAACCTACTCTTTCAAATGAAATTCCATTACAACCACATGTGCTCATTGAACCATTTGAAAAATGGGCACTAGATTTTGTTGGTCCAATCAGTCCACCTTCAAAGCAAAAAAGGTATATTCTGGTATGTACTGATTATGTCACTAAATGGGTAGAAGCTAAAGCACTTCCTTTTGATACTGAAAATGCTGTAGTTTGATTTATTTTTGAGGATATTTTCAATTGTTTTGGTGTTCCAAGAGAAATTGTAATAGATCAAGGAAGACAGTTTACATCCAAATTAGTGCAGAATCCTGTGGAGTAGTACAAAATCAAGCATCGAAAGTCCACTCCATACCATCCACAAGCCAATGGACAAGTTGAGTCTACAAATAAGGTGATTGAAGCAATTCTTACCAAGACTGTACACCTACATAGGAAGGACTAGGAAAAAAAGCTTCCAGAAGCTTTGTGGGCTTATAGAACTACATGGAGTAATATAGGACATACTCCCTATGAACTTGTTTATGGGAAGCAGGTCTCACTTCCAATATAGTTCTATATCTAGACCTATAAAACAATAGTCGAGTTGGATCTTGACTTATCAGAAGCAAAAAAGCAAAGGATGAGACAAGTCAATGAGCTTGATGAAATAAGACAAGAAGCCCTCTGGAAGAACATCCTATTTCAACAACAAAGATCTAGATGGCATGATAAATACATTAAAGAAAGGAAATTTCATCTAGGAGATTGGGCATTAGTCTTCGATTCAAAGTTCAATAATTTCCACGGAAAATTCCAAACCCACTGGCTTGGACCTTATGAAGCTGAAAATATCTTTGACAATGGTGCAGTTAGAATCAGGACTATTGATGAAGAGAAAATTCCTCTTTTAGTGAATGGACATCAACTTAGACTTTATCAGAAGCCATTGACAAAAGAATATTTTGTCAAAATTTTCCAAGATAATTTAGAATTGAAAATGGTTGAGAAGAATTCTTCTTCTTTTCCACCTTAGAAATTTTATTTTTCTATATATACATAAAATAAAAATAATATATATATATATATATATATATATATATATATATATATATATATATATATATATATATATATATATATATATATATACATATATATATATATATATATATATATATGTATATATATATATACATATACATATATATATATATATATATATATATATATATATATATATATATACATATACATATATATATATACATATATATACATATACATATATATATATACAGATATATATATATATATATATATATATATATATATATATATATATATATATATATATATATAATGTATAAACATGACATGCTTATACAAAAAATTTGAAGTGAAAACCAACTCATGTTGGCACCTTAAATTTTCTCTTTTCCAAAAAGAAATTCCCCTTTCCTAAAGTTTTTTTCCTCAACTACAGAATTAGTAACTTTCTGCAGCTCGGACAAGTTTCTGCAGCTCTAATAATATTTTTGTAGCCAATTTGATAGGAACACTTAGTGACTCAAATTGAAGAATAATTGACAGTGCAAAGTACCTGCAGAAGATATCAAAGGACAAATAAGGTTAGAAAATCAGTCAAAGGTATGTGATACTTTAATCTTACAATAAGGGATAATATATTGCATATATGAACTATGAGGACATAGCACTGCCGAAATAAAATGAAATCATTGCAAATCATGGGTGATGGTCGCTTGTCAAAATCATCATAATCCACCATTTGAACTCTTGTCTTGTCCCCATTCCGAATCTATAGAAGTAATCGCCGAATCATTAACTTAAATGAGCTCTAACAGTTAACTCATTCTCACAGCCTTCATTATAATTAACTTTTTCTATCATTTCTCCGAATTTACATAGCCTCTCCATCTCTCCACCACTGAATGAAACCCTACCAACACCATTTTTCCTGTCAAGTAAACAATCCTTGAGAGAAAACATCTTCCATAATGGGTGTTATTTTCTGAACAGAACCAACATGAAAGAAGTTCTTGGAAGGATATGTTGAAAATAGCAACAAGAAATGTTAAAAATAGAATCCAGAGTATTCCAATTTTAATTGTCCTTGAATTAAAATTGAGAATTAAAATTTGAATTTAGTCTCACCAGTTGCTTGAAAAATAATTAATCAATTCATCTTGGATTAATTAGTTGGAGAAATTCAAGCTAGAAGTCTTTGTGAAGTCATGCAATAGTTATCCCTTAAATTAAGGAGATTATACCTTAATTAAGGAGATAATATTGAGTTGTAATTAGTTAGCTTAGTTTACTGAGTTAAGTCCAGTTAAATTAGTTCCAAACTATTTGAGGAACTAATTGTGAGTTCAGTTAGTTAATGCATGGATGCATCCAACTAGTGTACTCCAGATAATTGAAGATTCTCTCAGCAGTAACTCATGCATGTCTATTCAGAGAAATAACCAGTTGAGCTAAATGTCAAGGACAGGTTACTATCAGCTGCATGGGTTTTACTATAAAGGAAACTCATCCATGCAGAAGGAATAGGTTCCTTGAGGATTGCGTAGTTTTACAGGATGTGAGATCAGTGTTACACTTGGTAATAGTAGGATCACCCAGGAGAAATACTGCAAGGAAATAGGAGGCTTGGAGGGCAGAGGAGAAGGTTTGTGAGAAGCCTTGTTTGCCTGTGAGCATCCAGGAGGATTGTACTGAGAGTTGGCTAGCTATGAGAGCTAAAGCTGTGTGTAATCCTGAGATATTTCCACTTGTATGATAATACAGATAGCGGGGTTTTTAGCTGAGGCTTTCCCTAGAGTATTCTTCTGTGTTTCATGTGCATTGATTATGCTTATGGTTATATGTGTTCTGCTTGATATTGCTCAAAAAGCTTTCGCAAGTTTGATTGTAGAAGTAGATTAAAATATTTTGCTTTATTTATATTGCATTATCAGGTTAATCTATAGTGAGAATTTCTACAGGATATCCTCAGACCAGGGAGTTGTTGCAGAAACTACATTGGCTACAATTCATTGAGAAATTTGATGGTTTCCACAGGGAGGTAATGAAGACTTTTACATGTTCTTTTGATGGAACGGAGGTTGAAATAGGAGACATCAAGTTCACCATAATGGAGTCCCTGATTGCAGAAGCTACCAAATTACCCAGAAGTGGAGGAAAATGGTTCAAAAACAGAGGGATCGATGGGGAAGACTGGAAAGTATTCTTGAAAAATCCAAACATGGACACCACCATATTCAGAAAAGGTATTCCTAGTACAACCCTTAATAATAAATGGAGGAATTTGCTCCTTGTACTTCAGAAATTTATTACTTGTGAAGGTCGGTTTAGATGCATGTTTTTCTACCAAATTAGGATAATGATGAATTTTCTTGAGGAACATCAAATGAATATTCCATATTTCCTCTTGCATAGCCTTAAGAAAATGTCAATGAATGTTCAAAAGAAAATTCAGTCCATAAACAATACAATGTACCATCATGGACTGATAAAAATCTTGATTGAGTTTCACCTTCAGAGTCTAGGTGACAATTGGGAAAATTTTCTGGTAAGAAATCATTTTGAAGATAAAACACCTGAACAACATAGTGGTAATAGAACCTTCAAGGGAAGGAAGACAAAAATGGAAACAGTATAAGGACAGGAACCGTAGTCCCAACAGGAAATATCAGAGGATGAACTACCCATAGTAGATATTTTGCAGAAAATGAAAGAATGGAATCTTAGAAGAAAGAAAGCCGGTAGAAAAACAGAAGATTTGTCCCAAACTAATATCCTTCCTCAGAAAGAGAATCCAAAAGCTAAAAATAAGAAAACTCAAGGATTGCAAACCACAGGTCTAAGAAGAAGTATCAGATTTAATAAAGTACAACAAGCAGTCTCAGGAGTTGCAGAATATATCGATCTTGAGGAGAAAGAACAAATTGAAGACCGTGAAGACTCTACAGGAGAATCACCAAAACTGTCACCAAGGGTGTCACCATCCACCTTCATTTCACCTCCAAGAAGTCGAGTACACATTCCAGGTGTTGATCCTGTTCAAAAATAAATTTATGACTATATAGAGTCATTAGAAAGGAAGGAAGCAACAAATAAAGATTCAATTCAAAGTCTAGGAGAAGGAAGTAATCAGTTCAATGAGCCACAAGAACCTTTATCATCTAATGTTTTAAAGCAAGAAATCTTTGAGCTGGAGACATTGAAAAGATACCTCAAAAATGAAAATAAAACACTGAAAGCACAAAATGGGATTCAAATTTCCAAGAGTGACAACCTTATTCTTCACTTGAGTTTATGGTAGAAAAAGAACAAGAAGTTGAAGAAAGAAAATAGAGAAATGCAAAGAGAAATCATCAACTTAAAATATAAAATCCTCATGAAGAAACCAAGAATGCCAGTGGTTGCCAGAAAGAAGAATAAAGTGAATCATCAGTATGATAGTTAGAAGGTACAAGAGAATGACAATGATGAGTTTTATGAGGACATACAAAACCTCTAGCATGGGGGAATGTCAAGTCCAAGGATTGCTTTAGCTTGACATCCTTTTTGCCCATATTTCTTCCCTTTTCATATTCCTATCACCCAAATAAATGAAATAAACATAAGGTTTTGTTAAGGTAAGCACTTACATTTCTTCTTTTTCATGTTTTGTCCATATTCCTTATTGTTTTATTAATGTTTTCATTCAACTACCGAATTGACTTGATTTTGCAGCTAATCCACAGATCTGTAGCGACCTCCATTGTTGACAGGGTTCGAGTGCACTAGCTCAACAAAAGAATATATGGATAGATGAGGAAAGATCCCCTCAAGGATTCTTTCCTATTCTCTCAATCCAATCCTTCAAGATAATCACACTACAATACGGTCAACCTCAAAGTCAAGATAATTGCACTGCAATATGCCAGAACAAAATCTGAATTTTACGAAATACTATCAATTTGCTTTTCCAAATAGAAAATCGATGAATTAGTGATATAATTTTGTTTGATAGGGATCGTAATAAAGATACTTAGGCTTAAAATTCTCATGATGTTATTTGAAGAAACGTTATAAGAACAATGACCACTCTATGTTTTGGTGCGCGCCGCTGTATGTAATTTTGAAAACGTTCTAATAAAACTATTTTCGACTAATAGATTTTGATTTGCTTCCCATGTTGCATTGATTGAAGTGGCTGATTGTCTTGTGGAGGGCCCTTGTGTCTAGTTTAGGTTTTTGATCCATTACAATTAGATTTCCTTTGATTTCTTAGAATTAAATTATGGATGCTCTGTTTTATGTTTTAGGATGCAACCCAATGAAGTCCACGATTGAATTGATATCTGCATCGGAAATTTCATTTTCTTTCTACCTAGGATAATTTACTTATTTCATTTGCTTTCTACCTAGCATAGTTTGATCATCTCATTTGCTTTCTACCTAGTATAATTCAGTTATCTCATTTCACAGTTTGTTTGTGTTATAGCTTATAAATTTAAGTTCTTGTTTGAGTGAAGTTGCAATAAGTTAAAGAGTGGCAGTCTTTTTCTTGGCAACTGAATTCAAGCATTATTCATTCCCAATTCGATAAAGTAGATATCTTTTGCACATGCTTTCTTACTTAGTCTAGTTTTGTTGTAGCATAAAATTAAAAATAAAATAAAAAACAATCTAACAGAGTAGAATTTAGGATCACTCTTCAACCATCCACAAAAAATGATTCAAATAAGATTAATTTTAGAATAACCAGCTAGAAGATTTTAGGAACAATAATATAATATACACAGTAACACCATCTCCATACTAATTCTCAATTTAGACATTAACAATAACATAAAAATCTTAACGACATAAAATAACTTCTCGCACATACAATGCACTTGTGCTTCATTAGTTTACCTACCCTAGTCGATAATTTATGCTGACAATTTAAGAACATTAAATTGACTAAACAATCATCCAAGAATTTCTCATTTATATAATGTAAAGGAAGTTTCCCCCTCGAAGAGGCTAGTTTTTAAGTCTTTGATATATCTTTTATTTTATTTTGTGAGATGGTTGCATAACACATCTTCTCATACCAACATCTAGGAGCTTGTTTGAGACCATGAAAGGAACACTAAATCTAGCAAACATGTGAAGGATCCTACACAAAACGAGGTGGATACTCCATGTAAATATCCTCATGTAGATCTCCATACATAAAGGAACTCTTGTTGGAATTTGAGTAGCCATGGTCGATATTTTCATCTTAAGAAGAAATGGAAAATTTAAATTAATATTTAATGCCTCCTAAACTACTCAAGTCGGCCTCCTATTGTTCAAGTCATCCAGGCCCCTTTGGAGGCACCCTTTTGACCCTCTTTGAAAACTATATATAGGATATCACTTCTCCTCATTCAAACATTTACTTTTGTCTTGGTTATCTCTGATCCAACAAAGTTAGAAGCAGTAGAAAGGGTCCAAAAATTAGAATGAAAAGGAGGGTTTGACCCCTGATCTTGTTACTGGTTATTGGTTTGTTATTATCTTGATGTTGTTGTTTCTAATGAATTGATGAATGTCGAACTCTCTCTCATAAGGAAAGATTTATGGGTTTTCCCCTTGTGGGTTTTTCCCTAGCCATGGGCCTAATTTTTTTGTCTCTTCTCTCGTTGTCTCATAGTTATTTTTACTTCTCTTTCATGTTTAATGTTTGAAATTTTCTTATGTATAACTTGTTAACGATATTAGATGTTATATATATGCAATTGATGCTACCTAATCCTTGGAATTAGTTATTGTTGAAGGAAATTATTTTTAGTTTGTTCCTCTGAGAAAAATCAACACGGTTTTAGAGAAAAGAATTAAAGAGCAGACATGAAATGAGAGTCTGAATTTTCTCTAATGAAGGGCCAAATTCTTGTGGTACATTATTGTTTTTGGACCAAGATTCTAAAGTTTATTAAGAGGCTGAAATTCAGTAAGAGCTAAAGGTCTGTCGTATTGTTCAAGCCTAAGCCTCCTCATTCATGAACATATCTGACCTCCCTCATTCCTTTGATCTAATACACTTATCTATATGACAAGAAATCTTGTCTAGAACCTTTTGGCACCTAGGTGGCACATTTATGTGAGTTATGTGGCACCACTTATGCAAGTGTTGTAGAATCTAGTTACTGTGTAAATATGTGAGTTTGTGGAAAGTTTCTCTTTGAAAAATGTGAGTTATGTGGCATTACTAGTTCAAGTTTTGTGGCATCATCAAATGTGAGTTTTGCAACAAGTATCTATGTTGTTCATATGAGCTTATATGTGGCACTATTCTCTATTCATGTGAGCCTCTCTGTGGATGTATTTTCTATGGTTCATATGAGCTTCTTTGTGGAATTTTTCTCATATGGTATGAAAGCTTCTCTATATGGTATGGAAGTTTCTCTGTGACACTATTCTATGTGAGATTCTCGATGGATCCTTACCTTTGTAAAGAAAAGTTCAGTGGTTCTCCTAATTTATAGACATGAGGCTATATGTGTGTGAGTGTGTGTGTGTGTGGAACCATGCAAGTTTATGAAGCACATTACACTAAGAGTTTGAGCCTAATCGAGCCGAATTATGGTGATATTATTATATCTTTGTGGTATTATCATTCAACAAATGCTAGTGAAAAAACTGAGCTCGCTCATGCAAGTCTCTATGGAATTTAAGAAAATATAAATTTTATTATCGCTCTGAAAAAAATTTCTACGACATCTGAACTAAATGATATCTATGTTATTGATTTTTCAAGAATGTGAATGATCCATGACTATCCAAGATCTGAAACTGAGGTTAAGGTTCAGTAACCTTTGTACATCCAAGTGTGGTAAATCATTGTGTCTATCTATGTGTTATTGAAGGAGGGACGAGAAACTTGGATTATGTTGTAGGCTGAATATACCTCACTTAGGACCAAGTTGTTTGTAATCTAAGTAGAGGATGCAGAAGTCAAAACTGAAGTTATAAGCCAAGAATCTTTATGATAACCAAGTCTATCTGAAATCTGAGAAGCATGTCGAGTCCCTATGTTATCTATGTTTGTTTACCCTCACTAAGTAAGGATATTAGGTTGAATATTAGTGTTCCATCTATGGATTTAGGATTAAGTCAAAAATCTC
The DNA here is from genome assembly GCA_031772625.1 of Pinus tabuliformis. Lineage (NCBI taxonomy): Eukaryota > Viridiplantae > Streptophyta > Pinopsida > Pinales > Pinaceae > Pinus > Pinus tabuliformis. The sequence goes on along the minus strand of CM062810.1, from coordinate 147,513,890 downwards.
TAAAGATCGAAGGAATGTCACTAAAGAAAAAGTATGATCTAAGAAGTTTGATTTGAATCTAAGCCTAAAGTGGTATGTATATATAGTATACATACAACAAAAGGAGGTTGGTGTTATCTTAAAATTCTAAGGATACAAGCATCTATATATATATATATATATATATATATATATACATATATATACATACATATGGCGAGTTGTAAGTCTATGAATAAAAGGGATTAATGTTAGAACATTGCATTGGAATCTCAACAAGACCTGGAAGCTCCTTTAAAGGTCTGCTAAATCTAAATATAAAGTACTACAAGAATAAGAGGCTACATGAATATATGAATATTTTTGTATATGCTTATGATATGTATGATATAGTGAAAGGAAATACTATTACGATGACGTTGGACATTAGAAATATATGCAAAGATGATAAGACATATTAAGAGGTTGAAATTCCTCTTCAAATCCTGAAGGCTAATCAAATTATGAGAAGAATACATGTTTTGATATCTTGTTGAATGGTTGAGACTTGATGAGATTAAATAAATTAGGGTTTAGAAGACTATATTTCTTGGTTGAAATGTAGGAATTTTTTTGGGTTTGTAAAATCTTAGGATTGTTGATGTCGAGATTGACGAAGTTGGGAAAAAATGAACAGATGAGTGGGTTTTAAACCCTAGAATAATATTTAATAATTATTAGGTTTTGGAGTCATAACCATAGATAATCAATTGATAACCCTATCTAGGGTTGGATATGAAAGCCTAGGGCTTAGAGATTAATTTCTTCCACTTAAAAGAAGAAACCCTAGCTCCTAGAAGAAGTGACATCTTGATGATGAGATTGATTTGTAGGTTGGATGCAAAAAGGCTAAGATTAAGAGGGAGATGACATGCTCTCAAAAGATAAGTATCTTGTATTTATCTTATTTTAAATCGCTATGGATGTGTTTTTTCTTATTTTCTTCATATACTTTTTTCGGTTGTATTTGTTCTTCTTTTCCTCCTAGTAAGGACTATAGGTACATGATGAATATTGTCAAAGTTATGGCATAGATGAAAATATTGGAAGAACAAATCTTGGGAAAATAAGGCTCATGATTAGATGAGCTTTGGACTCATAGGGAAAAGACAACATCATCTAGATTGAAGCATTTTTTGGTCTATGATGAAAAGAAGTCAATTCCAAGATGAAGATGCCTAGAAGTTTTAAAGGGCAATGTTGATCTTAATATGCTATGTATTGATTATATGTTTCTAACAAGGGCCAAGGATTTTTATGTCCTATGTAAGATGGATATGTTTTCATAAAGGAAAGAGGTTGGTGAATTTTTTTTTGTGATTTGGAATAATGGACTGCAAGTCCATGGACATCTCCATGATGAAAAATTTGAAGAAGATGCAAGACAATATTTCTTACTTGGTTGATTATTTGATTGGCTCGTTGACATATCTGTTGCATATTCTGATGATTTTTTTCTGTAAAAATCCATGGTTGAAGCTAAATAAATAGCTAATTTTTTAGCCTATTGTTATCTATTGGATTGTTTGATCAAATACTAAAATCCACCATGGTTTCTTTTCTGCAGTTGAGCAGGTTACTGATGTTTGGTTCTGTGAGAAACTTGGAATCACTGAGAATCATTCTTGGAGGGGGAACATTGATTATATAGCATCATGAATATTCCTTGAGATGTAGTTGAGAGAACAATGGATTTGTTGGGAAGATTCTCACTCCCTTAGGTCAGTTGGCCAAAAGACCAATGAATCTGGTTAGGGAGCTTGATTCTAAGGCATGAAGTGATCCCTTGGGTCATGATGACTGAGAGGCCAATGGGTTTGGTTGGGGACATTAATTTCGTGATCTCTCCCATAGGTAATTGCTGAGAGATCTATGGATTGTTCAGGGAGATTGGTACTGAGTTCCCTTCCTTGGGTCAATTGACTAAGAGGTCAATTAGTTTGGTTGGGAATGATGAGTTCTCTCCCTTGAGTTGTGGACCAAAATACTATATAGTGAGGGATTGAGATAGGGATTCCTCCCTTGGGTCATGGACCAAGAGACATTGTTTATGGTCAGAGAGATGGACCTTGTGTAACCATTGCATATGGTTGAAGAGTTTGGCCTCATGAACGATATTGATTGATGGATGTGTTTGATGCTATGTATCTTTATTTATGATGAGACTTGTGATCTCTCCCTTGGGTAGTTTCTAAGAGACCTATGGATTTGTCGAGGAGATTGATCTTGAAAGTGAGAGAGACTAATACACATGATTTCTCTCTTCTGCTATTGTTGAGAGACCTATAGATTGGTTGGGGAGATTAATATTGAGAGAGAATGAAAAGTACCTCCTAGTTAAGAGGGACTGTTGGAATTTGAATTTCCATGGTTTGTATTTTCATCTTAAGAAGAAATGGCAAATTTGAATTAATATTTAATGCCTCCTAAATTACTCAAAGCAGCCTTCTATTGTTCAATTCATCCAAGCCTCTTTGGAGGCACCCTTTCAACCCTCTTTGAAGATTATATATGGGAGATCACTTCTCCTTATTTGGGCATTGACTTGTGCCTTGATTATCTCTGATCCAAAAAAGTTAGAAGAAGGAGGAGGGGGCTGAAAATCAGAAGGAAAATGAGGACTTTGCACTTTCTCTTGTTATTGGTTACTTGTTTATTTTTTATCTTGATGTTGTTAATTTTCAATGAATTGATGAATTTTCAACTCTTACTCTCATAAGGAAATATTTCTAGGTTTCTCCCTTGTGGTTTTTTCCCTGGCCTTGGACCTAATATTCTGTGTCTCTTATCTCATTATCTCATGGTTATTTTTACTGCTCTTTCATGTTTAATGGTTGAAATTTTCTTCTGTATAACTTCTTAATGATATTGGATGTTATATATCTGTCATTAATGGTAACTAATCATTGGAACTAGTTATCATTAAATGGAATTGTTTCTAGTTTGTTTCTCCTAGAAAAATCAACACCTTTTACATCTATTTGGTAAAATGACCAACCTGAGGATATGGCTAGAGAAAGAACAAGACATATATAATCCACTTGGAAACATGGGAAAAGGTGGCATAATAATTGATCTCTCCAACTCGTGAAAATATCTTGGCCACAAGACATGCCTTATGTTTGTTAATAAATCCATCTGCAACATATTTGGTTCTATATACCCACTTGCAATGGACCAACTTACATTCCTTTGGAAGAGGAATAAGATCTCAAGTATGATTCTTCATCGAAGAAGAATGCTCATTTGTCATGGAAGCTGCCCACTCGAGTAGTCCAATAGTGTCGCAAAAAGGGTAATTCCATTTTACTGTGGTTGATTTGAGGATATAGAGTTGAAATCAATTGTCATATCCACATCTATTATGATTCTTTCTCTCATGATGGATCCTCCTTAAATATCCATCTAGAACAAGTTTCTCCTAATTTGACTGCTCAGGTTTTGATGCTGTTGTTGGTAGGTTTTCTTCTGGATGAGAACATTCAACATAACTTTCTTATTTTTCTAGATCTATAAAAGCATCACAATGATTAGAACCATTATAAACAGTTAAATATGAGGAAGGAGGGGAAGAGGATCATAGGTTGTTGTTCTCATCAAAATGAACATCTCATAGGAACAAAAATTCCTATAGGTAGGATCGAAGAGTCAATAAGCCTTCATTTCCTCACAATAACTAACAAACACCAATTGCTAGAAGTTCTTTTCCATGGATTTGTGCTCTTCATATGGAATTAATTCCCAAGCAAAACTATGAAATATCCTTCAGGATGATACAATAGGCTTCTCATGTGTCCAAGCTATCATTGGACTCATATATTGCATTTCCTTATGAGGCATCTTGAACTACTTTATGAGCCATGTTGAGTTTCCTTATGAGGTTCCGAGTTCTTCAACCGAGTCATGCAAATTTCCATCTGATGTAGGCCTATCCTTGGTCTCCAAAGATGCTATAGGAACCAACAAATCCATACTTAACCGAGGAGATAGAAAACTTGTGTCCATGCTAAAATAATCATTCTAGATACATTAAGATTCAATGATCGACTTTATTTGCACATTTGATTGGTATAGGAGAGTCAAACTATCCACATTGTTCAGCATGTAATCTAACCAATGATCACTTCAATTCTGGAAATGTTCACAGATAAGTAAGATGAGACCATGGAAAAACTCTCATAATCTGTTGACTTTTTTGTGATTTAATAGTTTTTTATTGCATTGTTGGAACCTATGGAAGCTTGGAATGACTATGCGTAACTCTGTGATACCCCCATGCAGAAATAAAAACACTATTTATATGCCAACACAAGACAATTCTCATTACACATGTAGATACTCTCCCAATCTACGCTGAAACTACAACTATAAAAATATTAGAAAGGATCCACTTCAAATTACAAAGTATCTGGTATGGTTTTGAAGCCAGCAATAAGCGGCATAAATATCATAATTATTTTATTTTCTTCATCCAAAAACAATCACTATAACAAGAATTTTACATCAACGTTTTGAAATACGCACAGAACCATCTTTGTTCATATTATTCTTTTTAGTTTTTCTAGAATTTAGAAATTAGTTTTTATGGATTTAAATAGATAAAGCTAAAATTGTTTTTATTTTGATAACTATGTCACAAAGGATATGTTTATTTTAGAATAAAATTTCGTGGGTGGAAAAAAAATAGATAGAAAGGTAAAAAACTAGTGACTTTTGGATCACAAAAAAAATCTGGGATAATTCATGTAATCTTCTTGTGTTAGAATGGAAGGCTTGCTCTTGTAGGGGTTTTGGTGCAACTCACGAGTTAAAGCTATTATGAGAAGACTAGATGCATATGAGAAAGAGGTCATAAAATTTAGTACTTTGGGAGTATAATGTTGTAGCATCGACCCATCCCCCATGATTTATGGAAAATGAGTTTCTGTAAGGCACAATTGTCAAAAAGGAAAAGTGATATCTACCTTGTAAAGGATTAAAATCTTGAGAATAATGTATGTGAGGGATCTTATGGATATCTTTGAGAGCTTTGTTGTAACAACCCCAGTTAAAAATCCATGTAATAAAGTTAATAAAGGAAAAATAAGACCAAGGTCATTGGACATGTATTCCAAGCTGAATGTTGGGAAAAAACATAGCGATGGGGATCAATAGTGATTAATAAATGCTATGAAAATTGGAAAAAGAATTTTCAAAGGAAAAGAGGCATTAATTGGAAATTATATAAGAAAATAAAGGAAAATAGGAGAAAGGAAGGTGAAAGGTCACAGAATTTCATGTGAGGAAAATTGAAGTAAAATGAAGAAAATAGAGGCCTCAATGATAAAAAGGCTTCTGAGGATCAGTTCACAACTTTTTTTTCAGTTTTAGCTCAAAGATCTCTTCTATTTTATCTCTCTCATACTTTAGCACACTTAGAGTTTTTTTGGAGCTCTTTGGGAGGATTTTGGCATACTTTGGATTCGGAGGAAGAAGGAAAAGTAAAAGAAGGAAAAGAAGGAAAACGCAATGGGACATTAGGATCAACAACTACAATGGGATACTTTTCAGGTATCAAGTTGCATGTATGATTTCCTTGCTAGTTTTGGCATGCATGGTATATGCATGCGGTTGTTTGGTTATGATTTTTCATTGGAATGGAGTATCACCTGGATTGATAGTGGTATTTCCTAGCCTCGTCATTTCCTGGATATCCATGGCATTGTGAGTTTCCCACTTGATTGTTTCTGATTAGTGGTCATGTTTCTTATGGTTGTTAGTTGAGTTACTAGTTCCTGAAGCCTTGGTTGGACAAATTCTCTAGAATCCCTAGAAAAACTTCAGTTGAGTTATTAGTCTGAGAATCCTTGGTTGGAAAAACAATCTAGAGCCCCTGGTGGGTTAAGTTACTAATTCTGGAGCCTCGGTTGGACAAACACTCTAGAGCCCTGCGACAGTTGTGGGTTGAGTTACTACTCCTAGAGTCGGGTTGGAACAAATGCTCTAGAGCCCTGGATAACTTGGGTAGCGACCAATCTCATGATGGATAGTGATTTTTGTGTAGGTTTTAACGCCATATAGTAATTACTTGCATACGAATTCTAAAAACAGAAAATAAACAATGGGTAGAACATAAAACATAAAACATATATACACAGATATTTTCCCCTGGATCCCAAAACCGGGACTACCAGATTGATTTTTCATTATATTCCTTTCAATGTTACAATCAATATATATATATATATATATATATATATATATATATTTATATATATATATATATATATATATATATATATATATATATTTATATCTATATATATATATATATTTATATCTATATATATATATATATATATGCCCAATCATCCATTAACCTTGGATTCGAACATAACCATAGTTCCCTTAACCAGATCTACAAAATAACATGGGCAGAAAACCATCATGCCCAAAACCATGTGTGAAAAACCATGCACAAAACCATAGGTAGCTACACCCACCCACTATAGGGTCCAAAAAAATTTATTGGACCCTATAGACGGGGGCTACTGCCCCCCTCAAACCCCTCGAAAAGGGGGCTTCTGCCCCCCCATGACCCCCTTGCCGCACTTGGCACAACGAACATGATAGGCCATCAGCCCCCCGCACATGGGGCTACTCGTGGAAATAATATAACACAAACCCAACATTCTCCCACTCGTTGTTTTATTTCCACGAGGGGCCATAGGAGAGCTTAGGCATTGGTCTGGCCCTGCAACACCCATTGTTTCTCTACATGAAGAAAACTTCTCAGTGCTCACATACTTTGTCAATGCCTCTACAACATTCTTCAAAGTGTCCACCTTTACCAGAAACACCTTTTTGTACTCAACCATATCCCTCACAAAGTGATACTGAACATCAATGTGCTTTGTATTTGAATGATAAGAAGGGTTCTTTGCCAAGAAAATTGCACTTTTGTTGTCATAGTCTATCCTTATAGCATGTCACACCAAACCCGTACTTGAACACAATCTCTACAACCAAATTGCTTCCTTGCTTGCATGGGTGGCTGCCATGTATTCTACCTCTGTAGTTGAAAGTTCCACTACAGACTATCTCTTGCTCATCCAACTGACTGCACCTCCAAATAGGTTAAATACATACCCACTTGTAGATATTCTCTAATTTATACCTCCAACCAAATTTGAATCAACAAATCCTCATATGTCAAAAAATCTATCCAATCCTGGTCTTCCTTGGTAGCACAGACCATAATCACTAGTGCCACTCAAATACCTGAAAACCTGCTTCACTGTGTTATGAAACCAGGTCAAGAAAAGATAGAAAAGATATATCAACGCCTTAGAATTCAGCCTCTTCGAGGGGGCAACCTCCTTTACATTACATCAATGAACAATTCTTGGATGATTCAAATGACAAAACCTCCTTTCTATATATAGGAGTCTAAGGAGTCACAATATAATCCAGCCGACCTAACAATAATAATATAAAGCCACAAAAATAACAATAGAGGGATTCTATGGGGCACAGTAATAACAATATGGGGGCAATAGGGGCACAACAATATTAATAAGGGGTATAACTACAATAGTAATGGGGTAATCACTAGTATTATAGGGACCCAACATGCCCCTCTCCTTCAAAAAAGTGTTGTCCTCAATGCTTGAGTAGTTCTGGATACTTCTGCATAAAATTCTCATCCTCCCATGTGGAATCTTCAGCGGATAAGTTGTTCCACTTGATAAGATACTTTGAAATTGATCGATTTCGTAGCTGTCGAGTTCTTGTTTCTATGATTTCTTCCAGTTCCAATATAATTTATCCTTCCTGTTGGGTGTGGAGCCTGATTATCTTCTATATGCAAAGGTATAGCCACATTGGACCCCAGTTCGAAACGTTGCCGCCTGTAAAATTTTTCGCTGTCGGGGGGGGGGGGGTCCAGGGTAGAACTTAGGCGGGTGATCTGACGGTAGAACTTATGTTTAGTTTAGGGTTTTTTCCCTAGAAGGCAACCCCTCTCTTTGTATGAGGGCATTGTATTTGAGGCTGTGTGATAGATGTGTATTCCGTGAGCGGGAAATAGAGAGGTGAGACTGTGAGAGAAAACAGAGGATATTACAGCGGATCTATTGTAGGTTGTGTCTCTTCATTTTTTGCTGGATAATAGAAAGGAAGGACTGGTTGTTCGGGGTGGACGTAGCCCAAACTGGGTGAACCACGTATATCTGTGTCTTTCTTGTTTTATGCATTTTTCTGTGTTTATATTTCTGCAATATTTTATGTGTTCCATTGCTCCGTAATATATAATTTTCTAACACTTCCTCGTCAAGTTCTGGCAATATTGTTTGAACTGGGAGCTTGTTGCCTATAACCTTCTTTAAACATGAAACATGGAAAACTGGGTGCAATCAAGACACTGCAGGAAGCTCCAATTTGTATGCCATAGTACCAATCTTTTGCAACACCTTGTATGAACCATAATACTTTGGTGATAATTTATTATCCTTCTTAGCTTGCTTGAGGGACATTTTCTTATATGGTTGTAGCCGTAGGAATACCCAATCACCTACATCAAAACTTCTTTCACTGCGATGTTGATCTGCCTGTTGTTTCATTCTATTATGTGGTAACACGAGGTTATCCTTTAAGAGTTGGAGGACTTGTTGTTGATGTTCGATGTGATGTTCCACTACTTGAACCTTAGAATTTTCTCTTAAATATGATGTGATGGATGGTGGTTGATACCCATAAAGTGCCATAAATGGGGTCATTTTTGTTGCTGTATGGAAGGAAGTGTTATACCACCATTCAGCCAGAGGCAACCATTTGACCCATTATGCCTGTTTATCAGATACAAAGCAACGAAGATGTCCTTCCAAACATTTGTTTACTATCTCAGTTTGCCCATTAGATTGAGGATGATAAGATGAGCTATGAGCTAACTGAGTACCAAGACAAGAAAATAATTTTGTCCAAAAAATTCCAGTGAAAATGGGATCTCTGTCACTTACAATAATCTTTGGGTTTCCATGTAGCTTTTGAATTGTTTCCATAAATGCAGTAGAAACTGTACTGGCTTTAAATGGATGTGATAATGCACAAAAGTGTGCATACTTGGTAAGTCTGTCAACTACCACCATGATGAAACTCTTTCCCTTAGACTTGGGTAAACTTGTGATAAAATCCATTGAAACCTCCTCCCAACGTTGGCTTGGAATGGATAAAGGTTGTAATAGACCCGATGTCTTAATTGTTTCAACTTTATTTTGTTGGCAAACCAAACATTTCCGCCACAAACTTTTGAATATCTGATTTAAGGCTATGAAAAAAAATTCCTTCTTAACCCCGTGGTAAGTTTTTAAAAATCCTGAGTGCCCTCTTAAGGGAGAAGTGTGCAATTCCATAAGAATCTTTTATTTTAGCTGGGAATTCTTACAGAGGTATAGGCGATCTTTGTACCATAACGAATCATTTTGCCAGCTAAATGTATCAAACGTACTGGAATCTTGTTGTAACTTTTGAATAAGTGCCCACACTTCTTCGTCATTCTTCCATTCCTCCCTTGCTTCGTTTATCCAATCTGGTTGGATAATAGAAATGGCGCACAACAATGCTTCCACATCCTCATCCTTTCTTGAGAGTGCATCTGCCACCACATTTTGCTTCCCTTTTTTGTAGATGATTTCAAAGTCATAACCCAACATCTTTGTGACCCACTTTTGTTTCTCTTCAGAGGATAATCTTTGTTCTAAAAAGTATTTAAGGCTATCATGATCCGTTTTTACCTTGAAGTGTCTTCCCATTAGGTAGGGTCGCCATTTCTTAAGTGCATGGAGTATTGCCAACATTTCCTTCTCATAAATAGCTTTGCTTAAAAACTTTCCCTTGATTGGACGACTTTCAAAAGCAATGGGTCTTTCATCTTGCATTAGAACAACACCAATTCCATTTCCTAAAGCATCACATTCCACAATAAAGGTTTTTGTGAAGTCCGGTGTAGCTAAGACCGGTGCTTGGCACATTGCCTCTTTAAGATGTTCAAAGGCCTTTGTTGCTTCCGGAGTCCATGAAAATGCATCTTTCTTCAATAATGTTGTTAGAGGTGCTGCTATTCTCCCATAATTCTTAACAAACTTGTGATAATACCCTGTCAACCCAAGAAATCCTCGCAGATGCTTTATGGATGTGGGGATTTTCCATTCCTTAATGGCTTTAATTTTGCTAGGGTCTACCTTAACTCCTTCATGAGATACAATATGACCCAGATATTCCACCTCCTAGACTCCAAAGAAACATTTGGATCTTTTTGCATATAATTGTTTCTCCTCCAATAGTTGTAGCACCCTGTCAACATGTTCAACATGATCCTTCCAAGACTTGCTGTAGATTAGTATATCATCAAAAAATACTAACACAAATTTTCTAAGGAATGGTTTGAAAATTGAATTCATCAAACCTTGAAATGTTGAAGGTGCATTGGTAAGGCCAAAAGGCATGACCAAAAATTCATAATGACCCTCATGAGTTCTAAATGCTGTTTTTGGAATGTCTTCAGTCTTCATTCTGATTTGATGATATCCTGAACGAAGATCCAACTTGGTGAAGTAAATTGATCCATGCAATTCATCCAGTAATTCATCAATGACAGGAATGGGGAACTTATCTTTAATAGTGAGCTTGTTGAGCTCCCTATAATTTGGACACATGCGCCATGATCCATCCCTCTTGTGCACCAATACTATTGGAGCAGAGAAAGAACTTTGACTCGGTTGAATTATACAAGCCTCTAGCATTTCTGCAACCATACGTTCAATTTCACTCTTTTGGACATAGGGATATCTGTACGGCCTGATGTTTGGAGGAAAACTTCCTGGAATCAGATGAATAGCATGATCATGATCACGCATAGGTGGGAGACCTTTGGGAGTCTCAAATACCTTGGAATGATTGTCTAGGACTTTTTGGAGATCTGGAGAAATATATGATTCTCATGTGGAAACATCTAGCAAACATAATTGTGCAATTACACCTCTTTGCTCCTTTTTTAGAAGCTTTGTCATACCATTAGAGATGATTATCTTTCCTAGTTTCCCTGCAATACCCCTTAATTCAACTTCCTTTCCTTCCGTAGAAAATTTGATGAAAAGTTCTTGAAAAATAAAAGCTATTGTACCCAAGGATTGTAGCCATTGGACTCCTAGTACAACATCAACACCTCCCATTGGAATGGAAAGCATTGGGCTAGTCAATACATATTCTCCCATGGATAGCTTGATATTATGGCACTTTCCAGAGCAATTTATTGTTCCTCCATTTGCAATCATCACTTGACACTCTGGTGCTGGATATAGGAAGCAATTCAATTCTTTTGCTACCTTACAATGAATAAAATTGTGGGTGCTTCCTGAATCAATCAACACTATTACCTTTTTCTTCTTGATTTGTCCTTCTATCTTGATGGTTTGAGGAGTGGTAATTCCCGCCAATTCATTACAAGATATGGTTAGATTTATTTGTTCTTCATCTAGGCTTTGTTCCTAGAGTATATCCTCTTCTTTTTACCTTTCTTGCTCCTTTTCTTCTTCCTCTTCACAATCTATGTAGAATAATTTCTTCTCAACACACTTATGACTTTTAGTTTATTTGTTATCACAACTGTAACAAAGCCCTTTTGCTCTTTTTTCTTCCAATTGTTGTGGTGTCAACCTTATAGGTTGTGGAAGACTAGGGGCAACAACATTCTGTCTTTATAGTTGTGAGTGGTATGCTTTCTAGTTGCCATAATTTTGCTTTCCATTTTTCTTGCTAACCTGAATGCCTTCTCTAATGAATCAGGTTCCCAAAGGCGAACATCATGTTGGATATTATCCTTTAAAGACCCTATGAACACATCAATACTATGCTCCTCTGGAATATCTTTTACCCTTATGTTCAATTTTTGGAACTCCTCAATGTGCTCCATTATTGAACCCTTTTGTTTGAGACTTATCAATTGGCTAAAAAAAGTGTTTCTTTTTGTATCCTCATAATGTGCTATCAATTCTTCCGTAAAAATTGCCCAAGTGATAAATTGTTTATGAGAGAAAAGCCATTGATACCATACAAACTGATTTGGTTCCAAATATAAAGTTGCCATACGTACCTTTTGTGTGTTTTGCACATTATTGAGATCGAAGAATTGCTCCATTTGTAATATCCATGTGGCAGGATCCTTGCCATCAAACTTCCTCATATCGATTTTTGGAATATGGTGAGTATTTGATCCAACATTAGAGTCTATGGAATCATGATTAACATTTCTTTTGTTCTCATCATGAGTTTCCTTTAGTACCCTTTCACCCTTAGTGACCATTTCTTGTAGCAACTTATTCATATTTATCTTCAATTCTTCCATCTTATCATCCATGCCATCAACTTTAGCTTCTACGCCTTTTTGTAAACAATATATCTTAGCTTCTACACCTTTCTTTAAACCATCCATCTTAGCTTCTACATCTTTCCTTAAACCATCCATCTTCGATTCTATTGCTTTTTGTGCAAGTGACACTTGTTGCACTTGTTCTTGTAATTTTGATATATCATATAGCATTTTTTCTTCTTCTTCATGAGTCATGCTAGAGCTTTCAGGTTCCTTACTAAGTGTTTACATTTTCTTTCCTCAGGGCATCAGTTACCGATAATAATGCTCTATTATGCCCTTTGAATTCCTTCAAAATAAATTTTCAAACCAAGCTTAAGAAAAAATTTAAGAAAATCTACACACCTTTTTTGACTATGTAGGAGCTCGATATTGCCTATGATTTATCTCTATACTTTCCGATCATCTAGTTCTAAATTTGTGACCTGAAGTAGCCCTTTGTGTCCTCTTTCCAATGCCACAAGTCTGACCCAAATTGGATTCTCCAAGGAAGAGTTATGCGAAATCTCCCACAGTGACTTGATTATAGATTAGTTCAGTAGCACGAACTTGTACGAAATGCCACGAGTCACTGTTTCGACCTCTAGATCTAAAAAAATGCATAAAAGAAACTACAGTCCGTCCTCCTTTTGTACCTTCTTACGAAATTTCAATCCGATCCCTAGAGAGAAAGTTATGATGATTTTCTCCAGGTCACCTGTTTGGAATGTAATTCAGGAGTCTGCAAAAAGACCAACTTCCTCAGATCATATCTCCACAAATATAGCACGAACAGCTCTGAAATTTAGACCCGAGGTTCAATGCGATTTATTCTCAAATGGTTTTTTTTTTTCAACTTCTGAAACGTTGCAAAAAAAAAGTTATAGCGAAAATTCCATGATGACCTGTTTGGAGCAGCAAAACCCTAGAATCCAAAGCTCTGATACCAAATGTTATGAAACCAGCTCAAGAAAAGATAGAAAAGATAGATCAACGCCTTAGAATTCAGCCTCTTCGAGGGGGAAACCTCCTTTACATTACATAAATGAACAATTCTTGGATGATTCAAATGACAAAACCTCCTTTCTATATATAGGAGTCTAAGAAGTCACAATATAATCCAGCCGACCTAACAATAATAATATAAAGCCACAAAAATAACAATAGAGGGATTCTATGGGGCACAGTAATAACAATATGGGGGAAATAAGGGCACAACAATATTAATAAGGGGTATAACTACAATAGTAATGGGGTAATCACTAGTATTATAGGGACCCAACACACTGTTATCCAATCCTCCTTCCCTAGTTTTGAATTAAACCTGCTCAATACTCCCACAGCATGTGCAATGTGTGGTGTAGTACAGAACATTGCATACATCAAGCTACCGATTGCACTTGCATATGGAACATGGGACATGTCATCTTCCTCTTCTTTTGTCTTGGGACACTGTTCAACATATAAGTTTATATTGACAGGAATAGGAAACTTCATTGGCTTACTATCCTGCATATTAAACCTCTGTAATATTGTCTCGACATACTTCTTCTGGTTTAACCAGAGCTTCCTTTTTGCCCAATCTCATTTAATTTCCATGCCCAAAATATAGTATATAGCACCAAGATCTTTCATGTCTAATTTTGAGTACAATTGGGTCTTCAATTCCTGGATAATTTTTTTGTTATTTCCAATCAACAACATATCATCCACATACAAGACCAAATAGAAAACACGGTCATCAATTAATTTAAAATACACACAGTGATATTCTTTTCTTCTGGTGAACCCAAGTCCCCTTATATATGTATGAAATTTCTAATACCACATTCTTGATTATTGTTTTAACCCATACAAAGCCTTTTTTAACTTGCATGCTAGTTCTTTCTTACCTTTCATCGCAATGCCTTCATGTTGCTTCATGTGGATCTCTTCTTCCAGATCCCCGTGAAGAAATGTTGTCTTCACATCCATCTGTTCTACCTCAAAATCAAAAGCAACAATAACATATAAAAGTAATCTAATAGAAGCTACCTTGGGAACAAGAGAAACCGACTCTGGGGAATAATATTTTTCTACCAACCAATCTTTGTATTTCTGCACCTTGCCTTCTGCATTCATCTTCTTCTTAAACACCCATTTGTTTCCAATGGGTTTCCTTCCAGCTGACAACTCCACCAAACCCAAAGCCTCATTTTTGTGCAAAGATGCCATTTCATTAACCATGGAATCTTTCCAAAGTTTGCCATCCTCTGAATCTACTGCTTCCCTAACAGTTCTGGGATCATCATTATTAATAGATAAAGAAAAATTTGAACAGAAAGTAGTTGTACTATACCTTTTATGGTTGCCTTCTTTCTCGAACTGATCTTCTCACAGCTGGAGTTTGTGCCTCTTCATCTTCAAATTCCTCTTCTGCTGTTGAGTCTGATTCCTCATCCTTTAGCTCAAACTCTACCTTCTCAGGATCCTTTGGTAGGACTTCATGTTTAATAACATATTTCATCTCTCTAAATGCCACATAATGGTTGGACACAACTTTCCTTGTTTCTGGGTTCCAAACCTTATAACCTTTTAAAACTTCCTTATACCCAATAAAGATGCACCTTTCAAATTTACTATCCAACGTGGTTCTTTTCTACTTCGGAACATGAACATATGCATCACATCTAAATACCATCAGATGTGAAAGAGAGGGTTTCTTACTAGTCCATACCTCTTATGGAGTCTTATCCTCCAACGCTAATGAAGGTGATCTGTTGACCAGGTAACATGCAGTCTCCACCGCCTTTTGACACCACTAAGCATGCTTCTTGCCTTTTCCATCAATGTCATTTTCATTCTTTCTACAACTCCATTTTTTTGAGGTGTGTATGGAGTAGTCTTTTGCTGTGCTATACCGCACTTATTATAGAACTCTTCAAATTCCTTCTTGCAAAACTCTCCACCATTATCTATCCTCAACACCTTTATCTTCTTCTATGTCTAGTTTTCCACCAGAGCCTTAAATTCTTTAAACCTATCAAAGACTTTAGATTTCTTCCTGAGGAAATATATCCATGTATTCCTTGAGAAGTCATCCATAAATGATACGTAGTACATAGACTTACCTAGTGATAGAACCAACATAGGTCCAAAAACATCACTGTGCACAAGCTCTAATATATGTTTCACTCTCTTAGCACTAGAGGGGAAACTCACCCAAACCTGCTTACCATATATACAATTTTCACATAAATCAAAATCAAGAGAGAAATTAGACATACCTTCTACCATACCATTACCATGGATTATTCGAAGGCCCTTCTCGCCAATATTTCCAAGCCTTTGATGCCATAGCATGGTCTTTTCTCCAGACACCACTAGATGTTCTGCTCCACTTTTAGGAACCATAGAATTGTTGCACCCATGAATAACGGTGCTACCTTAAAGCTTGTACAAAGTTCCAATCTGAATCCGCTGCATCAATACCAGTGCTCCCGAACCATCTTGTAGGTATATTTCTAGAACATTGTTTTTAAACTTGCATCATCCAGCTTGCTTACAAAAATCAGATTTCTAGCCAATGTAGGAATATGCAGAACACCTGGAAGTGTTTTAATCCTTCCACCTTACAACTTCAACTTGAATTTTTCGCGACCAACGATTCTAGCCTTCCTATCATCCCCTAAGAATAAATCACCACCATATTATTTATCATACTCACAGAACCACTCCCTATGGGGAGTGAAGTGAAAGGATGAACCTAACTCAATCAACCATGCCTCATGATATACATTTGTACTTGAAGAAGAAGCCAAGTACACATCCCCACCTGCATTTGAGTTGTCTTTCACCTCTGTAGAAGGAGCATCATCAGATCCCTTTCCTTTCTTAGGAGATTTAGATTTACAGTCCTTTTTGAAGTGTCCTTCCTTTCCACATTTCTATCATACCTTTACAAGTTTTCTTGGAGATTTAGATCTCCCTCTAGATTTAGATTTCCCACTCGAGGATTTCTTTTTTTTGTTATGGGACCATCCCCATACATAAAAGGAATCACCATTCTGGCCCTCTCTATTTTTCCGTCTCATCTCCTCCGACAACAAGGATGAGACTATTTCATCAAACTGCAAGGCAGTGGCATTGCTACCTATTGCAATGACCAAACTGTCCCACAAATATGGTAGATAATGCAACAAATTGATGCACTTATCTTCATCTAAAATTTTTATATCAATAGATAACAATTGGCTTACCACAATATTAAAGGCATTCAGATGCTCTGTCACCAAGTCTCCATCCTTCATCCTTAAGTTATATAGTTTTTTTCGTAGGAACAGTTTATTCACCAGAGACTTAGATTGGTACAAAGTCCCTAACTTTTCCCACAAAGCCTTCGTCGAAGCTTCCCCTCATACATTCAACAATACAAAGTCCGAGATACACAACCGTATAGTGCTCTTTACCATCCGATCCAACTTTTCCTAATCTTCAGCTGACATTGTCATTGCTTTAGTACCTAGATCTACCATGATCCACTAATCTTTATCCATTAGCAGATCCTCCAACTTGAGTTTCCACAACTCAAAATGCTAGCCATTAAATTTCTTGATATTTATCTTTCCACTTCTTGTCATATTCTTTCACCACAAGAATCGATCCCATAGATCTCCCATTGAATAGGGTCTACCACAAGCCCAAGAAAAAACCCTCAGCAGCAAAGGCATCCCCTTGAAGCCAAAACAACTCTGATAACAAATTTAGGTTTTAATCCTGTACATAAATTACCTGCATAAAAATTCTAAAAACATAAAATAAACAATGGTGAGAGCACAAAACATAAAATAGATATACACAAATATTTTCCCCTGGATCCCAAAACCGAGACTACCAAATTGATTTTTCATTATATTATTTTCAATGTTACAATACATACATACATACATACATACATACATACATACATACATATATATATATATATATATATATATATA
Source organism: Pinus tabuliformis (assembly GCA_031772625.1). NCBI lineage: Eukaryota > Viridiplantae > Streptophyta > Pinopsida > Pinales > Pinaceae > Pinus > Pinus tabuliformis. The sequence goes on along the minus strand of CM062810.1, from coordinate 147,496,511 downwards.
TATATATATATATGTTGAAGCATCCATAAACCCCAATCCATTAACCCTGGATTAGAACATAACTGTATTTCCCTTGACTGGATCTACAAAATAACATGGGCAAAAAACCATCATGCCCAAAACGATGTGCGAAAAACCACGCTCAAAATCATTAGTAGGTGCACACACCTAATATAGGGTCTAAAATTCCCCCCACCCCCATGACCCCCAGGTTGCGCCCGACACAACGAATAGGGGGGGTTTTCGTCCCCCCCCGTGACCCCCCCACGCATGTGGCTACTCATGGAAAGAATATAACACACACCCAACATTCTAACTGTGAGATGAAATCATTGGTTGAGGGTTGAGGTGGTTTGACCTCTAGAAGCCTTGGTTTGGTTTTTCTTGGTTTATTCCATGAGATCCCACATTCATGCTTGGAATATGGCATGGGGGTGATTGGATAAAAGAAATATTTGGTTCAACCGAATCTATGGTTGGGTGGTATGTGGAAGTCCCTCACTTGGTTGGATTTGTATATGTTAATAAGATCTCTTTTCCTCTTATATTATATGAGTAAATATACTTGTTATGATGTGGCTTTGATGGTTGTTCTATCATTGTTATTGTTCTTGTTATATGTTGTTTATAAGCATGGTTTCATGATAGATTCTAGTTATGGCTCTTAACATGTTTTGATTGGTAAATGGATGGTTATTTAATGCATGACCTAATATATGTTTTTGCATCTATTCTGAGAGGGAATTAAATCTTCTTCATGATTATTAGATAAGTATGAGACCCCTATGTTCAGATATGCATTTATGATCTGTAGATTACATGTTCACATTGTTTTTGACAAAATGAATGTCATGTTTATGCCTAGTTAGGTAAATTCCTTGATTATTTTTTCTTTTAGAGGAATTTTCTTTGTGCCTTTTATTGTTTTGGAAAGTATCATCATTTTCTAGGCAGTGATATGGAGTCTATCCCTGAAAAGGTGTCACTGATCTTGTAGTTGCAGGCTCAAAACTGAGAAATTGGGACTGCAGTCACTACCTTGCAAGATTAGACATGCAACTAGAGGCATGTAGTTTCATGGATGTAGGCTTATGCATGCGACTGGTGGCCTAATTAAGTGAAAAATCAGTCTAGCTTAGGGTCTACGCACCTGGAGTGGTTGTTTAGCTCCTAGGGTTCTTGTAGCTCATAACTCAAGGTCAGTAAAGTTTCAGTTTGTCAATTCCACTTCCTTAATTCTACTTAGGAGGTTGAGTCATATCATGGTAACTATTCATCACATATTTACACTGGTGGACCGGTGAACTTGGGTAAGTGTGGGAGGAGGTGGTTACAAAGTGGTATCAGAGCTCTTAGGTTCAACACTTGGAAAGGATGGGCGTAGTGTGTTTTTCATGCATGCATCTAGGTTATATATGTATTTTTTATGTATGCATGGTGATGGTCATTGTTGTAGTTGTGTCGTCATGTAGAAGTTGATGATGTTGTCGTTGGGATGATGGAAATATCAATTTTATTTTAAATATATATATATATATATATATATATATATATATATACATGTTATGCTAATTTGGATTGATCTTGTAGACAAGATAGCCTCCCCTAAACTTCATTGAAGTACATTTGATTATATTTATATTTGGTTTAGTTGACATAGTATATATGCAGGAAGAATATCAAAGATGACAAGTAAAATGGTGGACTACAGTTCACGTGATTCTACCTATAGATTAGATAAGAAACATGGCAATGAGTACTCCCCTCACATAATAGACACATTAAGGATTTTGAAAGTAGAGATCAGGATTTGTAAGGTAGATAGTGATAGGATCATTCAGTCACACGAAATACTTGCTAGGGCACAGGGGAAGCAAGCAGAGGTCAATGCAGTGATTCTTCAGAGTTATTATATTTCCATAGACGAGTACCACTTAGGAATAGTCATGGACAAGATGAAATGACCAATGGGGCATATGCAGTAGGTCTTGATCAAGACATAGTTTGGATAGAGAGGATACAATTAGAGATGGCATATTACTAGATACACCTGACCGAAGGGGTAGTGATCATGGGTTCTATATTAGTTTTGGTTTAGAGAGTTAGTATGGTCATTACCATCACCATCCACATAGGAGGAGTGAGAAGCAGTATTTTCCAGAATAGTTTAAGAAAGAAAAGCCTCCTACATTTGATGGAGAAATTAAGAAGTCGTAGGATGAAAAATATTGGTTGCTTGGGATGAATAAGTTCTTTAGATTTCATGATTACTTAGAGAACATGAAGGATAGGATAGCTACCTTCAGTCTTAAAGGGAAAGAAGATATATGGTGGGAATACGTGAAGAATGTCAGAGGCATTCGAGAAGAGTTGACTTTGAGTGAGTTTGAAACACTTTTTAGGAACAACTATATATCTGAGATATATTATGATGATAGGGAAAAGGAATTCTATGAGCTAAATATGGGATCTATGACTGATGAGGAGTATACTAGTAGATTCTTGGAGTTGTTGAGATATGTTCCTTATCTTAAGGTGGAGAAAGAAAATATTTAGAGACTCATCAATTGGTTTTCGATATGTTCAAAGATAGGATTGAGTTTGATGAGCCTAGATCACTGGAGGAAGCCATCAGAAAGTTGAAGCATTGTTATGAGCAATCAAAGCGTAGGTTTGAATCTAAACATGATTGGAAAGGTAATGAAAATACTAAGGTAAAATGGGATAAGAAGTGAGGAAGACTATAAGACACAGGTAATAAAGAAAATGCAACGCATCACAAGAAGTTCAATGCATCTGATAGAGGACGAGGATTTCAGTCTAAGGAGCAGAACAAGGGTGACGACAGGAGGCCTTTACAGTGTTAGACTTGTGGCAAGGATCATCACAAGAGAGATTGTACCTAGTACCAGGGTGGAAGACCACAAATATAAAGTAATCAGGAGGCACGGGCAGTGGGTGATGTTGGATAGAGTATTCCTCGGATTTATGCAACATTGGATAATAGGAAGGTGAATCACCATGCATCTATTATTGAGATGGACAGTAAGATTTGTTATCAAATTGTTTCTATTTTGATTGTACCTAGATATAATTATAGTAATGTTAATCCTGGTCTAGTGGATAAGTATGCTTTGAATAAATAAGTGCATGTAGAGCCTTGGTTAGTGTAGTTGGCTACAGGTAATAAGAAAATAGTTCATCAGTGGGTAAGATCTTGTTCATATGAGTTGAATGGTATGTCTACATCAGCGTATCTAAATGTACTTCCATTGGTGTCATACATTATGCTTCTGGGTATGGATTGGTTGTATATTCCTAGGACCAAGGTGGATTTTTATGAAAAGGAAATTGAGTGCTTGGATGACAATGGAGAACAGAGAACCTTACAGGGTAAGAAGAAGGCGATATCAATTAGAATGGTTAAAACTATGTACGCAAATCATAGTCATAGGAAAGGATGTGTATTGTTTGTTGTCCATATTTCCAATGATAAAGGCAAGGATGTTGAGGATGTAGAAGCCTTCAAGAAGTACCTGGCTCTACAATAGTTTCAAGATGCATTCCTAGTAGAGATTTCAGAGTTGTCGCCTCACATGGAGGTGGAATTTTATATTGAGTTGGTACCAGGGGAAACACCATCATCAAAGGAATTTTCTAGGATGAGTACCCCAGAGTTAGTAGAACTAAATTTTGTAAAGAAAAGGGATGGTACTCTTAGGTTATGCATTGATTATAGGAAGTCGAACAAGGTGATGATTAATAATAGGCACCCTTTGTTGAGTATTGATGACTTGTTTGACCAGTTGAAGGGAGAATCGGTGTTCTCAAAAATTGATTTGAGATTAGGATATAACCAGGTACACACCAAAGAAGAGGACATCTACAAGACTACTTTCCGGACCAGGTATGGACATTATGAGTTTGTTGTCATTTCATTTGGTTTAGCCAATGCTCCAGCTAATTTTATGTGTTTGATGAACAATGTGTTGAGTCCCAATGTGGACAAGTTTTTGATTGTATTCATTGATGATATATTGATATATTCTAAGGAAAAGGAAGATCATGCAGAACATTGGGCAACAATGTTGAAATTGCTAAGAAAGCATGATTCAGTTGTATGCCAAGGTTAGTAAATGTAGTTTATTTCATGTAGATTTACATTACTTGGGGCATGTGGTTTCTAGGGAAGGTATAATAGTGGATCTAGAAACGACCGGAGCTTTCATGGAATGGGCAACTCCAAGAAATGTGGATAAGGACAGATCATTCATTGTTATAGCTCCAAATCTCACTCTTGAGGTTTGTGATGCTGCACTCATGGCCCAGGGCAACCCCTCCTTCCAGACCTGGTCCAAAATTTAAAAAACAGTGTTTTATTCCCTATACGTGACATTGCCTGGAGCTAAACGTGCGTGTACGCGGGTCTGTGTATTTCCAACCTGCATATATGCCGCGGTGAAATTTTTGACAAAAAATTCAACGGTAAAACATAAATTAAAAATTCTAAAACTAGTGACAATTGATTGCAAGACAAGTATAAGAGTTACCTGGGGATTTTGGAAGAATCTGAACAGTTGAATTTGGTGTATGGAAAATTTTGCTACTTTTGCTCCACCTCTCTGCTCTCAAACTCAAATGGTGAAAATGGTGAGTCCAAAAACTTTTTTATAGACTTTGAAAATGCAAATTTTTTCAAAACTTAATTTTGTTCATGTAACTTTTAACTTGGGAGCTTGGAATGTCGAGAATGGTTTGACTTTCAGGACATTTTGGACATTTTTTTGACGGTTTCGAGATGGTTCCATGACTACTGATCCGTCATGGCAGGTATCATTTTCTCACTGGCATATAGGTTAGCGAAGCCATTTTTCCGTTGCATTATGCATACTAGCCTCCATTTGTCGATACATTTGCCATAGGGTCGATCCCATCGTGTTATCATTCATAAACCATCTTCACTCACCGATTCTTTAAATCATGACATGATGGTAGAAGACATCCTTTACATGGGCATCGTAGTTAGCACCTCACTGACATTTGTTGTCCATGCTGCTCCAATTTGAGTAGGCTCGGGAGTCCTCTGTAGTCCCACCATGACTTATGCGATGAAGACTCATTCCTCTTTGCTTCTTCACTTTTGTTCTTGCCTTATACCCTAGAGGCTCCTTTGTGTTGAGTTGTACCACTACATTGCATTTTGACCATTTGCACCTTTTGGCCTTTAGCCGACTTCACTTGGACTTGTGTTTAAGCCAACTTTTGACCATGATGACTGAAAAATAAAACTTGCACATCTTTAACTTCTGCAACTTGACACACCTTGACCCGTGGAAGGAACACACCTTTGAGTGTCATTGACCAGTTTTCACCTTCCTGCATCCCATCCCAGGAACTAGATCATATGTTTCACCGACACCCGTTCTTTCCACTATACTATAGCATTCTTTTATTCTTTTTCCAGCTTAAAAGAAAAAGACAAAAATATATATATATTCCAAAAAAAGAGTGGGAACGGGACAATATTTCCATTTAGTATTGGCAACTAGAGTCAGTTGTGTCGCCCTTGAACAAAGCACTCAAAAACAAAGTCTCCTCCATTTGGGCGGGATTTAGTTTGACTTAGGTACACCGTAACCTTGTTATTGAGTTAGTTCTCCCCCGATTGGTTATCTCTTCCAATCATATGGAGGGTTCATTCGTGCCTCCTGCATGACAAACTTATACAGAGTCATCATATGCTGCCATATAGTCACATTGAGTCATGCTTTTGTTCAAGGGAAGTTAGCCTAAGTCGGCCTCTCTACGGTGTCCCTTGACTCATTTTTCATTCAGCCATCCCTGGTTGTCAGTATCATGTCTATCATCACATCAACTATATTGGTCCTTTACTCGTGCCAGTTTGAGAAGGTCTCCATTGACTTCTTGCTGGCAGGTCTTGTCCTTATATACGACAACATCTTGCTTTGAGGACAGGCCTAGAGCTGCACCCTGGCCCTATTTTCATTATTGATAGGTCACCTTGTGCTCAGCATCGATCAGTATCATGGGTCTTTTACTGAGTGGTTTCCCTTGTGTTCAACATCATCTTACATTATCACACATTCGGATTCGTGCGGTACCATGGTTTCCATTTGACCCTATTGGTGGATACCTCGCCTCTGTGTCAGCTTTCATTATTGGTTGGTTCAGAGGGTTTCTATCGTGCGCTAGCCACATCTTATGTACGCTAGAAATGTACTTTGGTCGGGTTACTACATCTTTTTCGTCTGATTCCTTCCACATTATTGGCCTACGGGTTACACTCGCACTAGATTGATGAAGGATACCTTAATGCCTTCCTTCTAGCGGATCTTTCCCTATCGACTTCGACTCATTGCTGTGGGGCAAAGATCCAGAGTCCATTTTGCAGTACCTTGGGGTTTGTAGTCATTAGCAACAGATCCTTTGCTATCGACAATGGGAAACCATCATTGTCTCTTGATTGATAGATTCTTATAGGTGTTTGACTTCAGCTCACCCATTCACACTTGTTAGATTGTACTGGGTACCTTGACACTCATTATCATTATTGGTGAGTAGTATCATGTTTGTTAATGGTATACATCAATGACCGATAATCAAACAATTTCTCACATGGTCGACTTCAGATCATTTATTCCCATGGTGTAGAAATGTACCATTGCAGTCGGTGAAGACCTCAAGTTGTATCAACATTCATTGGTTCACTTGACAGTTTCTCCTGTTGCTGCTAGTTGATACCACTCCACCTTATATGTTGCAGTTAGTCATGGCGACATTCTATATGTTGGCACCTGAGTTTGCAGTGTAGTACCATCCTCTCCATCATGTTCATTTGGTACCTTTTGTGATCAGTCTTTGATATCAGTGATCCAGTTCATTCTTCAACATCATTGACATTCTTATATGTGATATTCAGACATGTACTTGTTCGATCATGATCAGATGATCCGTTATATATTTTCCAATTCTGTATACTTGTATACTTAGTGGATCTTCTTGTACTTGATATGCGGACATGCTTTACTTTCTCTGAGCATGGGTATGCCTGCCTCAGACAATGTTTCTTTCTGATCTCCTTTTTTGGCTTGGCAGGCTGAACTCTGGTGAAGTCCTTTCTCAGTTTTTGGCAGATTTCCTTTCCATGTACTTGCTTAATATATTTCGGCCATCATGTACCCCTTCTAACCTCATATATTAGGGGGCATCTGTTATAGCTCCAAATCTCACTCTTGAGGTTTGTGATGCTGCACTCATGGCCCAGGGCAACCCCTCCTTCCAGACCTGGTCCAAAATTTTAAAAATAGATTTTTATTCCCTATACGCGACATGTACGCGGGTCTGTGTACACCCAACGCACGTATATGTCTTAAAACACTTTAAAAAATTAAATCTCCTTAATTTCGGGCGGAGATCGTGGGTTTTACCTTTGATTACCTATTAGTGCCCATGGCCCAACTGTTCCCAATGAATTCCCAACTAAAAAACTACTTTGGGAGAAGTATAAAAAGGCTTCAATGGGAAGGCCTAAGGGAGGAGAGAAGAGAGAGAAAGGTTACTATGCAGAGATTTCCTTGACCAGGTCTGAAGATCCTAGTGCCTCTGCACTTCCCCCATTTATAGGAAACCCTTGTTTCCTTGTGTGATGATGTTTATCTACTACTTGAGATATCATGGAGTAAGTCATGGAAGGAGTTTGTTAAAGGCTTGAGACTGGACGAATCTGGAGGACGGTTCCGCTTGGAGCCCGCGAAAGGATGAATCAGGTGAAATTATTCCTTTCTGTACTTTATTTGTCTATAATAAAAGAAGCACTTGTCTTTGTTCCCGATATAAATCTTCTTCATGTTTATGATATCCATGTTATGATTCATATATGAATGGTTGTTTAATTGCATAAATAACTACCTTTCAATATACTATGAAGATGATTTCTTTATGATGTTTAGTCCATATAATGCTGTACTTTCTTGAATTGATTGTTTTGCAGGTTGAAGGAGCAAAAGGAACTCCAAGAGGATTTGGACCCTGGTAGGATCTTCTCAAATGAAGGACCCCCAAGTACGCCCCTTATCGTATAGTTTGCTTATATTAGCATTATGGCTGTATGGAATGCGTGTTTCTCTGTATAGACAACCTCTGATTTTCTCGAGTATCAACCCAAGACCCTAAGGGAATTTATCCCATAACCTTCATAGGGTTAGAAGGTTACTATAGGAGTTTCATCAGGAACTTCTCACAAATTGCCTATCCTATTACATCATTGCAGAGGAAAGGAAAAAAAATTGAATGGATAGAGGAATGTGCAGCTAGTTTTGAGCAGTTGAATTAGTTGTTGACAAATGCTCTATTTCTAAAGATTGCAGATCTGGACAAAGAGTTTGTGGTATGTACATATTATTGCAAGAGAGGAATTGGTGGGGTTCTAATGCAAGAAGGACAAGTAGTATGCTACGAATCAAGTAAATTGAATGAAAACAAGAATAATTATGTGACGCATGATCTTGAGTTTCAAGCTATCATCCACACATTGAAGATGTGGAGACACTACCTCCTTGGCAAGAAGTTCATCCTGATGAGTGATCATAGTGGATTGAGATACTTATTTGACCAACCTAATATGAATGCAAGGCAAGATAGGTGGTTAGCTATGATTCGTGAGTTTGATTTTGAGATTAGGTACATTAAAGGAAAAGATAACAGGGTTGTAGATGCTCTTAGCAGAAGAGTACAGGTAAATCACATAGAAACTATGAGTTCATATGGGACAAATTTATAAGATCGGATCTTATAGGTAGGACATCTAGTAGGATCACAAGTACTATCAACTTAAGCACAGGTTACAACAATAGGGTACAGGTGAACATGATGTAGACTGTCAACTCAGAGTAGATGGTTTGGTAAGATCTAGGAACAAGATCTATCTGCTAGACAATAGAGAACTCAAGAAGCTTATTTTGTGGGAATTTCATGTTAAGTCATATTTAGGTCATTCAGGATATTAGAAGACATTTACAAGAGTTAATAAGTTTTACTACTGGATGAATTTGAAGAAAGCGGTGGCAGAGTTTGTTGCGAAATGCTTGGATTGTCAATAGGTAAAAGCAGAGTGTAAACATCCAGGTGTATTAATGCAGTCAATTTTGATTCCAGAATGGAAATGGGAGGTTTCCATGGACTTCATTACAGGTTTGCCGAGGAAATATGGATAACATGATTCTATTATGGTTGTGGTTGAAAGGTTGATCAAGTTATCTCATTTCATTCTAGTAAAGTCTATGAATTAAACTAGTGAAGTATCACGTGTCTTCATCAAATACAACTCACTTTAGACAGAGATGCCAAGTTCACTTCCAGGTTTTGGAAATATTTATTTTTAGGTTTGGGGACAAAGTTGGGCTTCATTACAGCTATCATCCACAAAAATATGGGCACAAAGGGAGGGTCAATAGGATTCTTGAGGACATGTTGAGAATGTATGTTATGCATCAACAATGAAAGTGGGAAGAGTATCTTCCACTGGTGGAGTTTGAGTATAATAATGAGTATCATGAATCTTTGAATATGATTCTATTTGAGGCACTTTATGGAAGGATTGGTAATACTCCTATCAGTTTGAGTGATCTAGTGAAGAGGGTGTTGATTGGACCAAACATGTTGGTAGAGATGGAGCAGGAAATGTAAGTAATCAAGAAGAATCTAAAGGTAGCACAGGACAGGCAGAAGAGCTATGAAAATAAACACTATTTTTTCAAAGAGTTTTAGGTTGGGGAACAAGTGTACTTATGCATCAAGCCCAAAATGAGTTCATTGAGGATTAGATCATGTGCCAAGTTGGCACCTCAGTATTGCGGGCCTTTCAATATTCTTGAGTGGATTAGACCAGTAGCCTACCGACTCGCACTGCCTCTGGCGGTGAAAGTCCATGATGTTTTCCATGTGTCATTGCTTAAAAATTATATGAAATATGTTGATCATGTGATTGAATGGTTTGTATTGTAGGTGGAGCTAGAAGGAAAATTCCAGCCAGAACCTGTGTGCATTTTGCAACAAAAAATGCTCATGCTCCAGAATCGAGCAAGTTAAAGTGCAGTGGAATCACTTTGGGCCTGATGAAGCTACATGGGAGATGATTGATCAGATGTAGGCTGTTTATTCTTATCTATTCATTGTTTGAGTAGATGTATTTTGATATATTTTTTGATGTTGTGTTTTGGTTATGTCTATATATGCATATGTATGTTGTAAATACTGCATTGAGTTGTGTTATAAATCTCCAATAAGTGGTATGGTGTTCATGATATATTGGCTATGTTTTAGCAGATGTACATGATGTAAATGTTGCATCGAGTTGTGTTATAAAGCTCCATAGGCAAGATGTGTTTGTTGGTTTATGAGTGTAATCAAACACCGAGGACGGTGTTCCACCAAGGGGGAGGGTATTGTAACATCTTCAGTTAAAAATCCATGTAAGAAAGTTAATAAAGGAAAAATAAGACCAAGGTCATGGGACACATATTCCAAGATGAATGTTGGGGGAAAACATAATGATGGGGATCACTAGTGATTAACAAATGGCTATGGAAATTAACAAACGAAAAGAGGTGTTAATTGGCAATTATTTATGAAAATAAAGGAAAATAGGAGAAAAGGGAGGTGAAAGGTCACATAATTGCATGTGAGGAAATTTGAAGGAAAAATGAAGGGAAATGATGAAAATGGAGGCCTCAATCATAAAAAGGATTATTAGGATCAATTCACATCTTTTGTCAGTTTTAGCTTGGAGCTATCTTCTATTTTCTCTCTCTTATACTCTAACACACTTAGAGTTTTCTTGAAGCTCTCTTGGAGGGTTTTGGCATACTTTAGATTTGGAGGAAGAAGGCAAAGGAAAATCATGAAAGTGCAAGGGGATAACAAGATCAGTATCTATAGTGGGATACTTTAAAGGTATTGAGTTGCATGTATGATTTCCTTGCTAGGGATGCATGTTATATTCATGAGTTGTTTGTTTAGGATCTGTCATTGGCATGGAGGATCACCTGTATTGAAAATGGTTTTTCCTAGCCTTTCCATTTCCTGGATAGCCATGGTGTTGTGGGTTTCCCATTTGATTGCTTTTGATTGGTGCTCATGTTCCTTATGACTATGGGTTAAGTTACTAGTTCCTGGAGCCTTGGTTGGACAAACGCTCTGGAAGCTCAGGAACAGCTTAGGTTGAGTTACTAGTCCTTGAATACTTGGTTAGAAAAATGCTCTGGAGCCCTTAGTGGGTTGACTTACAAGTCCTGGAGCCTCGGTTGGACCAAATGTTCTGGATTCCTTCGGCAGTTATGGGTTGAGTTACTAGTTCTGAAGTTAGGTTGAAACAAATGCTCTAGAGCCATGGACAACTTGGGTAGAGACCGATTTGGTGATGGTTAGTGATGTCTCACTGTGAGGTGGAATTATTGGTTTAGGGTTGACGTGGTTTTTCCTTTGGAAGCTTTGGTTTGTTTTTTCTTGGTCTATTCCATGAGATCCCACATTCATTTTTGGAATATGGTATGGGGGTGATTAGCTGAAAGAAAGATTTGGTTCAACCCAATTTATGGTCGGGTGGTACATGGAAGTCCCTCAGTTGGTTGGATTTGAATATGTTAATGAGAGCTCTTTTCCTCTTGTATTTTATGAGTAAATTTATTTTTTATGATGTTTCTTTGATGGTTGTTTTATCATTGTTATTTTTCTGGCTATATGTTGGTTAGATGCATGGTTTCATGATAGATTCTACTTTATGGATCTTAACATATTTTGATTGGTAAATGAATGGTTATTGAATGCATGACCTAATAGATGTTTTTGTAGCTATTATGAGAGGAAACTAGACCTTCTTGATGATTCTCAGATAAGTATGAGACTCTTGTGTTCAAATATGCGTTTATGACCTGTAGATTACATGTTCACAATGTGTTTGACGAAATGACTATCATGGTTAGGCCTGGTTAGGTCAAATCCTTGATTAAGTTTTATGTTAGAGGATTTTTCCTTGTGTCATTTATTATTTTCGAAAGTCTCATCAAGTTTTGGGCAGTGATTTGGAAACCAACATGTTATAGACATATTTGGGCACTGCAACCCCAAACTCATATGTCCATAAACTAAGGGCTCCTTAAGTCCCTAAAAGTGTTCTTTCACACCCTAAAGGATCATGGTTAGCTGATTACATCATTTCCCAGAAGTTCCACCTGAAAAACTACTCAGAACTGGCCAAAACTGGACCATACAGACTGCTCCATGGGCAAGGTGCAATGCATATTGACTTCCTAACTGGCCAGGTGCAATGCATACTCAAATGGCCTTCTGTGGGGTGTGATGAGCGAGAATAGACAAATGGCAGAGACAATTTGCAAGGTGGATGATCATGGAATCTTCCAAAAACTTCTCCTGTGACACTTGCCTCTCTGAATTCGCCCAGGGATGAGTAAGAGATCATGAAATCTCCAAGTGGAACCAAGAAATATTAGTGGAATAACACTAATAAAAAACCCAGAGCTGACTCACACCCTTGCAAGACGTCTATAAATGGATCCCTCATCTGAGAGATCTAGGGGCTGAAATTTTTTCATTGTGTAAGGAAGTGTTGTTGGTTTGTTGGTGAGAAGAGACATTGCATTGTTGGATGATTTGCTTGTTCATGAGGTGAAGAGGGCTTCTACAACTGGGAGGATGATGCTGGATCAGACAGCTGGGTTGTAATCCTCTCTTACATTACTATTAATAAATTTCTTTGAGTTTTCCTCCATATGATCTTGTATTTGTGAATCTTATTGTTTATGAATGCAATTGTATGGTCAATGTGTTTCTAATTCCACATTGTTTATGATGTTTTAGATAGATATGCTTTGATAGTTTGCTGTTACTTTGACTCTACAGGTACTCTTTGAAGCAAGACAAGTAGGAGAGGCGTGGCAAAGTCTATGAAGGAAAGGAGAAACCAAGCTAGAATCAAAGCGGAAGGTCCAGGTTGGTCTTCTTTTCTTCTCTTCCATCTATCAAACTTAAAGGAACTCTTGAAAAGCTTTCATTGTTTGTTTCTAAGATACCTACCCGTCTTAGTGGGACTAGCAGTTCGAATCAACACTAGTTTTTCCTGAAACAAAATGGCACCTCCACTGGGGAATGAATAGTTTGTTTTGTTTGTTTATTGTTTTCTTTATAAACTACAGATGGAGCCTGAAGTTAGCCAGCAAGCCTTCGAAATGCCTTTGCTATGCAATTGCAAAGTAGATAAACGTTGCTTCAGTCAATCTCTGGGTTGGTTTATGAACTGAACATCTGACTTACATAGCATCCTAAGTGCCCTTGTCGTAGCTCAGAACCTCATCAAATCCTACCCTTATGCTTTGTGTTTACTATCCATCATTACTCAACCTAAATCGCTGAACTTAGCTACAAGTTTTGAGCAAAAACCAAGCTCAGTTTCGTTCCCTGGCCCATCGCACTGTCTGTAACTGTGCAACCTGGATGCATTGCACCTCCCATGTGTTGCAGGTGTGATGATTGAGTGAACTGTGTTTTCTTCTCTGAAATTTGGTTTTTTCTCTTTGTTTTCAGCTTTATTCAGTAGTTTTGCTATTCATGATCAATACCTTCTTGCTGTAACCATCTTCCTTCACATTATTTCATCCTCCATCAGTTAGGAATTGTAAATGTTTTTGTGTATTTGTCAATCATTTACAGTCTTCCTTTGTCGAAAGTAGCCTAATTGAACTATTGTTTTTGATGCAAGTGTCGTAATTGTCATTTTAAATCAAAAGAAGAGTTTCATAAAGTCTTCCTCTTCTAGATAGTTGATTGTACTTTTGTCATTGTACTTGATTTTGAAATTATTAGTATTTCAAGTGTTGAAAATAGTTTTAAATTTGAAATCAAAAAGTGTCGTCTTAGTATTCCTTTCATTTTGAAAAGAAAAATTGTTAGTACTGTCGCTTTGAGAGAAAATAGTTCAGATCTGTACTTAGCTTTCTTTTTGTCATTCACACATTAAGAAAGTGGAAAACAAATACATGCATGTGCATCTACATTTTGACTGCTTACGAAATTTGATTTGGGAAAGTGCATTTAGTGTGTGCTCTATGCTCTCTGCTGAAAGAAAATCATCATCTTCTTTCCTTTGTAGCTAGGATTTTCATTGCTAAAAGAACATAAACGACTGCTTATCATTTTAGATTGCATATTTAGGAATTTCACATCTACATCACGTAGTGAATCTTGAAAGACAAACTTCTAAGCAAGATCAACTCTAAAATAAACCTCAATGAACATAAAAATGCTTTGGAACCTAACACAACACATCTAGAAGTCTAGGCTAGAGACATGTTCCGGCGTTGTAAAACCTGGTAACTATTGTTTTCATCGAAGGTTGGGTGATTCCTCCTCTTTGATATGACAAGTGCCAGTACGGACTTGTGCTCCCCGTACCATCGAGTATATATTGGGAGACCACAATATGCTGATATCCTTTATCCTTAGGAAGTCATGTCTACCGCTCTATCGATTGTAATGCACTGAACACAGCATTCGGGAAGATTGACTGTCATACATAAGTCCTTGGTAATTTCTCTATCATTTATCACCAAGGTGTATTTTTCAGTTTTACGATGGATTTGGTAAACCCTCTGTCTAGAATTCTAGAGCAGTCACTTTCGTTCCTTTTCGACTCCTTAAAATAAAAGGTCCATATGAGCACTTGTCACTTCAAGCTCATTAAAAATCGAAGGCGACTAGAGTCACCTTTAGCTTTTTCTCGACTCTTAAAAATTGAAAAAGAAAGTTGCGTCAAAGTGTCTTAAAATTCATTTAAATCAGAATAACATTTTTCCCCTTTAAATTTTTGAGCTGATCAAGTAATCCACAATTGTGGAAGAAAGTCAATCAAAACCCCGTCGTTCACGAAGACTAGCGAGTCAACCGTCTTTGACCCTGGAAACAAAGTCATCCCAGGCAAAGCGTTCTCATTTAACTAAGTCGAATTCACTTGATTTATTTGAAACTTGTGTTTCAACATCGTCAGAGACTACAGTTACTCCAATTATTTATGGTACATCTGCCTTCATAGAAGAAGTTCCGCAGTTACAAGAGGACATTAGAACTGATCCTAGTGTAATGGTAGACACCTCTATTCCTGAAGCAGCTCCACCTAAGATTGATCCGGAAACTGAAGTTCACTTACCTGAACATCTGGAAGTTGAATTCCAGAATTCAGAAGGTGTCACCCCTTGAGTATCTGTTACTGCAGAAGCTACACTTTCTTTGGCTCCAAAAATATTTTACGAACCTAACGGTCTACCTCTTCCACCTGGATTGATTTTTATAGAAGAGATAGTATAGGATCTTCCACCCAATACTCCAGTGCATTTTGGAACTGGGATCCACTTATATCCTTCTACTACATAAGTTAGTTCTTTTTCATCGCAAGTTCCTGTCGAATCGCTAGGAAATATTTTGGATAGACTAAACATGTCTGAACAACCATCAACATCTAGGAATGTGTCAATGGACACAGTTATGACAGAGCTTCCTGCTGCCATTCCTACAATGATTGCTGGTATACCATCTGTCCTAGAAAGTTATCAACAAGAAGCCGAAGTCCAATCAGGGACTGTTTCGACAGCATGGTCAGTTCCTATTTCTTCGTCCGGATTCTCATATGGTATTTCTTATGTTGAAAATCAACAAGTTAATCCAATGTGTCTTCAAAGGCCAATCTACCCTTTAAATACTAGATTGCCACCATATGGGGGGCAGTATGCCTTTTCATTGTTCCCTCTTGGAGAACAAGCATATGAGAGTTTACAACAAATTTCAGGTCAAACTGGAATTACATCCAGCGATTGGGTACCAATACTACCTCAACAATGAAGGGTTGTATATTCAATTTAGTCCATCCTATGTCGAATATTCCCACTACACCTGCTATTATGACTGTATCGCAAGTATAAGAGCTACCTGTTGTATGTCGACCTCAAGTTTCTCAGGTTGCAGTACAACAACCTCTCATCTCAATGATTCAATCACAACCTCAGGTTAGTGCCTCCTTATCTGGAGCGACTCAGGCTCAAACAGGCACTATGACTCCTCATCTTGGTCAATCATCCAGTATTGGACAACAACAAATGGTCCAACAACCGCAATTCCAACAATCATACCATGGACCTGAGCAACAAGTCTTTGTAAGTAATGGGCAACCGCATTTCCAAAGCGGTTATCAACAACCATACTATAATGGTTATGCCCATCAACCTTATCAATGTTACCAACATCAAATACATTATGCTGGTATGCAAAGACCTACTGCTCAGGCGATTCCATCTTATCCTGTGTATGTTTTGCCTAACCTGAATCAATAGTTGCCCTTTGTAGCAACGCTAGAATTACCAGATCTAAACCATTTGATGAATGATCCAATTTCTTATGCCCCTTGGTGGCCTGCGATTCCTCATAAACTTTCCTCTGATATTCCTAAATTCAATGGAAATCCAGGTGAAGATCCATCAAATCATGTAATGACATTCCATTTGTGGTGTTCATCCAACACCCTGAATGATGACTCGATTAGGCTTCACCTTTTTCAATGAATTTTAATTGGTCCAGCAGCTAAATGGTATATAGAATTTCCTAGAGCTTCATTTCATAACTTAAGCACCCTTGCCACTACCTTTTTAACCCATTTTCAGTTACCCATAAGGTATGAAACAGGGACATAACTCCTTACCAACTTTAAACAGACGACAACCACTCACATATTTGATCATATTCATGAGTGGCGGCATCGTCGAAGAATGGTGAAGATGTACGTTCTTGATCAACTTTTAGCTGAATGGTTTATAAAGTCATTGTTACCCTCTATTATAGAGGACGTGGCTAAGGGAAGAGTTGTTATAGAAAAGCAAGTCATTTCTCATGCGCAATATTTAGACTTGATCTATACTTAGTCTGGCACGCTCTACGACAAAATTCCTGACGCTCCTAGACCAGAATTTTCCATTCCTCCCCCTCCTAAATCAAACAAAGACTCTCATGCTGGCGATGGTGTGATAGGTATGACAAGCATGAAAACTGCAAAGGTTACATCTAAGAAAGCTCGTATGGTTTCTAGTCAAAAAGAGGATGAAGAACCTATCGCCTTGGAGGTCAATGCCGTGTCAACCGACAATGGTGAAAATCCTAAGCAACCAAGGGGTAAGAAGAAAGGGACAAACAAAAAGAAGAAACAAGAGGATTCAGCTCCTGAGAAACCTTCTGCAAACTCTACTGGAAACAAGAAACCTAGTCAGACATGTTTCATATGCGATGAGGACAATGACACAAAAGATTGTCCACATCAAGCTGAAGTTAAGAAGTTTTTCAAAAGGACTTCAAATACCTCAGCAGTATTGACTGATCCATTTCCAAATCCAGAAACTAACCTGGTTGCTAGTGATCGGGCTTCCCCATCCCAAGTGCTTATGCTATCCATCTCAAAATAGCAAAATGATGCTTTGATATCTACAAGGAATAAGGATTATGGAAATCCATAATCGTCGAATGGCAAGGCTATAGATCAACCAAGCAGTTCAACAACAACTTCTTCAGAAGTTGTTCCACCAATCATTCCTGAATTAACAATAAAACCGCCTAAGGGAGTAGTACATAAATAGACATTTAATCCTCATGCTTGAGAAGCACAGAATTATAATATAGTGGAGGATCTGGCCCAATTTCCATATGCCATGTCAACACTTGAAGTACTATAGAATTGCCCATCCCAAAAATAGGCTTTGTTATCAGCGATAGGTGGGATTGATCCAGTGGATTCCAATCTAGTGACCTTTAATCATAAAGGATACGAACCTCAGTTACCAACATAGCTCGCTTTCCTCATATAGGTAAAAGCCCTCAACAAAACTGTTCATTGAACAATAATTGATGAGGGAGCATCTACCTGTATTATGTCAATGAGTTGCTGGAAAAATTTAGGCTTGCCACCCTTGTCACGATCATCAACGACATTGAAAGCTTTCAATGGAAGAACATACATGCCATATGGGATATTAAGTAACTTGCAATTCGAACTGGGGGGTAAGATAGTAGAAATTGAAGTCGAGTTCATTGATGGGAACCTTGACTACAACATCCTACTGGGCAGGCCCTGGATTTATGCTATGGCCGCTGTTGTGTCAACATATTTTAGAAAGATTGCATTCCCCTTTCAAGGCGGAATCACAATCATTGACCAACTCACCTTCCTCCCCAACAGTTCTCAAGTTTCCGGAAGCATTCCATTGATCCATGAAAGCTCTCAGTTGCTTCAAAATATCGGAGTAGGTCTCCTAAAAGACCCTTCTTTAATGGGCACTTTTTCCCTTCTGCCTCCGAGTAATCTAGCGGAAGTGGCCACAGTGGAAACCTATCACATGATATCTTCTACATTGTCAAAGATTAAGAATAATTCCAAACATTTTGTTAGCATGGATCATCGCCAGGTGTTGCCCCCCAGTCCCATAGAATTATTGTAGCAATCAATATTCTATGCATGGGCGGAAAACCCAAATCAATGCTTGGCAAGCATTTGGATAGATAGGTCTCTATAGTATGGTACCTCTTCCGATCATTGGTCGCATGTACATTCTACAGGCGAAGGAATCATTCAGTCAATGATGATAGGAGAGACACCATGGGAAGATCACCACCATCGTTCCCAACCTCAAGATAACAACGAGGATTACTCTAACGATCTTAATCATCCTTTAGTTTTTGATTTTCTATTGAATACTGTAAATACGGTGGATTCAGAGCGAAATCTATCCAATATTGACGAAACTATTTCCATTAATATCTCGACCAAACCAGATGTTGTAGAGAATATACATGTTGGCAAATATTGTTCTCCTTCAGAACTAGAAATATATTGCACTCTCTTTCACGAATTTAGAGATGTCTTTTCTTGGTCATACGAAGAAATGCCAGGCATTGACTTGAGCATCGTTGAACATGAAATCAAGATGTATCCTGATGTCAAACCAGTATGAGAACGGCTTCGACCAGTTCACCCGAAGAAAGCCGCTGCCATTAAAGTAGAAGTTGAAAAACTTTTACATGCTGGTTTCATTTACCCCATTCCTCTCATTGATTGGGTATCAAATATTGTTCCTGTGATGAATAAGCAAGGAATGATTAGAGTGTGCGTCGATTACAGGGATGTAAATCAAGCTTGTCCAAAGGAAAACTACCCTACACCCTTCATCAACCAGATAATTGATGAATGTGCCAGATGCAAAGTCTTTTCATTTATGGATGGATTTTCTGGATACAATCAAATCAATATCCACCCACAGGACCAGTCGAAGACTGCATTTATATGTCCGTGGGGCACATTCGCATACCAAAAACTACCTTTCAGTTTGAAGAATGCAGGGGCAACATTTCAGAGGGCAATGAACTATGCCTTCCATGACATCAAACACATCATTCAAACGTATCTCGATTTACCAGCTCATTTGCGAAAGCGGATTGATCATCTGCAGCATTTGAGAGCTATATTTCTACGTTGCTGACACTACAAGATACGACTCAATCCACACAAATGTGTGTTTTTTGTTGGTTATGGTCGGTTACTTGGATTCGTAGTTTCTAAGGACGGAATTTGACTTGACCTATGTAAGGTTCAAGCAATCATCAACATGCCTCCACCTTCAAATTTGCTTCAGATTCAGAAACTCCAAGGGAAAGAAAACTTTCTAAGGAGGTTCATTCCAAATTACGTTGAACTTGCTAAAGGTTATACATGTCTTTTGAAAAAAGAAGTTCCCTTCAACTAGGATCAGGTTGCGCAAGCTTCCTTTGATGCTTTGAAAAGTTCCCTAGTAAAAGCATCATTAATGTATGCTCCTGATTATCAAAAAGACTTTAACCTGTATCTCATTGCCACAGATACAACCATCGCGATAGTTTTAGTACAAGAAGACAATGGAATAGAACATCCTGTGTATTATTTAAGTCGCAACTTAAATGATAGGGAAAGTAAGTACTCCTACATTGAAAAGCTGGCTTTGGAAGCTGTTCAAGTAGTACAGAGATTTCGACACTATATACTCTTTCGCAAAACCACCATCTTGTCAGATTGCAACCCTATGACCTACATCCTGTCACGTCAATTGTTAGGGGGCAAGTATTCAAAATGGATAGCCATTTTGCAAGAGTTTGATCTGTAATTCACCAAATCCAAATCAAATAAATCTTTGGTTTTCGCAGAGTTACTTTGCGACCTCCCATTTTTCGTCCAATGATTTAACATCTAAAGCATCGATCGTGGATGAAACGTTGTTTCTGATATCATCAAGTGACCCGTGGTACGTATATATAATAATATATCTCCAAACCTTTAGGCCTAATACCTCTTACTCAGAACAACGATGTACTCGATACCAAGCAAAAGACTACATGATCGTTGGTGATACACTTTATTGTCGTGGTGTCCATACAGTTCTGCGAAGGTGCCTCACGCATGAGGAGGCCAAAAAAGTTCTGAATGACTGTCATTCAAGTGCATGTGGGGAGTATCTATCTAGTTACGCTACTGCACAGAAAATCTTGCGAGCTGGCTACTTCTAGCCTACTATCTTCAAAGATTGCATAATAGCAGTAAGAAGTTGCCATGCTTGTCAAATTTTTTTATCGCAAAACCAGATTACCACCCGCACCACTGCATCCAGTAGTTTTTGTTGGGCCATTTTCCAAATGGGGCATAGATTTCATGACATGTAACCCCACCTCAGCCGGGGGGCATGGGTATATCATGGTTACTATAGACTATTTTACAAAATGGGCCGAGGCAATGCCTACATTAAACAACAGCGGCGAAATGGCTGCTCTTTTCTTTTTCAATCATGTAGTCTCTAGGTTTGGTGTTCCATAGGCTATAGTCACAGATCATGGATCACATTTTCGCAATCACATGATGGTTGAATTGACTGCCAAATTAGGACTGTCCCATGATAGTTCTACTCCATATTATCCGCAGGCTAACGGATAAGTTGAAGCGATCAACAAAGTCCTCAAGCGCATGCTGTAGAGAATGATTGGAGCCCACAAACAGGATTGGAATTTAATCCTGTACTCAGCTCTATGGGCATATAGAACCTCGGTGAGAAATGTGACCAGATTTATGCCCTTTCAGTTGGTGTACAGCCTGGAAGTTGTCTTACCGATTCAGTGTGAGATTTCATCTCTAAATCTCACAATCGATCTACTCCCAAAAACTTCAGAGGAAGAGGCTTGTTTCTTGGAACTAATCCACTTGGATGAAACCCGTCATGACGTCGCGCTAACTAACTAAATGCATAAGAAACATGTCAAAGTGCAATTTGACAAAAATGTCAAGCCTCGTGTCTTCTCCGAAGGTGACTTGGTCTTACTCTACGATCAGGACTTTGATAAATTGGGGGCAAGTAAGTTCCAATCATTATGGATGGGCCCCTACATTGTTAAATGGATATTAGCAAAAGGAGCCTACGAGCTAGTAGACTATGATGGAATTCCACTATTACAACCTCGGAACAGGTTGTATCTTAAGCGATACTATGCTTGATCAAGCGTAGTAATCTCTTTATATGCTTTTGTTTCATTTTTGTTTTCGTCAAGAGTTGTCATTTTGGTTAACTAATCCACTTTTCATTTATTTCAGATGTCATACTTTTTGGAAACATTCATTGGGTACACTGACGGAGCTAGTAGTAGAACGCAAAACCTATCTTCTGTAGCCTGGGCCATCTTTGATCCAAGCAGTGAGTTAGTGAGTTTCAGGGGGATATGTATTTGTCAGTCAACGAACAACATCATTTAGTACAGTGTGTTGATAGAGCTTCTCTTTGATACCATTTTGCATGGCATACGCCGACTTATTGTCAGGCTAGATTCACAACTCATCATTCTACAGCTTACTGGCGTCTATTTAGTTCAGAACCCAGCTATCTATCGTATGTTCCTAAGAGTCAAGATTTTGGAAAGGCAGTTTGATTCCATTCAATATCAACACATTTCCAAAAACTTAAACACTTTAACTGATTCATTAGCGAATTATGTGTTAGACAAACATTTGCAACATTTGTAAAGAAAAGAATTTTACATCAACATTTGCATCTGGATCACATAACTTAACCAAAATAAACTCCGAAAATCAAAAATATATAACTGTTTATAGTTTCACATAATGTTTTGTGTACAAGGCAAAATTGGTCATGTGACCAAGAAACTCAAAAGTAAATGCAGAAAGAATCATATACTAATGATGCAGGTGATAACATCTCACCGCCTATGTGATCATACGCAGGAGCCTAGTTCATCAACTCAGAACGCCAGTAGTATGGCGTTGTAGCCTCGGAGGTAACTCGTCGGTCCTCACATCCTGAATACCAAGGGTAAGACCCTCGATTTGATCTTGCAATACTACCAGGGTCTCTACTATGTCCAAATCTCAAAGGACAGCCCTCCCTACAGCTTCTCCTGCTAGAATGCCAGCTGCCGCCCTTGGGCACGCCGCTGGTCTCACTGGCCCAACATTTGCACAAGTACATGAGTTCAATTAGTCTTGATAAATCACAAAAACATTATAAAACTGATAAACAAATATATGGTCAAAATCTTTACCTATCACACCCCACTGATCGCCATCCGGCAACGCCAAATTCGGGTCACCTCGGAAGTCCATCCCGACATACAGATACTTTGAGAAGACCATCTCTTGATGGTCAAACCACTCAAAGAAGGCATTAGAGAAAGTAATTTGTGGCTAACCAGCATGTCTGGCCATGAGATCAACCCATCTCTACATCCTGGGTTTCCTTGATGCTGGCAATCTTAGTGAAATGTGTTGTGGCTGCATCAGTGGGATCTAAGGTAAAGGTAGTCAAAATGGAATTATATCCGAAGTTCTTGGATCTTCCATTCTTTAACTTAGAGACCTATTCTTTTATCACCGGAAGTACTGCCTCACACTAGTTGAATACCTTTGGTTCCAGACATTCTAAAGCATACTGCACATAAGATCTGTTCGCCAAATGAAGAGCTGCACTACCAGCCAATCTAGCAAAGGTGAATAAAATGGTCCTCAGAGACTAATCAATGACGTCTCGGATATTGATCTTTCCATCTCTACTAGGCTGAGATCCATCTCTACAAAGCTGACGGATATAATCTCTCACCGATTCGCCCCCACGGGCAGATCCCGACAGTGAAAGAGGGGCACCACGCCTCGATAACCCCGTCAAAAAGTAGATGTCCTCGACTGTCAGTGGGATGGATTTACCTCTAATCTGGAACACCTGGTTGATCAGATCCCATGCATTGAGGAAATACTGCAACAAGCTGATTTGTTGCCTCATGCTAGATATACGGAAGAATTTGAGCAAACCATAGTTTCGCAATGCAGTAACAGTACCCTGATCATGTAAGGCAATCATGTCTTCTTCTTCATGCTCGCATTCACGCCACGTGATGACCATCTTGATCCAACAAATATCTGAGTCACAGACAAAAGATGAATTAGGATCCAAATTTGAGAAAAAACAGGAAAAAATTTCATGAGAAATCATTGTGCAAAGTTTCCCTTCTGCGGCCATTGCACCCTACCTTTGGAATAAGTGAGATGCATACTGATTGGCCAGTGTACAGCTTAGTATGCATCACACCTTTCGATATAGGGCAGGTTCGATGATGGGAGAACAATTTCTTTAAACCCCAGAGGCTCAGAAAAGGGGAAAACTTTCTCAAAATTAGAAAAGGATGGAATGAAAATGAAGAGCTCAGGGTTAGCTCCTACCTGGTCCAGACGGTGCAGAGAATAGTCCACCAAATATCCCGAAATCATCTGATGAAGTTTGAGGTAGAAAACCACTCCAGAGCTCCAAATACCAAATTTGAAATGAAATGGTAAAAATGAGAGGTAAAACTACTTTTTCTGTTACTATTCACGTACTTCAAGTAAAATGTTAGTTTTTAATTCATTTTTCAAGCATATATATGTGTATTTCTAATAAATTTGATGGAGCAATTGAGTAGGTTGAACGGCCAAGAAAAGAATCTAATGCATTAAACGGTAAACTGAATATCATTGACCAATATCAAGAGCAATGTTCCCACAAGGTTCAAGGTCGTTAAAAAATCAACTTGCACTGAGCATATGTTGGCACAAGTTCAAGCTAATTAAAAAATAAACCCACCTTTGGTAAATAACCTTTTGTGATCACTTTGCTATCTGCCGTTTTGAAATTTGGTTGTGTTTCTTCTATCACCTCCATTTCATTTAGCTGACCATACACTTCCACTTGATTGTTTACTCTTTTGAGGAACATTTGCGACGGGTGATTCTGATTGCCACCCTCTTCACACTGCCATGTTTTGAGAAGTTCCAAACTTACCTGGAACCAGCTACTACCCAGAAATATCACTCGTTCCTAAAAAACGAGCCTCTTTTAAACTCTTTTTAGACTCATTAAATATAAAAGGATTATCGAGCTATTGGCCTTCCCATCTCGTTAAAGTAAGGGGAACGCCATCCTTCTCATATATTTTAATCTTTTTCGACTTGAGGGATCATTAAACAAAAATATCGAGCGCTTGTCTTTGTCGGCTCATTAAAACTATCGAAAGCCATCCCTTTCGTATTATTTTACACTTTTTCGGACTTAAGGGATTATGCCACAAAAAAGGACTGTTGGAGTCTCCTTTTCATCGATTTTCAAACTCTCTAAACAAGAAAAGGACCGAGTTATCTTTATCGTTAAACTCGTTAAAACAATAGCGACAAACTTGTCCACCCAGACAAGAACGAGTCTCACTAACGATAGGCTCGCTAAACACAAAGCAATAGGTTTGCCTGAAGGGCAAATTATAGACCAAGCATATGTTATCCTCCTCAAGATTGTCAAAAATAAAGAGGTACTGGTTAGCAATGATTGGGGAAAAATGGGAAGAAAACTTGAAGAACTCTATTGGTAGCAAGTCTCTCCTGAACATGACACTTTCACTCCATCACCGTGATTGAGTTGGGTTGGGTTTTCTGTTCACCGTCACCATTGGTCTACCATGCCATCCATGGGGTTAATGCTATCAATCCATATCAGTGTCGCCAATATGTTCAAGAGAATTCATTCAGAGAATTCACCATCCAACAAACGCCTCATCCACTACATTACATCCACGCTTCATTTTTCATGACCGCCATTCCTGAACCTCATATCATCAGATCGTTTTCACCTCCACAAAAATCATATGCTCTGTTTCGCGTCGTAGATGTGGGATACATCAAGGCCCTCCTACGCCAGGTCACTTCTTGTTGACATCAGCTCATTATCCAAGAAGTTTACTTAGAAACAACCCTTTCAGTACTTTGAAGCTTGCATACCTCAATGGCAAGTTTCTCACTTCCGGTGACAGGTTTACATCAATTACCTTCAACCGAAAGACTTTGCGTGGTGTTCGACATTGGCTCATATATTCACACCATGTGAATTGTACTTTAGTACCTTGAGGATCATCATCATTATTAGTGACTCCTCTCGCATCTGTTAACAACTTACATCATTGGCTGGTAATCAGGCGATGTCTTTCCATGTTTGACTTCAGAACATCTTTTCACATGGATCGACTTGTACATCGAGCGAAGATTGGACGAGTTTTGAAGACCCTAGA
Source organism: Pinus tabuliformis (assembly GCA_031772625.1). Taxonomy (NCBI): domain Eukaryota; kingdom Viridiplantae; phylum Streptophyta; class Pinopsida; order Pinales; family Pinaceae; genus Pinus; species Pinus tabuliformis. The sequence continues at coordinate 147,470,780 of CM062810.1, read as the reverse complement.
TCTAGTTTCATCCATCTAGGCTACGATATATTTAGGAAAATAAAGACATCAATTGTACACAGAAGCTGCACAGATAGTCATCTAAGCCAGGGAAGATGACTCTTCATGCGAAGAATCACCAGTCTGCAATAGCAGACGATTGTCTGTCCTATGTACATGAAAATGAATTTATAAAGCTGAGCATGGGAATGCCTACCTCAGCTAGATCATGAAAATAATATGATGATGATGTATTGTATTGTATCTTATACAGGTCACCTTTCAGTTCAAATATCTCAGATCCTCATGAATAAAGCATTTCACCTGACATCAGAAGATTTACAACCTCATGCTTTAGGGGGCAGCTATTATAGACATATTTGGGCACTGCAACCCCAAACTCATATGTCCATAAACTAAGGGCTCCTTAAGTCCCTAAAAGTGTTGTTTCACACTGTTAGTGTTAGTCTTTTCAGCCTTCCTCTAGTGATCAAATATGCTCTTACAAAGTGGTCTCAGAGTGTCAAGGTCAAATTTTTTCATTTCAGTAAGTATTCAAGCAAAATTTGGTCACTAGGCATTAGATCTAGGGTTTGCTTTTATTCCTGTCAAAGTTGTCCAAATGTCGGTCCATGTCACCGTTCAGCTGAGTGTACCATCATTCAGAGGGTTGTCATTATCATGTCAAGTTCCACTGGGTCATTTTACACCTTGTTCATGCTTCAGTTGCGCCTAGGTAAGGTCATTTCCCTCTCCTAGGGTTTTGAAGGCAATTTCTCTTGGATGGTCAAATCATCGGCAAAACTTGTATCCTAATGTTCATACACCTTCCCCTATCCTTAAATTACCTTATCAAACACTTCCCATCACTGAGATCCCCCAAATTCCTCATTTTCGCACAAACCCTAGTTTCTTGCTACAACTTGGGAATTTTCTAAGTTGGACCTGTGTTTTTCCTTTTTGGACCCCTTCCCCTCACTGAATATTTGAAATTCCACTTTCGCCTGCTTCTTAACATCCCTCCCTACTTCCAAGAATTTTCCCAAGAATTTAGAAGCCCCTTATCCCCTTCATTTCGCTTCATTTCGACAAATCCCTTGTTCCACACATCGGGATAGGTTTCACCTAAATGATGTTTCTGAGCAATAAAAGATGAATTTTTTAACACTGAGAGAGGTTTTTGTCCAAAACAGGCCAAGGAAGAAAAAAATACTTCACTTTTTACACAGGTGTCATGGTTTTAGAGAAATGTCAAAAATACAATCACCTCGGGAGAATTGATGCAACTCTGAAGTGACCTTGAGAAAATCAAGTTTTATCCTATCTTGGTTGGTCAAATGACTTTCTTGATGAGTCAAATGATAACTAGACACCAAGCTATTTCCAATGAGCTATCAGGAGCTCAATTTGGAGTTGAGGAAGGCATTCAAAAGTTGACTTTAACAGCACTCTACCTTTAGGCAGCCTCATTTGGCACATTTTAACCAGTCTTGAGAGATTTGATTTTTGACAGGGAAAATGAACTCCAAATTGAAAAATTCTAGTTGGGTTGGAAAGTATACTCAAATAAATTTACAACGAGCTATCTTGTACCCAATTTGGACATCAGGAAGGCCTCCAAAAGTCACTGGAAAAAAGTGCGACGCACATAGAGAGCGCGGTGCACTGGGAGAAAATTTCCAGTGTAAATTTACACTGGCGCGATGCACATGGGAGGCGCGGCGCACAGGGCTAAAAGGCCTGAAATTCATTGAAATTTCTCCAAATTGCTAATGCTTTGCCTAGATTTTCTAGGTAGGCTTTCTATCTTGCCATTGCATCAAATTTTATGGTAAAAGACGGTGGTTAATGGGTGATAGTGGTTGCAATAAAAAATTTTAAAACCTACTTCTAAAGGATCCTCAAGCCAATTGCAGCCAGGTTTACAATTCACTATTTTTTCCACCAAGATTTTGTCTCCCTCCCATTTTTCCCTTATTTTCACTAATCCCTAAATCACTATCACCTAAATTCATTACCCCTTTCCCCTACATACTCTATCCTAAATCCTCCAACCCCACACAACAAAACCTATCAACAAATCCCAAACCCTAAACATTATTCCCATGCATCAAACCCTCAAACCCTATCCCATATTTCCCTATTTAATTTCTCCCAATTATTCCCATTCCTCAATATTGTTTCCCCTTCATAACAATCCCTAACAGTCCCTGTTGCATTTGTTTTTTTTCCCTTGGTGGCAGAATTTTCCATCCAAAAGAGCAGTGCAAGCGCAGTTTATACACAGCAGTCATTTTGTCTTTAAGGTAGTTTGTCCACCAGCAGACATGACATCTGATCCATCATATGATCATGAAGAAGAGACACACAGTGATTCGCCAACAGAGGTACATGCAACCAGGAGGCCTCATAGAGGTGGCAAAACATACGTGAAGACCAGCAGGCTGCCCAACGAAGCCTAAATGAGAGGACACCCATTCAGTAGGAGATAGAGGCTGATCGAGAGATTTGGCTCAAGAGGATCAACATCCACTTAGAGAATCTGTTGGCGAAAATGACAAGGACAAAGCATTATTGAGGCATATGGTTTATCATTACAGGGCACACAATATCAGTTCCAAGGCCCGAATTAGGAATTTGAAGGCGAAATTGAGGAAGGCAATCAAGAAGAAAAAGAGGCAAAGGGAGCTTGATCGACTTAAAATATTGGTTGAAGCCTCTTTGGCCCAACATAAAACTTGATAAGGAGGTTCTAGCCCAAATTTCAAGAGGTTTGGGGCAATTTTGGTCACATGGCAAATTTTTGGTCACAACACAGGTTTTTGGCGTGGCGCTTAGGATTGGGAGCTCCAAATCACAAATGGCTTGCATTTTTGGATTCAGCATGAAAATTCATGCCTTCCGGTGCTTGGAAAAGAATTTTGGGCAAGTTTTGAGTCCCCAGGAGGTAAAAAACACTCAAAAAATGACCTCTCTGCCCCTATTTTGACACACAGGAAGCAGTCTTGGGAGAATGAAGTTTTGGAGGGGCAAATGAGCACCAAATTCAGAAATTCCACTTAGGTTGGAAAGTAGACAGGCCAAGTTTTCCAACAAGCACACTTGGGTAGAATTTGGACTCTAGCAGGTACCTCAAAATCACCTCCAAAGTGGTGCGGTGCGTATAGATTTGGGCGCAACGCATATAGAGAAAAAGGCCAAAATCGCGCCCGCTTCGCGAAATTTCGGTTCGCGACTTTATCCAAGTGGGTCCACTCATTTACACTATATTTTTCTTGGAAAATAAGGCAATGTTTAAAAAGTATTTTCACTAAAGGTGGGCTCCTATCCAAGTGGAAAAGGAAGGCGAGCAGTCATCCAAGCCATTTGTCATTTTTGTAACGATGCCCCTGTAACTAATGGTTGGCTTTCCGCTTCCAATTTGTAATGATTTGAAAAACTCCCCAACTCTTGGTCTTTCTATTTCCTCATGGAATAGTCTATTTATTGTATGCAAACCATTTGCAAAGGGTTGGTTGGAATTTCTGGGAACTGTGGGAGAAAAACCCAGTCACTCACTGTACATTTTGACAGAGAATTAATGAAAGATTGCAGCTCTGGTTCATGAGATTCCTGTGGCGTGAGTTTAGAAAATGTATCTTCTTTATGTTTCATATGTATTTCATTATGTTTCATAGTTTCATTCACATTCATTTCCAGTGAAAGCTTTCTAAGTAAAAAAGGTAGAATTCAGTGCACTGCTCTGCCTTGGGATAGTTTTCATGTTCTATGTTTTCTTCTGTTGAAAAGGATTCATGTATTTATGCCATTTTCACATTCTCAAACAATCTCTCCACCTCACATATTTTCAACTCTAATTGCTAGACTTTCCGCCTGTCTTGCCTCACGAAATAACCTGCGTCTTTGAGTTAAATTCTCTGCTCATGCTGTTCCTTGGCGTCCACACATCCCAGAAAAATCAGTCATTTTTCAAAATACCTCTTTCATATTTATTTACCTAGCCTAAAATCAGTATTTCATTTTGAGTCATCTCAGACTTTATTGTGTATTTTTACTGAGTGTGACCCGAAGAGAGCCCTCTCCTGTTCTGGTAGGGCTAGCTACTAGATTGAGCGTGGTTTGTGGTTATCCTGAATTTTGCCTTCTTTCAGCCTAAGGCAGATTTAGGTGCTAACACACACCCTAAAGGATCATGGTCAGCTGATTATATCATTTCCCAGAAGTTCCACCTGAAAAAATACTCAAAACTAGCCAAAATTGGACCATACAGACTGCTCCATGGGCAAGGTGCAATGCATACTGACTGCCTAACTGGCCAGGTTTGATGCATACTCAAATGGCCTTCTGTGGGGTGCGATGAGTGAAAATAGACAAATGGAAGAGACAGTTTGCAAGGTGGATGATCATGGAATCTTCCAGAAACTTCTCCTATGATACTTGCCTCTCTGAATTCACCCAGGGATGAGTAAGAGATCATGAAATATCCAAGTGGAACCAAGAAATATTAGTGGAATGACACTAATCAAAAACCCAGAGCTGACTCACACCCTTGCAAGACATTTATAAATGGATCCCTCATCTGAGAGACCTAGGGGCTGGAACTTTGTATTTTGTAAGGAAGTGTTGTTGGTTTGTTGGTGAGAAGAGACATTGCATTGTTGGGTGATTTGCTTGTTCATGTGGTGAAGAGAGATTCTACAACTGGGAGGATGATGTTGGATCAAACAGCTGGGTTGTAATCCTCTCTTACATTACTATTAATAAAGTTCTTTGAGTTTTCCTCCATATGATCTTGTATTTGTGAATATTATTGTTTATGAATGCAATTGTATGGTCAATGTGTTTCTGATTCTGCATTGTTTATGATGTTTTAGATAGAGATGCTTTGATAGTTTGCTATTACTTTGACTCTACAAGTACTCTTTGAAGTGGGACAAGTAGGAGAGGAGTGGAAAATTCTATGAAGGGAAGGAGAAATCAAGCTAGGATCAAAGTAGAAGATCCAGGTTGGTCTTCTTTTCTTCTCTTCCATCTATCACACTTAAAGGAACTCTTGAAAAGCTTTCATTGTTTGTTTCTAAGATAGCTACCCATCTTAGTGGGACTAGTAGTTCGAATCGACACTAGTTTTACCTGAAACAAAACCCTGAAAATGTGGCACAAATTTTGTAGTTGCAGGATCAAAATTAGGAAATTGGGACTACAGTCACTACCTTAGAGGCTTATGCTTGTGTATAGAGGCCTACAGTTGCATGGATGTAGTCTTATGCATGTGAATGGAATCTTAGATAAGTGAAAAACAAGTCTAGCTCAGGGTCTGGGTACTTGGAGTGGTTGTTTAGCTCTTGTCGGTCTTGTATCTCCTAAGGAATGCTAGTAAAGTTTTGGTTTGTCAATTCCACTTCCTTAAATGTACTTAGGTTGTTGAGTCATGTCATAGTATCCCTCAGCTCATGTTTACCCCGACAGGTCAGTGAAAGTGGGTAAATGTGGGAGGGATGGTTACATTTGTGGAGAAGATCTTGGATCTAAAGTGATCCACGATGATGTATTTTTCATTTCTAAATTGTGAAGGTTTGTGATGTGTTGAAGGCGGTCAATTGGATGAATATCAAACTCATATAGGTACCATGTAATAGTAGAGTGATTAAATTAGTGAACTTTGAGTTTATCCTATGTGTAATTATGTGTATGTTAATTGTGTCTTGATACATGAATATATGTCTAGATCGAAATTGTTGAGAATTGGTCTGCCAAACTCTTGTAATAGTGCCCAATTCTTGTTTATGATAGATGTGTTTTAGCTATAGTAATTAAATTCCTATAATATATTATATTTTTTGTCAGCCCAACTTATCTAATTAGATATATGAGAAATGACGTAGGCTAAGAGTGAACCACTCACAGGCATGAATCATGAAAAAGAGCTAGCATGAGGAGATTCATTGCATCCTTTTAAAAATGCAACATGTGTGTTGGTTCACGTGGAACCCGAAATCCTTGCAGCCTCCACTTACTTTTGTTGAATCTCTACTACAACACTGTTGTAGTTATTAACATGTCAATGGAAAAAGGAGAGGATGAGCTGAGCTTATGGGCGATAACCCACAAGTCAAGGATTGAAAAAAATTAAAACCCAGAAATGAGGGACCCTTGAAATAGTTTTCATCACCATCTCTTTGAGGGCTCGGTTCTTCCCTTTAGTAGCACCATTTTGAGGAGAAGTGTAGGGAATATATTGTTGACGATGAATGCCATGTTCTGTATAGAATTCTTGAAATTCCTTATAGACATATTCCCACCCATTATTAGTGCATAGCTTCATGATGGAGCATGATGATTATTTCTCAACAAAACCTCTAAAATTCTTGAAGGTTTTAAAGACTTAAATCTTGTAGTTGAGGTAGTACACCCAAGCATGCCATGAGAAATCATTAGTAAAGGCTAGTGTGTGCTTGGCCCCTAAAAAGGGAGGAATTGAAAAGGTCATTAAATAACTATGAAAAATTACAAGAGGTATTGTTTCCCTTTTCCATTTTCGAAAGTTATATTATTGGTTTTTTCCAACAACGCAACCTGAACACACCCCAACAATACAAGAAACTTTTGGAACACCTAAAACTAAATTTTCAGTGAACATTTGTTACAAATATTTATAAATTAGATGGCCAAATCTTTCATGTCAAATATTATTCAAGGAATCAATGTGATCTATAAAAGAAGAAGTTGAGGAAGGCTAAAATCTTACAAACTTATATAATATAGAGGCATGATCAACCTGTCCAATACAAACAACATCTACTAGATCATGCATTTCTCTAATAACTACTTGATTTGGAGAAAATTCTACTATTTTCCCATAACTAGAATGGAAAATATCATACATGTATAATAAACTTGTAGAGATCTCATGGAATAGGAACACATTTCTAATCAATCCATTAGTCAACGACATAGTAACTAACCCCGAAACCTTGAGTGGAGTAGATTCCCTAAGTACAATTTGGGAAATGTTGCTAGGGGATGTAGAAGGAAGAAAATATTGACAAGGAGTCATATGATGTGATGTATTTTAATCAAGTATCCAATTATTTATATTAGATCTATCTAGGGCTTGGGCCAATAAGTCATGTCCTTTTTCTTGTTGAGATATTGTGCTTCTTCATGGCATCATCTAAAGTTGTAGCTTTCCCAACATTTTGCTTCAATATTCCCATATTTTCCACAAAAGGTACATGTTTCATCTTTTTTTGTCTTCTTCTTCTTCTTCTTGTTTTTAATTCTTCGTCTTGAAGGAGGATGCATAGTTCTTAGAAGCTGGAGGTGAAGAATTAGTATTCCATTGAGGCTTGGAGGGAAACTCACCATCTTGACTAGATTTTTTCTTTTGTTGCGATTGGGCTTTATGCTAACCTTTGGCATTATGATCTACCAAAGTCTGATTTGAAGAGCTAGAGAGAACATCTAGTTGCTTGAGCTTAGATTCTTCTCACATGAGATGACCACAAAATGTCTCAAATCTGTGTATTTTGAATGAGTCACCAAGGGCGTCTGTTGTTGCATAGAAGGTAGATGAGGAACCTGAAAATGACCCTTTAGTTTGGAAATATCAAAAAATACATTTTTCTTCCTTTCTATCCATGCCACATGATTTTAATTGACATAAAAATGACTTGAATTGAGTAGTATAATTCTCAATAGCGACATGTTTATTAGGTACCATTGTTGATAATCTAGTTTCCAATTTTAAAGTGTGAAATTCATTAATATTTCCAAATACAAAGGCCAAATTATCCCAACTTTGTTTTGGAGTGGTACATTCTTCAAGATTAAAAAGGAAGTCATCTGAAACATGCAACCCAATCAATCCCATGGCTTCATCTTTCTTATTCCTATAAGCAAAAATTTAGATTTCTTTTGTAAAATTTTGTTGTTTTTCACTTAACATTTGTCATAGTCCCTTGGATTATAATAGTAGTTTCATTTTCTTTTCCATGTATGATAATTATACAGAGTGACAAGATCTATCATCCTTAACTCTGCCATAATATCAAAACCCCATTTTTTTACAACAATTACACCGTATTACTCTGCCAAGAAAAAAGTCGCTAAAAAAATTGCCTAAATATTTAGCTCCAAAAGAAAAAAATTATCTTTTACCCATTAAAAAAATATTTTTCTAATAAAAATTTTCCCAAAAATGCTTTGCAGTTCAAATTTATTTTCTCGCTTGGGAAAATTAAAAAAATTAACAAATCTTGGTAGACTCTTACCAATTCTTTGGATAAATGAGAAATTTGCAGCAAGCCTTCAATCTATGTCTTGGTGTCAAGCAACGAGGACGAATAGAGATGAGAATAGGACTCAACTGATGAATGAAATGAAACTGATCTATTAAAATTCTTTAAAAAATATAAGCCCACGATCTCAAATTTGACACAAAAAAACCATTCAAAGCAAAAGAATTAAGATTTGCAGTGATATTGTTGCTTGAGCCTACTTCCTAGATTCCATTAATGCAAGAGCACCCCATCCTCGATATTTTGGGTTTACATGGCTTAAAAAGCACCAAATATCCACAAGGAGGAAATCTAAGGAGCCAAATAAAAGAAGAGGACAAACTTACAAAAAATTGCAAACCCGGATTAGAAAATAGGATTGAGATACAAAAATTTGAGAATCCAAACGAAAAATAGTCTTAATACCACCACCCACTTTGATAAACTAGCCTTCCAGCAAAAACACAAATGGTAGAGGCTAAATTATTATAGAGGATTCTGTTAGCATATTCCGACACATAGGAAATAGTTAAGTATAACTTGGTCTAGTGTAGAGTTAGGTAAAGTGCGTTTCTTTACTATGTACTTTTGTAACTCACAATCTGACGATCACGCTATGTAGTGATTCGACAGTTCATTCTCTCCTTGGTATTACCGACACTTGATCCATGGCTTAACACCCGATTGGTATGTGATCTCTATTTAAAGAGCATGGAGGGTCATTTGTAGGGTAACTGTTCATGAGAGAATCTTATGTAAATTTTCATTCTTTTATTAATAAATTGCCTGAAGTGCTTGCGTTGGCTCAAGCCGTGGACTATTTTCCTCTTTGAGGGTTTTAACCACGTTAAGAATACTAGTGTATTGATCTGTGATCTGTTTGTGAGCGATGTCCTTTGCTGTTCTATCTGAGGAACTTACCCAGTAAATTCCTACATGCTATCAGATATATTTGAGGGCCACATCCATTGGTGATCAAAATCTGAAGCCACTACAATTGCATCCAACTGTCGTTTCCTAGATCTATTATTTTTTACTTCTTTAGGGCTGAGAGGACTGCTTTATTGTGTTAGGAACATTTGTTCTAGTGAGGAACCCCTTTCGTTTCATGCGAAAAGGTTTCCGATAACCCTAGCTACGTCATTTTTAAGATCTGGAGGTATATAGTCTTTATTTGCAGTTTTAGCTATTCATCTCTCTGTTTATTTCGGTTTATTTAGCTCTCTTTTTTTTATTACCGGATCTATACATTTCATTTCTACGTATTCTCTTTGCCCCACAACTCCGTGCGATCTAGGAAAATCAGAAATAGAAAGGAAGGATTTTTCTCATGCGTATGCTCTTTTCTGTCGCGCCCTACTGTGATCTCAAAAAATCAGAAACATTGAGGAAAATATTTAGTTTCTAGCTAAAGCTAACTTCAAGCCATAAGGTTTGTTTTTTTTGTATGTGCATGTTGGGTTTTGTCGTTTTTGATTTGTAGGGAAAAAAGAGTTTTTTCAAGTAAGCATGCACCCCAAAGCTTCAGTGACTTAAAAAAAAAAAAACTAGCTCACTTGGTCCAAAGTTACTTTATGAGAATATAGGTCTTGAGTTCAAGTACAAAGTTACTTTATGAGAATATAGGTCTTGAGTTCAACTCTTTCTTTTTGTTGAGTTACTTTTTCGAAAAGCACATGTAACTTATGTTTTAAAGTTACTTTATGTAAAAGTGTTCTCACCCATTATAAAAAGTGAGTCACTTATAATTCTAAAGTCTATTTATCTTTTATTTAAGTTACAGTTTAGTGGGTAGCTCATAAAGTACCATTGTAAAAGTAACTTTCACTTATTTACAAAAGTGAGTCACATATTTTTTTTTTAAAGTGAGATAATTAGATTAAGTTTGGAAAGGGGGGATTTGTTTAAATATAACATTATCATTCATTTCCACACATTCACGCATTTCATCAGTGTCTTCAACAACTTTTCTTCAAAAAGCCATAACTTCTTCATTTGGAAGCCGTTTTCAGAGCCGTTTATTTTAATCAGCCTAATTTTTCGAGATCTTTCCATTGGAATACTTAGTTTCAGCATCTGCAGCTTCAGTTTCTGTTAAAACGGAAATTCCATGCCAAGTTATTCTTGATAGCACCAACTACTTCCAATGGTGGTCCTACATTGTGGATTTACTTAGAAGTAAAGGTATTTACAAAATAGCCTCAGGCTAAGAAACCAAACCTCAAGATGAAGATAAGGCAACCAAATGGGAAAATAGGCAAGATCAAGCACGTGGGTTGATAGGGATGTCTATTTCTCTAGACCTTAGATTCCATATCGTAGAACTTGATACTCCTAATGAAGCAATGAAACAACTCACTAAAGTTTTTGGAATTAAAAATGAAATTAGAGCCCATCAACTCGAAAATGAGTTGCTTACATTGGACCCCAATAATTTTTCTTCCATTGAATATTTTTTGTCCAAGTTCAAGACCCTTAGACTTCTCTTGGAAGGTGTTAAAGTTAAGAAAGAAGATGGTAGCCTTATCTATTCCATTCTTACTAAGTTGGGACCAACCTACTCTGTGTTTGTTTCCACCTTCCATTCTACTAGATGTTGACATGGTGAATTTTCGTTATACCAACAAGGGGAACTAACCCGATCACAGATCCCAATTAGATCTGTTTTCATTTAGAGTGGCTAGTTTCAACAAGTTTTAAAGGACCCCGTGAACTGTAATAGGTCTTGAAAGATTGCTTCTTGGAGGAAGACTTCAATTAAATAAACAAACAAAACAACTAACCTATGTGTATCAAGTCCTTTCTACGCTACTTCTAACTACTCTAATCTAGTCCTAACTATCCTAATCTATCCTACAGGAGCATGACAAAGGAGAGGTTAAACATCATATACAAATTCCAAGTCTAAATGAATCAATTACTGGTTCACATAAGAACAAGGCTGCATCAATTCTTAATTGCAATCCAATAATCCATACAGGAATGCACATTCCCTTTTATAGAAGTAAAGCTTGCAACTGATGTCTAACATAGTTTCAAATTAGGGACTACTTATGAATTAACTATGATGAAGAATTACATTCAAACAACCAAGGCTAATTATAAGCTATATTGTTAACAATATGCACAAAAACAAAACACATTTGTATTCATGCCAACAAAAACACCCCATCTCAAAACACATAAAAACAAAGGATCTTAAAACTGAAACAAAAGGCTCCTCATTGAACCAAACAGTCCTCTTTATTCACAATAAATCAAAGATGTTTTTCTCCAAGAAAAAACCCCTATTTCCTATCCAGAGGTAATACTTATACACATGGAAATGAATCTCGGTCTTCCCTTCATCCTTTCGCCTCCCCCTTGTTCTCTTGAATATACAGATCAGAACACACATATGCAAAACAATCAGTGTCATTGCTGACATGTAGAGGGAATTTCCTATCACTCTAGTGCTTCGTTTCCTGAGGGATGAATAGATGTTGATTGAAAGAGAATGATTGTGTGTCATCTCTTCACACCTGTATACAGTGGACATTATCCCTTATTATTTCCTGAAGGAAACTGAAAACACTACGCTCATCATCCCACATCTGGCATGATTGAATGTGTGTTTGGAAGTAATGACATCTTGATGGATCAACGCTATCATGAGTGCTTCTGCTGAACACAGAGAGTGCCTTCATTATGCACTATGGCGGTTCGTATTCCCTTTTGCAAAGTGTATTTTTGTAATATTGACACTGTTGGTGCAGAGATGTCATCTTGATATAGTTTCCATTTATCCGTCACTGGGTCTACTCAAATTTGCCTACATAAATAATTCATATCAGCTACGATTGTGAGAAATATGCAAACATGCTTACAAAACACAAATCTTGCCTTCATTAAATGCTTATAACATCAAATGTGAAAGAATTGGCCCCTGATTTTTAATTTAGGCATTGATTAAGTCCCATAAGTGTGAATCCAATTTATATTTAAAATCATGGCATAACACATAACCGGATCCGAAATCCGGACTTTGAAAATTTTTCTACTGGAGCATATAACCTATCAAGTCCGCCATATGGGATTTTTCATTAAAAATCGTGACCACAACACTTTATCTAATACACAGGGATATATGTGAAAACCCATAGCTAAACGTAGGGCCGGACTTGAAAATTTATGCACCCACATTGATAGTTATCGGCGGGTCTAGCATATGGTGTCGCACCTTATGCATGGGCGCTAGACTCTACCGGTAGCGATTTGCGATGGGGTGGGGGGAAGACCCGAAAATATACTATATATATATATATATATATATATATATATATATATATATATATATATATATATATATTATGTTTAATAGGATCGGCAGGTCCAACATATTGGATTGCGCTTTATGTTTATGCCATGGACACCACCGATTATGATATGCAGCAGGCTCCAGACCCGGAATATATAAATTTAGGTTTATAATTTCGTCAAGTCTGGTGCCTCATGGTACGCACTGTACGCCAACGTTGCATGCGGTAAGAGAAACGGAATGTTATGTGTATTTTGCGAAGTAGTCCCATTATAAAGAGTTATGATGGGAATAAAGACGCGATGGAAGATTTTGTGGGTTAAGCACACAAACGATTATAATAAGGGTGGGGGTGATTATATGTGTGGGCATAAATGTACCATGAATGTTTATGAAGATTGAAAAGTCCCAATGAAGGGAATGAATGAAGGGTTAGGCTGGGTCATGAATGAACCATGCAGCAGAGGTTTATTCAAGGGGCTTAGCCATTAGGCATTGAAAATTTGACTTGGCAAAGAGTTAAAATCCCTGGGATAAAACAGATCATTTGGAAAGATGAAAGATCAAACTTCTAGGGGACCCATTCAAAATTTGCTATCAGAGCATGTTTTAATAGGGTGGTGGTTGTGGCCACAACAAATGGCGAACCACTGGGTGAACCAGTTATCTTTGTTTCCAAATAAACCTCAGATCAATAAAACATCAGGGAGTTAAGATAAACTTGAAATGCAAACTATACAGATGAATAGGCATGGGTTCCACTTCAACATTAATTGTTTCAGGCGGGATAAAGACAAATAGCTACTACTTACTAATAGGGTTTTGACAGGCATTCTCCAATGGTAATATTCTGGAATTTATTGACCTTCCTTTACCTGTTTCTTACTTTCTAAAATCCTTCCCGGGCCATCACTAGTCTATCAATACCTGTTCAAGTGTGTACCTCAGCTCTTTATTGCTCATCAAACTTGATGTAGATATGTTTATGTACACTTTATATGAGAATTTCAGTGCTATATTTTCATATGATTGAATGGGGCGCAGTCATGGATCATGCCATATTTTTAAACTGCTTAAGCAAGGTTGGGCTTGATGTGTCAATCGGTGCTCTGAGCCCAACAACAGTCCTTACTCTAACCAGCTTCCCAAACAACTTGTCCTTCTAGATTGGCACAAGGACTTGACATTTCATTTTCTTTTAAATAAGTCCTAGTTTTAGTCACAAGGACTAGAGCACAATTGGATTTGCCACATGGTATATGAAAGCGAGTTTTAGCCTTTGAAAGGAGATTTACTTGTAGATAACACGTATTAGACAATTTAGTGTGGCGGATGGGACCAATGGAGAATGACTGCAAACCTTACAGGCAAGTATAGGCTAGGTCTGAGTGGGATTTATTCAAAATGCAGTGTTCCTCCATGCCAGTCCAACTATAGTTACACATTTTTTTTGTTTTATAAAGATGCCCCTACATGCTCCATATATCCAAGTTATCAACAGATCTTACCCAGTTCCCAATAGATTCCAATGAGTGGCTTTGGTTTGAATTCCACAGCTGATTTTCAAGTTCTCATGGGCTGATTGAAAATTTGTTTGATTTGAAAGGCAACGATGGATTTAGAATCAATAGGCTCATCAGCGGGTTAATGAGGAAGGAAAAAGCTGAAGGTGGTGAATGGGGGCAATCTAAAAGGGGGTAAAACAATATTGGAGGACTAAAATCAGTTGGCTGAAAAGGAATGCAATTCAAAACAGAAGGGAAAATAGACTTTGCAGAAAAACCAGAAAGGAAAAGACGGAAATGTAACTAAACTAACAGACAAAGTGAAATGAATTCTAACCTATTCAGGAGGTAACCATGTTGTGGTGGCTGTTGGAAGTATTTCTTAAGAGGTTGGTCATTAACAGGGAGTTTCTCAGTGTCTCCCTGTAAAGTTTTCGATCTGTAAGTTCCTTGAACAATTTTTTCCTCAACTTGGAACGGGCCCAACCATAAGTGTTGAAGTTTCGTGTGCTTACCCTTTGGGGTGACCCTATCAGCCCAGAGAGAATTTGTTAGAGTGTTGTGCCACTTCCTCTGGTTGTCGGTGAGAGATGCATGGATTACGTGGATGAGGTTTTTATTTGAGGACTCTGCAACTCCATTTCCTTGGGGTAATAGCTTGATGCATGCCTTATGCGAATTGATTTACCGATAGCAAATTTAGTCAACTTTAGTGATGAGAAATAAGAAGCGTTATCAAACATGAGAATGTCAGGGATGCCAAACCTGTTGATGATAAATTTCTCCATGAAAGATATTACCTCATCTTCATTCTCATTCACAGGCCTGTCATGCTCTTTTTCATCAATGAGTGCATTTTTGAATGTCCTCTCGCAATGCAGGAGCTCAAGGATCTGCTCGTCACCTTCGAATGCCTGCCAATTTGAGACATTATTAGGTAGGGAAGGTCTAAAAATCAGTTCAACATGACATTTATTCTTCTTTAATCTAAAATCAGGCACAAGTTTTGCAGCCATACCAACCATTGGGTCGGCATCTGGGTTTTTCTCTCGAGGTATGTATGTGATATTAAAAGAATCAAGACTGTTAGTTAAGCTCCATACCTCATGCTGGTACCTTACCAGGTGTGGTGCATTGCAGTGTATCCTTTTCCTTACCTGGTCCACAATTATCTGTGAATCACCAAAAACTTTAAAATTTTTTACCTTCAGATCAATGGCTTTTTTCAGGCCCTACAACAAGCCTTCATATTCTGCCATGTTGTCGGTGCATGCAAGCTCCAACTGGCTAGCCATCCGATGTTGGTTCCCTTGTGGGTCAATAAGAATGCTCATAGCACCTGCATCTTCAAGGCAGTTAGAGCCATTAAAATAGAGTGTCCAAAACATAGAGTCTAATGTTACATCAACTAAATTGATTCCTACGAGACTAATTCTATCATCTACTATATTACAGGGTGGTTCGTTAGTTGGACTACGGGAAGAGCTTCCAACCATGTGTTTATTGCAGTTTCTTCAATTGTTTCTGCATGGAATTCTCCAAAATAGGTTTCCGTGGCACAAACATTGAAACTGTAATTCCGAAGAATAGAGTTGGTAAAAATTACAAGTTCATTGGGACCGTTTAATTCCGTCACCACATACTTCATATTTCACAATCAACTCTGAGCATATCATCCTTTCCTTTCCGAGGCAGCAAGAGATGGGACCAATCAATTGAGAAATATCCATTGAGTTTTTCTGACTAGTCCCTACTAAGCAGCATTCCATAAGCCTCCGGTATATCGACTACCACTATATCAATGACTTGTGTGTATTGAGGTTTAGCTATCATCCGAATCAATACATCTTTCAGTTCCCCAATTACTTTCACATTTGTCCTGTCTAATTGCATGATTCAAGTTCCAGTTTTCTCAGGTATCGCATGAATCCTTTTAGCAATAGCGTAAGGCATCACAGTGGACGAGGCACCTGAGTCTAGCAAGCAATTGTGTACGTTCATGTTGAAGATTTCAAATGTGATAAGGAAAGGGAGAGTCACGTATTTGGATTTCCTTCCTATCATGGCCGCACTGACATCTTGGGGGGTTCGATTCATTTTTGATAGAGTGGCTTCCATGGCCAGTGGCTTTTGGGATGGACTGGAGGTGCTAACAGGTCTAGACACTGACTTCGTGGTTTGGCTGCTTGGGATGGTGGGGGTTTTGCAGTTCCACTCATTCATAGCTTTCAAAAGAAAATCTCTTGCTGCGTTAATTTTAGCAAATCAAAGTATGTGATATTAGCCCTAGATTTCTTAAGATCATCCACAATGTTGTAATCAATGTTATAAATAGGGTATGGTAGAGTAAACATATCAGTTTTTCCATTCTTATTTGGGGGTTAAGTAATTTGACTCGCCTTCGTTGCAGTGGGAGATGTATTCTCTTTTTCTAGAAAGTTTGCAACAAGAGTATTCTTGGAATCACTACCAGGTCTACCCTTCTCGAAAGGGACTTTGGGAGCAGATGTATTCATAGGGCGAACATATTTCTTGGTCCGGTCTATAGGCTTCATCACACCCACAAGTGGCCCCTTACTTCATGTATGGATTTCATTAGTGTGGAAATCTGCCATACTGTCTCCTTGGTCATCATCATTCTCATTTTTATAGAAATCCCACAGTAATTTGATTTGAGATTCTTCGTCCAAGGGCTCTTCTACTTGGTATTCTTCCTCATTTTCTTGTTCTAGCTCTAGCTCCACTATAGGTTCTTCTTGGTTAACGAGCGATCCAATAAGAGCCATCTCTTCTGTATTTAAATTCCTTTCATTAGGTGGGGTAGGCGATGCAAGTGGACCATGACCACCTTCTATCTTCTTACGATAGAAAGGTTTGAAAGATTTTCTGTTGTTATACTCTCCTCCACTCCTGCTTGTACTCTCTCCAGAGTTCCTTTTCATATCGATGACTGTGTTTGTCAAATTCTTAATGATCCGATGCAAACCTTCTATATCTGTGGTATCCTTTTCTTTGATTTTAGCCCCTTTATTATCACTCCCATTATTTTTCTTGGATGCTTGAGAGGCTTTCTTTTCTCTGGTTGTATGATGGCATGCTATGAGACTAAGCATTTCATTCTCGACTTTTACTGCTTCATCGATAGCACCCTGTAAGGTTTGTGTGTTACTCCTTTTGACCCACATCGCAGTAGGAACAGGGAGAGAAGTGATGTAGAATTCCATGAGTACCTCCTCAGTAGGTCTAGCATTATCCGAGATTCTGTTAAATAGGGTGTTGAACCGGATGTTAAAATCTTTGACCTTTTCTTTGGTTTCCATTTTCAAATGGGATAGTTCTAGAACTAAGGCCGCAGGGGTTTTGTCATTGCCATACTTGTCTAAAAAGGCCTATTGAAAGGCAGCCCACGAGATGATTGATCCTGTTCTCAAGCTAAAGTACCATGTGGAAGTTGTGCCAATCAGGGTAAAAGGGAATAGGCGACATACTATATCTTCATTAGCTACCCCCCGCATGCGCACGACCAGGAAGAAAGAGTGAATATGGTTATCAGCGATGTCTCCCCGCTCAGGGTCGAATTTAGGTAGTACTCTTTCTGCATTCTTTGGTAAGGGATACTGCTGCCTAGGTATCGCTACGGCGTCCCGAGTGAGCCAGGGAGCAGTGCTCCGAGAGGAGGTGGGAGTTGGTTCCCACCTAGTTGAGGAATATTAGCCATATCACGGATAGGGATGTTCTGGTTGAAGGTTTCTTCGAGGCTTTCTTTATTAAGACTTCCCAAATCAGGCCAGGGATTACCTTCAGAGAGTGGATCTTCAGGAATTTCTTCCCAGGGAATGTCAATATTTTGCAAGGATTCAAGCACAATATCTTCAAGAGATGGGGCTGCAGATGTCTCTTCATTTATGGAATAGATCCTTGGCTTCCTTTTGGTTGTCGGAGGTAAAGAGTGAAATATGGGGAGTTGAGAGAGGGAACGAGCATAAGCCCAAGTAAGAATTTTGACTGGTTGTTCCTGAGTAACAGGATACTCCCACAGTGTCTCTTCTTCAAAATGAGGCTTTTTCGAATGAGAGGAAGGGTCTTTTTGACCTTCACGATCCATGCATTAATCTTTTCAAGTCCATGCACGACATTTATAGATGAAATCATAAAAAGATGTGGATGGTGGTTCACGAAATCCTTCTAATTCCATTTTGTTGACATGACGAATTTTCACTATACCAACAAGGGGAACTAACTCGATCAGAGACCCCAATTAGATCTGTTTTCATTTCGAGTGGCTAGTTCCAAGGGGTTTTAAAGGACCCCATGAACTGTAATAGGTGTTGAAAGATTGCTTCTTGGAGGAAGACTTCAATTAAATCAACAAACAAATCAGCTAACCTATGTGTATCAAGTCCCTTCTACACTACTTCTAACTACTCTAATATAGTCCTAACTATCCTAATCTATCCTGCAGGAGCATGACAAAAGAGAGGTTAAACATCATATATGAATTCCAAGTCTAAATGAATCAATTACTGGTTCACATAAGAACAAGGTTGCATCAATTCTTAATTGCA
>CM062810.1:147387155-147447155 GCA_031772625.1 Pinus tabuliformis | reverse complement strand
CCTTATAAACCATGTGAAGTCTAGCCTTAAAAAGAAGTTTGAAATGACAGACTTAGGACACTTGCATTATTTTCTTGGTCTTCAAGTCTTGCAATCCAAGGAAGGCATTTCCCTTTCCCAGTCCAAGTATGCCTATGATCTTCTACCCCATTTTCACAAGGAATATTGTAAGCCAACCCCTTCTCCCTTTAAGTCTGGAGCCAAACTTTCAGTCACTTGTACTTCCCCCGAAGTTGATGCTACCTTATACCATCAAGTTGTAGGAAAAATTTTGTATCTGACCCATACTCGTCCTAACCTTTCCTTTGTTGTTGGCCTTATTGTTTGGTTTATGCAAAACCCACATGAAATTTATTGCAAAGCAACTAAAAGAATACTTCGTTATGTTTGAGGTACAGTTTAGTTTGGGATTCATTACAGTTCAGAAGCATCTCCTCTACTAGTTGGTTTCATTGATTCTGATTGGGCTGGTGACCCTGATGATCGAACGTCTACTGCAGGTTATTTGTTCACTCTTGGTTCAAGACCTATTACATGGGCTTGCAAGAAAAAAAATTCCATTTCTCCTTCTTCAGCAGAAGCAGAGCATCGTGGTGTCGTAGAAGCTAGTAAGGAAGCCCTGTGGCTTCCTCAGATCCTGTCAGAGTTTGACTTTCACCAGTAGCATCCGACTACACTTTGGTGTGATAATCAAAGTGCCATTCAACTATGCAAAGATCCATTCCAACATCAACACAGAAAACACATTGAACTGCACATGCACTTCATCAGAAATCTCATTCATGTCCATATTCTTGAAGTGCAATATTGTTCAACAGATGATCAAGTTGCAGATATCTTTACAAAGGCTCTCACAGAGATGAAGTCTACTAAACTTCGATTTATGGTTGGATTTTAGGAAGTTATCACTAAGGGGGGATAGGCTCTAATGCCTCCTTCCTTCTCCTATTGTGTCATATTTGTACATCCTTCAATCCTATCCCAAGTTGTTCTTAAGGGGGGATGTTAGGATATTCCGACACATAGGAAATAGTTAAGTATAACTTTCTCTAGTGTAGAGTTAGGTAAAGCGTGTTTCTTTACTATGTACTTTTGTAACTCCCAATCTGATGGTCATGATATGTAGTGATCCAACGGTTCATTCTCTCCTCGGTATTACAAACACTTGATCCATGGCTTAACACCCGATTAGTCCATGATCTCTATTTAAAGAGCATGGAGGATCATTTTTAGGGTAACCATTCATGAGATAAGCTTATGTAAATTTTCATTCTTTTATTAATAAATTGCCTGAAGTGACCACGTTGGCTCAGACTGTGGACTGTTTCCCTCTTTGAGGGTTTTAACCACGTCAAGAATACTAGTGTATTGATCTGTGATCTGTTTGTGAGCAGTGTCGTTTGGTGTTCTGTCTGAGGAACTTACCCTATAAATTCCTACATATTTTAAGGGGGGAAAAGGTTTGATCATTTTAAGGATTTTACGGGAGGAAGAAAGCTCACAAATCTATTTGAGAAAAATTGAGATAACCGAGGATATATAAGAGGACTTTTAAATCTATTTGGATAGGTTGAATAACATTAAAATAAGAAAATGGGATGTAACTACCCACCCAACAACTTGCAAGAATTTGTAGGCCTAATCAAACTCAAACCTAATAAAGAGAAACCCCAGAAAAAACAAGGTATAAAAAAACTCAATATAAGAAGGAGCTTGTGGTCATTGTCTCATACAATGTAAGAGTGTAAGAAAAACCCCACTAATCAAATTGCAAGATCTAAAAACCTTCTACGAAAGACATCAAGAAAATTGAAGAAAGAAAATATTTCAATGCTTGAGGGAAAATGTTGTATATAAATCCATTTGTAGGAACAATGGAAGCTTATAGCGATAACTAGAATATACACTTACAATGCAACAAACAAAGATGCTACATAAACTTATTACTTCCAAAAACTTCTTTATTGGAACTATAATAGTCCCACACTGATATGATTATGACGAGTCAAAACTTAAAATATTAAAATAAACTCCTAAATCATATATCATGATATTTCAATTTAAAATATTTTTATATTTCATAGATTTAATTCTCTACTTAATTTCTATAAGAAAATTATTCAACCTAAAAAATAGTCCATCCACTCAAAAAAAAGAGCCTTGCCTCAAATAAATTACACTCTTTATTTATTAGAAATCCAAATAAACTAAATCCTCATTTGAGATTCCAAAGAATATTAGAGAACCATAGAAAAATAACCTAGAATTAATAATAGAAAAACTTTGTAACAAATTTACATAAATAATTTATAACAAATAAAACAAGTAAATTCCTAACTAAAAATCAATGGACATAAATAATTTATAGCAAATAAAATAAATAAATGTCTAATTAAAAATCAATGGACATGAGATACATCTATGCTAATATGTACCATGTCATTCATAGAAGATGGAGTGAAAGGTATATTTAATCATGTCATTAATAGAAATATTTTAAAATATTAAATTTCAATATATTTAAATATGTGATGAACTTTTTAGCTTTTACAATATTTATTATTAAACAAAGTTTTTTTTGGTAGAAATCACATGAGAGAATTTTTTTTGGCCAACGCGTTTCGAACCAACAAGTGTGATTCATCATCAAGACCAGATGAAGAGGCAGACCATGGCAAAGGCTTAAATAGAGAGCAATGTAGAGACATAATTTCAAGTAATGACTATATTTGAACAATAATGTTTAAATTATAATATTAATATATTAATATATTAAAAACAAATATTATTAAGCAATGGCTATATTAAATGGCTAGTTTTTGAAAAAATATTTAAATAATAATATTATTTCATTTTATTATATTAATATATAGTTTTTTTAACTATTACTAATTATAAAAATAATAAAATTCATAAATTTATCATAAAATTAGTGAATTGATTCAATAATATTTTAAAAAATTGTAATAAATTAATTTCAATAATATTTTAAAATAATTTTTAATATTAAAATTATGTTTTTTTTTTTTAAATTTCCAAATTAAAATAAATTATATATATATATATATATATATATATATATATATATATATATATATATATATATATATATATATATATAATTTAAATCTTTGGAATTATTTGTGGCTAAAGTGATCTCAGAATATTTTTTTCCTTTTTTTAATCAAATAAATAAAATCTTAAATAATCTTAATTAACTATTTTTTTTTGGGTCCAATAAATCATATTAATCTTAGTGGATGATAATCATCATCATATTATTATTTTTTTATAATTTATTAATTGTTATTTATTTAAATATAATTTTACAAATTAAATTATTTTATATTTTTCACTTATGACACCCTCTCATATTATATTATATTATATTATTAGTTTTCCAAAATGACAAAATTAATATTAAGAATAAAGATATTATTGAAATCATTTGAATATGAAGAAGACAAATTTAAAAAAAAAAATTAAGATATATGAAATATATGTTTTGAATTATTAATGTTTTTATAATTATAAAAATGAAAAATATAATATTATTCGTTAAATATTTAAATTTATTTTAATAATATATAAAATAAAATAATAAGATATATTAATTTCAATAATGCTATAATAAAAAATAATTTTAAAAAATAAGTTGTAATCATTTTAACCAACAATAAATTGTATAGATATTAGATATTTGTATTGATTTTCACAATAATATAACAAAAAAAAATTAAATATATTTATGTATTATTGTGTATTAATTGAAAAATTATATAAAAGAGATGAATCCAAGACATTAGTTTCAATATTGATGATGATGAAGGTTAACGTCCCCTAAGACCAAACATTGGTTTATCGGACCTAAAGAAACAAATTATTATTTTGATTTAAGATTTTATTCCTATGCTCAAAAAGCTTGGAGAGAAGCCTCCCGAACTCACTATAATTTTGACATTGTAAAAGGCTAGGAAGGTCAATATTGTAACAAAGATTGTGAAACTGAGATCTAATGTGGTTATACGCGGGGCACTCTAAAAGGAAGTGGTTTTCATCCTCGATGTTCCTATTCTCACATATATGGCAGATCCTTTCCATCCATGGCGTTTTAGGAACTGCCCAACGACCTGTTTCACTATGGAACTCATGAGAATTCATTCTAATCTTTGCTATATTAATTTTCTTCTTTGAGCTAGTTAAAATAGAGAGATACTTTTGATCTTCTAGGGTGGGGTTGATGACCTTCTTATAATAACTTAATTTTCTTTTAGCCACTAAATTTTTCTCACACCACATTTTTTCTTTGAACTTAGAAGTAACAATATCTTTAATGTTATTTATGTTTTGCAATGCATCATTCTCGTTGATCTCCCAATAGTTTAACCGGGCCCTTGTGTCTTTATGCCACCCCCGATTGAGCCTTAGGTGGTTTTCGCTGGAATTTAAAGCTAGCTTAGGAAGTCTATGATCATCTATGTTATTGAGTTTCTGCTTGTACAGCAGAAACCTAATCATAGCTAGGCTCTCAATAGGGGAAATACCTGCTTCTATAAGTAGAATAAGATAGGAAAATAATGCAAATGTGAAATGAGTTTAACAATAACACAATGTAGATAAATGTCTTTCGGATTAATCACATCATAATGATGTGATTAATCCAAAAGTTTTAGATCTAAAATAACACAATGCTAATAAATGTGTTTTTTAAAATACATATTACAAATTTAAGTATTTTCTTTAATGTGATTTTTTATTAATATTTGCACATTAAAACTATTATAATATTTAAATATTTAAAATGTTAAAATAATTAAAATGCATTAAAATTAAAATTATAAAATACAATATCAATAAAATTATGAAAAGCAATTGAGAATTGAAAACTATTAATAGTGAAAATATATAGTAATTAAAGTTTGAATATTTTTATTCAATTTATGTTTTCATTAATATATGATGATTATGTCAACTATTAAAATTAATATGATCCATTACACAAAGTAAAAAATTAATTAAGATTTTTTAACATTTATTTCTATACTAGAAAAGAATAGAAAACCATTTCTATATCACCACAATTAGGTTGACTTAATAAAAAATGAAGGAAAAAAATAAAAATATTAACACATATACATAAAGGTAAATTGTTATAATCATTTTAAAATTAATTATTATTTGTATATTTAATAATCATTATATGAATACTATTATTTTATTATTAATCTCTTTCGCATTAATTAGTTTTAAAAGTTTGAAAGGTCTTGCACTTAAATTGTGATATATTTAATTTCTACTTGTCATGGATATAAAAAGATAAGGAAATTAATACATGTGCATAAAGTCAACAATGATGTAGACATCAGATGGGTTAGGGTTACTATTTGATTTATTAATTATTCATTATAGAAATATTACTTTATTATTATTTGACTTCTTTATCATAAAAATTATTGTTTTATTAATATTTTATATTAATTTTTACACAAAAAAATTTTACAAAAAAATTGAACCATGATAATTTTAATTTTAATTAGATTAATATAATTGAAGGTGAAGTAAACTAGTAAACTTAAAACTAGTGTCAAACTGCCCGTGGAGTTAATTTCATGGAAACCCTCCTGAAATTAAAATCGGTGGAAATATATGAAGATTCCAAAGTCGATTTGCAACCAGGTAGGGCCGCTGAGTTAGTAACCCAAAGAAATAACATTGGAGTAATAATTTTGATAATATAAATTTAATAAAAATTATGTAAATAATTTTGATAATATAAATTTAATAAAAATTATGTAAATATATATTTTAAGGTATTTTTATACCATGCTATTAGAGTTACATATTTTAACTTTTATCGCTATTAATATTTATGAAACTATAGTTCCATTAATATAGTAAATAATATATGTTAATTTTTAGATTTAGATAAATACAAAATCCAAAAATTAGCATAAACTGCTCCACTATAACTCTACTACAAATATTAATTGCAACTGCCATCAACTTCCTTCGTTCCATTGTAACGCTACTACAAATATTAATTGCAACTGCCATCAACTTCCATCGTTGTCAAACTCATATGATTATATGGTGCAAAATAAGGACTATAACAAAACATAAAAATTACCTAACACAAAGTTGAAACATAAAGCAAATGCGTTAGATAGTTCCATGACCTTGCCTTTTCATGCTTTTCCCCTTCAAAGTTCCATGACCTTGCCTTTTCATGCTTTTCCCCTTCAAATCTCCACATTTCAACAGAAAATTTAATAGGATATCAACTTCAGTACTTAAGAAGGAAAGACCAGCGTTAGAAAAATGTGGTTGTGTGGGTAAGATTTCCCTTTAGTTATGGGTGACCAGCGTTAGAGAAATGTGATTGTCTAGTAGGCTTTATTTTTAGTTATAGGTTTGACCTCTCAACTTCGTACTTGACAAATTTAGGAAATGTGATTTTTCTGGGTAAGCTTTAGCTTTAGTTATAGGTGGGAATCAAGTTTAGAGTTCCATCAAATCTAGAGAAATGTGATTGTCCATAGGCTATACTTTTAGTTATAGGTTTGACCTCTCAACTTCATACTTTTAGTTATAGGTTTGACCTCTCAACTTCATACTTAAAAAGGAAAGGAAAAATTTAGGAAATGTAATTTTCGTGGTAAGCTTTAGCTTTAGTTATAGGTGGGAATCAAATTGAGAGATATGGTTTGTTTGTTTTTCTTGAGAATGAAAAATTATTTTATGTATTAAGAAGTATTATTTATAATTATATATATATATATATATATATATTATTTTTGTTAAGTTTACACTTATAACATTTCAAAAATTTAGAAAATATTTAATTAAAAAATATATATAAAATGTTTGTTTGTTTGTTTATTTTTAAGAATGAAAAATTATTTTATGTATTAAAAAGTCTTATCTATAATTTTATAGATTCTTTTTGTGTTAAGCTTACACTTATAACACTTCAAAAATTTAGAAAATATTTAATTAAAAAATATATATACAATATCTAATTTAATTTAAAGTTTTTATAATTTCACTTGATGAATTTATATAATAGACTCTTTATTCAATATGTAGTTTACACATGAAATTTAAAATCTTAATATATATTTTATTAGTTATCTAGCATTAATATATCTAACTTCACTTAGAAAAATATGAGAAAGATTATAAATATTTAGATATAAAGTTAAGACAACTTCATATTTATGAAATCAAAAGTACATGGCTAAAAACAAACCAATACAAATCCTTATTAGTGAAGATTATCATACAAATACAAAGAAAAATATATCTTTAAAACTCCATTAATATTATATTATTTATCAAAAATTAAAAAAAACAAACACTCATTTCATATTTTAACAAAGATAAGAAAACCGTGTAAAAATATATTGAAATTGATAACAAATAGACTCTACACTAAAAACGAGTATCCACCTAAAATCAACGGATATAGGCCACCTCTATGTTGGTGTGTAGTCCCTTTGCTCACAAAACACATACAAGTAATATGGAGAGGATTTGCAATCACGATGGAAGTTGACAAAGGGCTAGAAGGCGTGTCTACTAATAGTTTAAGCCAATGTCCCATCCAAATACATTTACATAGATTTAAGACATGAAACCAATAAACATAACACTTATCATCTAAAATTCTCCATGTAAGTGTTTAAAAGATACCCACCATTAGAGTGCAAGATCTGAAAGACCTCCTATGGAAGAGACGAAAAAAATTGAATAAGAAATACTTCATTGCTTGAGGAACAATGATATACATCAACATAATTTATAGGAGCAATGGAAGCTTCTAGCGATAGCTATAAGATAAGACTTACAATGCAATAGATAAGAATGTCGTGTAAGCTTACAAACTCCAAATCTTATTTATTGGAACTCTAACACTCTCCCTAATAAGTGAAACACGAGTAGGAAATAAAGGGAAAAAACAAAGAATGGGTCCTAGAAACAAGGTCTACTTGGGTACCCATGTATAACCTACAATAAGAAGAGAAAACCTAGAGAAAAACCCATAGGAAAAAACTCCCACCAAAAGGGAGTACATAAAAAAAGAAAGAAAGAAAGAGGAAAATGAGCAGGCGAAGGAAGGATGACTCAAGATGACCCTCGAAGGGCAAATTCCTTTGCTTTAAGCATTTGTTGTAACATAAGAAACCTTGGTGATACCAAGGAATTTGTGAAAGTATCTATTACTTGTTCTTTAGTTGGTACATACTCCAGGCTAATAATTCCATCTTGAATAAGTTAGTGAATGAAGTGCATATGGATCTCAATATGTTTGGTCCTTTGATGCTCTATAGAATTTCCAGAAATATGTATTGTACTTTGATTATCACCCCAAAGAAGAGTACGTTGATCCCACTTAATGCAAAACTCGAGAAATAACTATTACAACCAAAGAGCTTCTTGACATGTGAGCACTGTAGTCTGATACTCATTTTTTGTTGTAGATAATGTAATCACTAATTATTTCTTATAAGACCAAGCAATAGGAGCATAACCAAGATAGAAAACAAATATGGAGGTTGAATTTTGATCATCCATTGATCCAGCGAGTCACAATCTATGAAAACCACAAGCGCAGGAGAACCAATAGTATATTGAACTCCAAAATTGGAAGTTCCCTTACTATATCTTAGAATATGCTTCATTTCTTTCCAATGACTTTGATGAGAATCTAGAAACCAACCCTAATGCATAAGTAATCTCAGGTCATGTGTGTGTCAAATGGAGCAGAATTCCAACCAATTAGTGATACAATGTAGGATCCACTTATTGTGAAGTGAAACAGGTGGTAAGAATAAAATTGGACTGAAAAGGAGTAAGCACAAGCTTACAATTATCCATACTAAAGCACTAGAGTAAATCAGAGGCATATTTTTGTTGGAAGATGGTGATCCCTTCTGAAGATTAGTGAACTTGCAAGTCAAGAAAGTAATGTAGCAGACCAAGGTCCCTCATATAAAATTTTCCCATCAACGCTTCCTTAAAATTATAAATCATAGATGAAGAAATCCCTATGAGGATCAAATCATCTACATACAAAACTAGAATCTATAAATAAGAGCACTATCTCTAAGTGTTAAATGTAGAATCAAAATGACAATAGTTGAATCCAGAAGTAAGAAAAAAATGATCCAACTTCTCATACAAACAACTAGGAGCTTATTTGAGAGCATACAAGGAACACTAAATCCTACAAACATGTGAAGGATCCTACATAAAACTAGAAGGCTACTCCATGTAGATATCCTCATGTAGATCTCTATACATAAAGGAAATATTTACATTTATTTAGTAAACTAACCAACCTTGGGAGGTAGCTAGAGAAATAACAAGACATATAGAATCCATCTTGACAACATGGGAAAAAGTGTCATAATAATGAATCTCTTCAACCCGTGAAAATTCCTTGGGTACAAGACATGCCTTATGTTTTTCAACAGAGCCATCTACAACATATTTGGTTTTGTATACCCACTTGCAATGGACCAACTTACATCCCTTTGTAAGAGGAACAAGATCCCAAGTATGATTCTTCATCAAAGAAGAATACTCATATGTCATGGTAGCTTCCCACTCATGTATTCCAATAACATCAGTAAAATATTGTGGATCTTATGAAATGGAATTACAATTAGCCATACTAAAGCACTACAATAAATCAAGGGCATATTTTTGCTGGATGATGGTGATCCCTTCTGAAGACTAGTGAAATTACAAGCCAAGAAAGTAATGTAGAAAACCAAGATCCATCATAGAAAATTGTCCCATCAACCCTTCCTAAACATTCTAAATCATAGATGAATAAATTAGTATGATGATCAAATCATTTACATACAAAAATAGAATCAATGAATAAGAGCCCTATCTATGGGTGTAAAATGTAGGATAAAGGCAGTGGTTGAACCCAAAAACAAGCAGAAAATGATCCATCTTCTCATACCAACATCTAGGAGCTTATTTGAGACCATACAAGGAACACTAAATCCTACAAGTTGTGAAGGATCCTATACTATACCAGGGGCCTACTCCATGTAAATGTCCTCATGTAGATCTCCATACATAAAGGAACTTTTTACATCTATTTGGTAAATTGACCAACCTTGGGAGGTAGCGAGAGAAAGAACAAGACATATATGATCCATCTTGGAAATAGGGGAAAAGGTGTCATAATAATTTATCTCTTTAGCTGGTGAAAATCCCTTTTTCACAAGGCATGCCTTATGATTTTCAACAAAACCATTTGCAACATATTTGGTTATGTGTACTTTTGAGCCTAGGTATTGCAACAAGAATGCTGCAACTCCCAGGGCTACCAGCTTTACTTATCAACCGGGGTTCGTACAAACTTGGAGGTGACAGTGCTATATGCACAAGTAAAAGTGAAGGTCCTGCTTGTTATCATTGTTCATTTGGCAAGAGACCCTAGGGGTTCCAAGCTAGACTTCTATAGGGTCAAAAGAAACTTGATTCTTTGATGGAAGAAGAGAAAATCTATTCTAAGAGAGAGCTACTCTACTGAAATAATGAAGAAAAAAACTTGTAATGCTAACTCACACCATAACCTAATTAACCAATTAAACAACTATGCTAAGCAGAATTGCTAAATCAATCACTAACCTAATGCTACTATCTAAGTTACAGAAGTAAAGAGCATCAAACTATACTAAGGTGCAAACGAGGAAACTAAGCTAAATCATTTTTCAAGCGGAAGAACAATCAGAGGACAAAATCAGTGAAAGGAGGATGTAAGGAAGCAACATTGCATAAGAAGCGTTGGATTAGCCAACAATCAAAAGATGAATGACGGAGATGGTAAGTTGTTTCTCGCGCGCCCTCAAAGTTGTAAGTTGTATTCTGAAATTTCACGTGATTAGCCTAATTGGGTGCCACGTAGCATGGGAAAACCAATTTTCTCGCGTGCTCTCGGATGGATAATGGTTGTGCAAGAATCCACGCGAGATTGTGTGATAGCCGTCGGATTAGGCTAGGCAGATTGATGGTGGAGATTGGCCAAGCTAGTTGGCGGGTGGGTGAAGTGATAGCCATCGGATCAGGACACAGATCGACGGTGGAGGTTAGAGCGCATAAAGTATTGAGGTGACGCGATAGCCGTTGGATCAAGAGAGAGATCAATGGTGGAGGTTAGAGTGCATAAAGTATTGAGGTGATGCGATAGCCGTTGGATCAAGAGAGAGATCGACGGTGGAGATTAGAGTGCATAAAGTAGGTGGAAGACTTCGCGCGTGATGGAAGTTGGGTAAAATAATGAATCAGACGGTGATTGGGAGGGTTTGTTGTGGATCGGATAGTGAGGATGATGCATGAAGAACATGCCAAAGGAGGTTTTAAATGAAAATGATAGAAAAACCAGTGAGGGTGAGGGTGGACCGAGAGTGAGGGAAAGTGATGAAAATGAACTGAAACAAGTAACTGCATCAAACAACAAACTCCAAAGCTCATGTGAGAACTGGAAACCTGTTTTTTTGGGTTGTTGAAGGGTCTCTTCCTCAAGTCATGGTCCCAGAGGGAGGAGATGAGGACAAGACACATGCAGACATCCTTATGGTGATCTTTTTCTCCTAGCTAACCTGCTAACTGACAGAAGGCACCAAAGGAAGTAAACTAAGGCACAGCCGATCTACTCTACACTACTGTAATAGGAATTCAACTACTTAAGAAAATGAACAGTTAAACCATAAATCTGTGCTATACTACAGTAAAGAAAATGCAACTATTTAAGCAAATGAATAGAAATAGGAAGCTACTTAAGAAAATGAATAGAAACATAAATGTATGCTATCATACATGTACAATAAAGAGGAGCTTTGGCTGCTCGGGTTGGGCCCTAACCCAAGAGCTTCAGCCCTCTGAGTTAACTCAGTGCTGGCTCAAAATAAAACTCATCTTTATTATAAAAACCGTGGATTACATCAAAAACCGTCACAAGTCTTGGAACTCAGAAATAAAGTAGAGTCTTACAATAAGGATCTGAATCCTACTGAGGTCCTAAGCCTCTCTACTTATACATCTGAAGTCTCCAACGAATTCCTTCCAAATTAGGGAGGCTTGGCTCCCCACTCAAGATAAACTGGTTTTCTGTCCTTTTCACTTGCTCGGTTGTCTTCTAGTCCTCATGATTTGGTTGTTTGCACTTCAAGCTGATGGAGGAGTATTTGAATGGAAGGGTAGTAAACGAGGAGGATTTACCTCCTATAATTCCTCTCCCTTGTCCCATTCGAGTTTTGACCAAGGTCTTTGCCATACTTCCTTGCTTTTATCCTTTATTCCTACATTACATGCACATTAGACCACAAAGCAAATTGTCCAACTCTAACTCATCTCATAAACAAAATATAATCAAAAGTATGCAATAAGTTGTGAGAATAGTTGGTTTGACTAAGCTAGGAGGTGAATTAAGGCCAATTAAGGCCCATATAATTACCTGATCAGGCTCATCATCACCCCCCTACTGAAAGTGTTGCTCATCCTCTGAGCAGCTTAGTCAATGGCCATGTCCTTTATGGCTCTGGTAGCCTCTTTGGCATCCCATGCTTCTGCTATGGTCTCTTCTTCTTGTTTATAGAATCCTACTTTCCTTTCTACTTCTTCCCACAGCCTCTTTCCTCTTCTTCTTTTCTCCCTTCTATCATCCCTAGGAGTAGTGGTGGATTTAGTTTTAGGCCTATCTAATTGACCTTCAACCTTTGCATTGATTTCTTATACAGAGGTGTCCTGTTGAGTGCCTCTCTCAACCTTTGAGGGAAGTGATATTATCTGATCTTCAAGTTGTGTGGTAGTGTGTTCCATCTCCTTTAGCAGGCATGTATATTATGATCATCTCTTAGCAGCCTAAACATATCCTCAAAATGTGAAATTGCTTGCTCCTGGGCTACAAGATATCTAAGTTCCAGCTGAGGATCATTTGTAGTTAGATTATGGGTGCTGATTAGGGCCATGGGATTTGATTGTTCAGCTCTGATGAAAAGAGGTTCATTTTTCTTTTTCATCTTTGCAGCCCTTGAATTCTCATGGTTCATCGATGATGCCAAAGCCATTAATTATAGATCTCCTAGCTCTGCATTAGGATCCAAAATATTCATGTCTGTGAGGGCCATGTTGTGCAAGTAAAACTCAGCCATTTTGGCCCTATCCTCTTAGTGAATTTTGATCACACAGATCAATAAACTGCATGTAGTCTTGAAATGGCATGGTGCCCCTTTGTGCTAGTGTTTTAATCTAAAATTGTAGCCATTGTTCTTTGAGGTAAGGAGCATATGATTTAGCTGGCATCATACATTGGATGGTATCTTGATGTTCTTTCTCCTCTCTTTCAATGCCTTCTTCATCCTGTTGTTCTTTCTCCTCTATTTCAATGCCTTCTTCCTCTTCTATTTCAGCATCATCCTCCTTCTCTTCTGCTTCATCATGTTCCTTTGTATTAGTTTCTTCTTATTGTTTTGCCTCCTCCTCACTCATAAAAGGACTAACATCATAGGTGAGGGTTTTGATGTCATCCTCTACTAGTAAGTCTCTGAAGACTAACCATGTTATAGGGATCTTGAGGTTTTGGAGGGCATCCTTAATGGGGATCCTGATCAACCCATGGTGAGCCAACTATTGGAAATTCCCTTCCTTTACTTTGTTGTTGGAGTCTATGAGTGATTGCATAAAGAAATAGGATATGCTGAGTCTTTGGTGAACTGGTGTTTCTACCCCAAATCTTAATTCTTCAAGCATCCTAAAATGGTAGCCATAAACAAAATTGTATCTACCCTCACAGTGTTTGTGGGTTCTCTCCTATTAAACCCTCCTGTCATCTTGCTTGTTGGGCTTGAGGAGGAAATGAGAGGCGTGACACAATAATTTTAATATTCAGGAGAAAACAGAGTTTCCTGTGTATGTAATCCACTAGCTTTTAGAGCACTTCTAGTTCATTTGCTTGTAAATGGGGATGGATTTTTAGATCCTACCTCTTTAGAATGGTGGTAGTGGATAATTCTCTTGATATTCCCTCTTGAACCCTTCTTTGCCTATCCTGGAGACTGCCTCTATAGATTGTTCCCGTAGGAATTCTCTTGCAGAATGATGGATCCCTGCTTCCAGTGGGTGGCCAAAGTTGTCAGAGCTACCTGAGTGAGGTAGAATGCATGAATGTATACAAAAAATGTTTTGTTTCCCTTTACCACCTCATCATTCCCACTCCTTGTAATCAGCTCCCATAGTTGTTAAATCCATAGTTAACCCCTGCTTGTCATACTCCTCCTCTGTTCTTTGAGTTGACTGCAGCCATGTGTGAGAGGAAACCCTGCCTTGTATGTGATGATTGAACAAAGGTGGCCAAGTTAACTGGCCACCTTTTCACTTACAAACCAACTACCTCGTAACCTTTACAACTTTTGATCAAATGATGCATATGAGTGAGTGAGTGGGATACTTACCTTCGGTCTCGATGCCATGCTGTAGTTTGTCGAGGATCAGAGGTGTTGCATTGTTCATTTGCTGCATGGTCATTCTTCTTCCTCCTCTGCTATCTGCTGATGGTTTCTTAGCTTTTAGAGGTGTCTGTGACTAGAGATCTGATGCTGCTGCTACTGTGGAGCTCCTGGATTACCACTTAGCAATGTTTGGTGTCTCCCTTAGAATTTCTTGATCATGTTGCTGGCTAGTGCTGTGAGGATGCTGTAATGAATGGACAGAGGGAGTAGGAGTGTGTGTGGATGCAGGGATGATGGTAATGGTTGAGGTGATTGGTTAGATCATGTCTAGTATGAATTTTGGGGACCTAACCAATCTACCATTCAGGGGATCCTGTAGAAAACACAATATTCATTTGAATTGAAGCAATGAAGTGAAAAACAATGGAATTGATGGAGGGATGCATGGTAAGGAGTGGAGGAGATGAATATATGTGAGGCAAGGTTCCCTTTGGATCTTTTCTTTGCTCCTTGATTGTATTTCTCATGCACCTGCAAATAACAATTATTTTTTTTTTCTTTTATTATTAATTTTTTTTTAAAACACCTAGGCTGCCTCAAAGAGGTTTTCACACTAGATATTTGCCCTGGGTGCCTCAAGGAAGGTTTTCACCCAGGGATCTTCTTGTTCTTTTTCATTTTTGTTCTCATCCTTGGGCTGCCTCATGAGGTTTTCAACCCAAAGATGGGACTCAAGCGCCTCATGGAGGTTTTCACCTGAATCCTTATTCTTTTTTCTCTTTTTTTTTTTTTCAGTGCCCTGATGAGGGGGGAGATGGAACTTACTCCACCATCATCACTGTCTTATTGATATTGTCAGTGAACTCTTCATTTGATAAAGGCCTCTTGTAAATTTTCAATCAGTGTCCATTAACAAGCAATGGAATGGCTTCTCCATCTATAGTTCTGATTTGCACTGAACCATTATCATGGCATCTTTCCACCACATAAGATCCGAGCCATCTTTCCCTTAGCTTGCCCTTGAAGTCTTTATACCTAGAATCATATAACAATGCCTAGTCTCCCTCTTGAAATTTCTTCTCCTTAATATGTTTGTCATGCCAGATCTTCCTCTAAAGTTGAACTATCTCTGTATGTAGGAGGGCCTGCATTCTTAATTCATCCAAGCCATTCAAATGGAACAATCTTTATTTTTGTGCATGAATAAGATCCAAATCTAGTTGGGATTCCATCCTCAATGTGTTATATTCAAACTCAATGGACATCAAAGCCTTTTTCCCATATACCAGCTCATAAGGTGTAAATCTAGTGGTGGTCTTCCATGTTGTATTATAGGCCCAGGTGGCCTCAACTAGTCTCTCTACCTAGACCTTCCTGTTGCTGCTCATTACCTTGGTTATGATGTTCTCCAATGCCCTGTTGGTCACCTCCACTTGCCCATTAGCTTGTGGATGATAAGGAGTGGAGGTCCTATGCTTGATTTTGTGATGGCTGAGCCATTCTTTAATCATGTTGGAGGTAAACTGGCTGCCTTATTCTATGACTAGCTCTCTAGGGTACCCAAATTTGTAGAATACATTCTCCCTTAGGAACTCAGCCACATTTTCTTATGTTGCTACCTTAATCACCTTGGTTTCATCCCACTTAGTCAAATAATCAATGCACACAATAATGTGTTGCTTTTGCTTTGAAGGAGGGTTGATATGCCCAATGAAGACCATTTCTCCACTTGTCAAATGGCTCGAAAGTCACTTGAGGTTGTAGGGGCATTTCATCTCTTGGAGTAGGCTTTCCCATCCTTTGGCACCAATCACACTAACTAATTTACTTTTTCACATCTTGATGAAGAGTAGTCCAATAATAGACTGCTTGCAATAATTTTAATGTTGTCCTCTTTGCTACAAAGTGACCTCCACAAGGCCCATCATAACAGGTCAGAAGAATGTCAAATACTTCCTTTTCCCTTACACACCTTCTCAATATTTGATATGGGCCAAGTTTGAAAAGATTGTCCCCAATCCAGGTGAAGGGGGCACTCTTCCTGACTATCTTGCTCTTTTCCTTGGAGGGAAAGTTTGGTGGAAACTGTGTTGATACCAAATAGTTTGCTATATCAGCAAACCATGGGGAGAGAACTGAAATAGAAAACAAATGCTTATCTGGTAACTGGTCATACACCATTCCTTCTTCACCTGCAGGCAGATTCATCCTAGATAGGAAGTCTACAACAACATTTTCCTTACCAGGCTTATCAACAATAGTTAGATCAAATTGTTGTAATAAAAGAAACCATCTTATAATTCTAGCATTTACATCTGGTTTGTTCATTAAATATTTGATTGCAACATGATCAGTATGCACAAATGTTTGATAGCCTGTAATGTAATGCCTAAATTTTTTTAATGAATGCACAATAGCCAGGAGTTCCTTTTCAGTCACAGCATAATTTAGCTCAGCCTTTGACAGGTTCTTACTGGCAAAATAGATGGCATAGGGCAATTTCTCCTCTTCCTAACCTAAGGCTGCTCCTATGGCTTTGTGTGAGGCATCAGCATGAATATGAAAAGGGAGGGCTTAGTTTGGGCCTTTGAGAATTGGTGCAATGTTTAACTTACCCTTTAGAATGTCTAAGGCCTCTTGACAACTTTTTGACCATATAAACTCAGAATCTTTGGCCAACAACCCAAAAAAAGGAGAGGCCAACTTGCTGAAGTCCTTTATGAACCTTCGGTA
Source organism: Pinus tabuliformis (assembly GCA_031772625.1). Classification (NCBI taxonomy): domain Eukaryota; kingdom Viridiplantae; phylum Streptophyta; class Pinopsida; order Pinales; family Pinaceae; genus Pinus; species Pinus tabuliformis. Next base: position 147,429,951 of record CM062810.1, on the reverse strand, counting down.
GTATCCAAATAACCCTAAGAAACTCCTAACATCTCTCTGCTTTTATGGATGTGGGACCCTTTGGATGATTGCTAATTTTTTTGCATCCACCTGCAATCCTTGCTGAGATATTGAATGACCTAGCACAATCCCTTCATTCATTAAGAATTAACATTTTTCTGGGCTGAGAGATAGATTCATTTCAATGCATTTGTGTAATACCTTGCCTAGGTTAGTCAGGGCTTCTTGGAAATCACAACCATAAGGTGTAAAATCATCCATATAAATTTCCACTGCATCATGTACTAATTCAGCAAAAATACACAAGACTACCCTTTGGAAAGTGGCAGGAGCATTGCATAGGACAAAAGGAAGGACCCTATAGGAAAAAGTACCACAAGTACAGGTGAATGTGGTCTTATCCTAGTCTTCTGGGCATATTTGGATTTGGTTGTACCCACTGAATCCATCTAGAAAGGAAAAAAACTTATTTCCTGCCAGGCTATCTAGCACTTGGTCAATGAAGGGTAGGGGAAAATGATCATTCTTTATGGAATTATTCAACTCCCTATAATCAACACAAATCCTCCACTTATCATTTTTCTTGGGAACTAACACTAAAGGAGAGACCCACTCACTGTCTGAGATAGGGTAAATGAATCCTGCATCTAGTAGTTTTTGCAATTATTCTTTGACTATGTCCTTAAGAGCTGGATTCATCCTCCTTTGTGGTTTCCTGACTAGCTTGCAACCTTCTTTGATGTATATGTGGTGAGTACACACTGAGGGCTGTACTCCCTTCATTCCTTATAACTCCAAGCAAAGGCTTCTAGGTTTTCTCTCAACATGTTCCATAGCTTTTCCTCTTTTGAAGCAGAAAGAGATGGATTAATTTTCAAAGTTTTCTCTGGGCCAAATTCTATGGTTTTGACACAGAGTGGGTTGGAATTGGCCAAGCATAAGTCAATTGGATGATTGTTCTAGGTTTCCCTTACTTCTTCTTCTAATGGTAGTGAACTAGGAGTTGGACTTTGGAGTAGGTGTTTAATTAAGTCATCCTCATCTTGCTGCCTTCCTCCTATTGTTGCTTCCAAAGCATAAAGTTGGGCAGAATAAACCTCATCTTCTTTGTCCTCCTCCAACCATAAAGGTAAATCATGCTCTAGGGTAGGTTGAGCAGGAGGGTATAGGACTAGCTGTTTGGAAATATGCCCATTTTCGATGGTCATATTCCCAGCTCTACATCTAATGTAATCATCAGTTGTGGCCAACCATGGCCTCCCAAGGATGAGAGGGTAACCAGTAAGCTTAGCCTTAGGACGGAGAACTAGGAAATCTGCAAGGTACTCCCAGGAGTCAATGGATACCATCACATCCTCCACAATTCCCTCAGGGGTGACTGTGGAATGGTCTGCAAGTTGTAGAACTGTTGTGGTCTTCGTCAATGACCCTTGGAGGTTGAGCTTGAGCATGGTGTCCTTGGTCATCACATTAATGGCAGCCCCAAGATCAATGAGAGTGTGTGGGACAATGGTGCCATTGATGTGCACATCTACTACAGGGCTTCTAGGGTCCAAATATTTTGGACATATTACCTACCCCAGCATTAAGTCCAACAACTGCCCAATGACATTAATGATAGGGGCATCCCTTTTTCTTCTTCCTAGATGCTTGAAGCACTTATCCTTAATCAACTTATTGTAAATGGGAAAATCTTTGATTGCCTCGAGAAGGGGGATCTTTACACATAGTTTTTTCAATTCTCCCAGAAGTTCAGTTTCTTCTAGGGTAGGCTGGAGTGGTTGGACTAATCTCTCAGGAAAGGGTGGATTTAATTTAAGGTTGCTTTCCTCTCTTTCTTCCTCAACTTCCCTATGTGGAGAGGGAGGTTGGTTATCAGGGAGAATTCTCTCGGATCTTTGGTTGATCTCCTAGATTTCTACAGCATAAGTTGGGTATGATGTCTCTCTGTTGTAGACTTGTTGAGCCTGCCTATTGTTCAGGTTCGGATTTGGTCGGGCATGCATCTGGGGTTTCTTAGGTGGAGCAAAGTGCAAGATTTGTGGTTGGGTAGGTGCTGGAGGAAATCGGGCTGGAACATTATTGAATTGGGGCCTCCACCCCTAGAGTGGTGTATTCCACTCAGGTTGTGGCTGTACATAAGGTTGAAATGATTGGCTGGTTGGCTGGGAATGATACTGAGATGTATAGGACCAAGGAGGGGGTGTAGACCAGGAAGGATGAGTAGGGGGTTCCCAAGAAGGTATAGTTGTGGTTTGGTTTGGGGTTGTAGTATGTATGGGATGATCCTTGCATACCCTGCTGGTATGGTCTAGGCCCAGGAGGTCTCCTTTGGTTGATGTAGCAAAGCTACTCAGTGACCCCTTCAGCTCCTTGATATACAACTTTGAGTCCAGGTAAAGAAGGGAACTTGCCTATGGAGTGGTTTTCTTCACAGACTAAGAAAATCTCAATACAGTTCAATGGACATTCATTCCTTGGATGCATCTTGGTGCATCTCGGACAAAAGATGGCCAAGGCTTTCTCTACTTCCTCTTGCTTTCTTTTGATGTTCATGGTGTCCAATTGCAAGGCAAGGGTTTGCAGTATACCATTTTTGAAATCTTCCAGCATATTTCCAATTTCACCCCTGATGGATGAGTTAGAGGATGATGTACTAGCCATAGGTTGACTACCCCTACCCATTTTCCTAGCTGCCCTAGAATGGTTTCTAAAGATAGTCTTAATATCATCATAGGGTAATTGGTAGATATCTCCTCCTATTATCATATGTAAGGTATCCAGAAGATCCTTCCTTACTCCTCAAAGCAGGACCAACTTCAGTGACTCAGGGTCAAGTGTGCACCTAACCCTTTTGTAACTAAGCTGGAATCTTTCTTCATAGTCTTCTAAGGATTCATCCTGGCCTATGGTCATCCTGAAAATCTCTTCTTTAGTGTCCTTTGACCTATAGAAGTGCCTATATTTTTTGTTAAAAGTCTGCTGCATCTAAGCCCAAGTTGTGATGCTATCTGTAGGTAAACCCATGAACCAGCGAAATGTTGCATCCTTGAGGGTAGATGGAAACAATTTTAAATTTTGCTCATCATTTGTATAGTCATAGGTTCGGCATATAACAACAAACTCAAATAGGAAAGTGTCAGGGTCCTTTGTGGTCAGGCCAGGGAAATGAGGTAGAGCAGAGGGGCTTATATTCTTCATCTTAGTGTCCTCATTGGTTTCCTTGATGGGGAAGGCGCCCTCAATTCTCTCTATATTCCCTCTATCATTTAGGTTTTCAGCCATTGGTTCAGTAAGAATGGGTTCTTCCTCTTCTCCTTCCCCTGTAGGTTCTTCAAATATGTAAGGTTGCTCACCTAAAGGTTCTTCCAATTCACAGTCACTGAAGAAGAGAGAAGGTTGATTGTTGGATGTAGTGGGGGTATTTGATAAGAATTTCCCTGAATTGTCGCTATTCCTACGAGGCATGAAAGGAAATGTTTTTGGGTTGGTTTTTGTATGATTTTCTTTAAATCTAGAAAGTACTTTGTAGAAATGAAATAGCTAATTGAATGAAAACCACTAACAAAAAGAACTACCTATTGAATTGAAATTCTACTTGATAATGACAATTGAAAGAAAGGAAGAAACTAGATTAATTTTACAAAAATAAACTAAAGGAAGAAAGTTGAAAACTAGAAATAGAAGAAAAGAGCAGTAATCACTTCTACTCTAACACCTCCCCAGAAACGGCGCCAAAAAGTGTTGAGCCGAGGTATTGCAACAAGAATGTTGCAACTCCTAGGGCTACCAGCTTTACTTATCAACCAAGGGTTTGTACAAACTTGGATGTGATAGTGCTATATGCACAAGTAAAAGTAAAGGTCCTACCCGTTGTCACTGTTCATCTGGTAAGAGACCCCAAGGGTTCCAAACCAGACTTCTATAGGGTCAGAAGAAGCTTGATTCTTTGATGGAAGAAGAGAAAATCTATTCTAAGAGAGAACTACTCTACTGCAATAATGAAGAAAACAACTTGTATTTCTAACTCACACCATAACCTAATTAACCAATTAAACAGCTATGCTAAGAAAAATTGCTAAACCAATTGCTAACCTAATGCTACTATCTAAGTTACAGAAGCAAAGAGCATCAAACTATACTAAGGTGCAAATGAGGAAACTAAGCTAAATTGGTTTTCAAGCGAAAGAGAAATCGGAGGACGAAATCAGTGAAAGGAGGACGTAAGGAAGCAGCAATGCATAAGAACTATTGGATCAGCCAACGAACAGAAGATGAATGGAAAATATCTTATCACAAAGGCTTAAGTGAATAGATGGATGAACAAGGTGAATGCACAAGATGAATGCAGAGGTCTTATCGCGGAGGTTAAATGGATAGATGGATGAATCAGACAAACGCACAAGATGAACGACAGAGATCTTATCACAGAGATTAAGTCAAGAGATGGATGGATAAGATTAATCGGAGGATGGACGATGGAGATTATATTGTGGGAAAAAGAAACGTGCAGAAATGATGGAGCGAGTTTCGAAGGCAGTAAGTAGTTTCTCACCCGCCCTCAAAGCTATAAGCTATATTCTAAAATTTCACGTGATTAGCCCAAATGGGTGCCACATAGCACGAGAAAACCACTTTTCTCATGTGCTCTCAGGTGGATAATGGTCATGCAATAATCCATGTGAGATTGTGCAATAGTCGTCAAATCAGGCTAGGCATATTGACGGTGGAGATTGGCCAAGCTAGTTGGCGAGCGAGTGACGCAATAGCTGTCAGATCAGGAGATATATCGACAATGGAGGTTAGAGCGCATAAAGTATTGAGGTGATGTGATAGCTGTTGGATTAAGAGATAGATCGATGGTGGATATTAGAGCGCATAAAGTAGGTGGAAGACTTTGCGCGCGATGGCTGTTGGGTAAACTAATGAATCAGACGGTGATTGGGAAGGTTTTTTGTGTTGGAATTATGGCTCAGGTTTGGTACTATGGCACAGGTGTTGTCCTTGATGGAAACTCACTCAAACGGCAGATCACAGTTCAGGCTCTCAGAATGGAAGAAAATGAGGTATACGCAGGTTCATCTTAACAAAGTCGTGTATACACGCGGTTGTGATGATCAGAAGGTGCGTATACGGATGCACACACTTTCATGCAAATAAAAGCGCGTACATGTGGGAAATCTTATGGTTGGTCCATGGTATTTAGTCCGACATATTTGAACCTATGGTTCTGGTCTGTGGTATTGCATTCTAAGTGTTAAACCCAAGTATTGGGTCCCTACTATTGGATCTCTATTGTTTTGGACCATGGTTTGTGTAAGGCCTAGACTATAAAAAGGGAAGGAGATCATTTGGCAAGGGTATTGACTTATGTGTTGAATATCTTGAGAGGAACAAGATCTAGAATAATGGTGCATAGCTTAATCTGAATCAAGGAGGAACCTGAGCGCAAGGAGATGGATAAGTCTTATTGATGGGTCAAAAACTCAAGGCTTGAATAGTAGTATCATTGTGTGATTTTGATCTATTATATTTGGCACATAATTAGATATATAAATCTGATAATCTGGGTATAACTGATGTCTGATTAAGTTAAAGGATAAATTATCTTTTATATATCTGTACGTAGGTTCGACACAGCGGAGGTGCATATACACGTAGGTTAAGCAAGTGAAGACTGCGTATACGCTGGTTAGTTTTGGTATATCTGCGTATGTACGCAAGTTTTTATTGGTGAAGTAGCATACATCTCTTGAAATATTTTTTAGCTGCTTCTGTTTATTGCTGCAGAATTCTGGGTTCAGAATTCATGTCTGGTTACTGGTACTGGTTTCTGGTTACAACATTTTGAGAAGTTATTAGTTGATTCAGTATTTGTACAAGGAAGATTGGTTGTTGCAAATCTACTTGCTGTGTGATTGATATTCATGGATCAAGTCTGAAAATTTATGAAACGTGGTCCCTGGAAGTAAAGAGAAGGTTGAAGCCTTCTGTAGGTCAGCACCTACGTACTCGTACCTCAGCTAGTACAAGAGCTAAGGGGGTTGTAGCTCCCTTCTAGGAGAGGCTGGAGAACGAGAGAAGGTTGTAGCCTTCTGCAAGTTGAACCCTGCGTACTGGTATAAGTCTGCACCAGTACAGAAACATTGTAAAAAGAAGCTTCTAATTGAAAGAAGATAGAGACATATTGCAGCAGGTGGTTTTCACCCACATTGGGTTTCCACCTTATATCTTGTGTTCATTTGTGTGACTGTCTGCTCTACTTTTCTGTTCCTGCTTACTGTTATATGGTTCTGACACACAGATTAATGATCAACATCTGAAGAATAAATTAAATTATAATTCTGGAAGTTATACGTGAGTTTCATTAGTCAGAGTTGCATTTACATGTTGTTTTCATTCACTTAAGTAGCGTATACAAATCTTTGTATAAATTGAAAAAGAATTTGACTTAATAATACTGATTCACCCCCCCTCTCAGTATTATTTTCAATAATTGGTATCAGAGTAGGTCCTTCAGAAGAAGCTTGATCGCTTGAAGGAAGATCTATCATCATGAGAAACTACGAAAGAGAAGCATCAATCAAGCCACTGATTTTTGATGGAAGCAACTTCATCTATTGGAAGGTAAGAATCATTGCCTATCTTCAATCTCTTGGTACAGAAGTTTGGGATATTGTGGAAACAGAATACACTTTTCCATCAGCAACTCCTACAGACACGGCTGGTAGGAAGCAGTATGAAACAAATGCAAAGGTTGTAAATACTCTATTAGGGAGCCTATCTCAATCAGAATTTTTCAAGGTTATGTAGCTCAAAACTACAAAAGAAATATGGGACAAGATCATTCTGAGCTATGAAGGAGATGAACAAGTAAAACGAGAAAAAGTACAAACTCTCAGAATTCAATATGAAAATCTCAAAATGTACAATGATGAAAGTGTGGCTAACTATTTCCTACGTATAGATGAGATTGTCAATTGTATGAAAAATTTGGGTGAAGAAATAGAAGAAGTTGTTTTGGTTGAAAAAGTTCTAAGATCTTTGTCTTCTAAGTTTGAATCAAAAGTTTCCGCCATAGAAGAAAAATAGAATCTACATAGCCTTACCATGTCACAGCTACACGGAATCCTAACCGCTTACGAGATGAGAAAAGGGGGACAATCAGACAAGAGAGAAGCCGCATTCAAAGCCTCAGGAAAAGGAGATTACAATGACTCAGGACACATGTCGGAAGAAGAAGAAGAATCAAATTTTGTCAAGAACCTTCAACAGGGCTCTGGAAGATTCAGAGGTAAGCTACCATTAAAATGTTTTGCTTGTGGAAGAGTCGGTCACTATGGTGCAAAGTGTCCTCATAAAGACAAGATTGACAAAGGTAAGGAACCAGTTATATGGAACAAGAAGCAGAATGTAAGTAAGAAGAGCTATTATACTCATGAAGATAGTGATGGACTTTCAAATAGCGATGAAGATGAACAAGGTAATGATTATAGACTTTTGATGGATTTTGAAGATGATGATTTCTTGTATGCTATAGATGAAGAAAGTCTTTATGTAGAAATTTATAAACTCAAAACTTTCTTAGAAGAGAAAAATATGATTATAGATACTTTGACATCCCAACTTGCTGAAATGGAGAAACACAATGAAGAGTTAGAATGTGAAGTTGTGGGACTTAGAAAAGCCATTGAGAAAACAAAAGCTCTTAATCTTATATTTGCTAAAGGATCTGAAACTTTAGATGAGATTATCAAAGTGCAGCATTCTCCTCTAATCAAGACAGGTCTTGGATACACCAAAGAAACATCTCAAGCAAAAAAGCCATCTACCTCCAAAAGTTATCTTGAGGCTGCAAGGAAAAGTGAACATGTTGACAATCGAAAGCAAAAGCTCAATGGAGATCACCAAGTAAATCAGGGACAGTAAATTGAGGGCAACCTACTTCAAGGATGAACAAAAGCTACAATCAACCACAGGTAAATCATTCTCATTTTACCTCAAGAATGAATGGTTATTACAATGGAAGGTTTGATGATCGCAGGAATTTCTTCAATGGCCAATGTTTCTCGTGTCATAACTTTGGACATAAAGCAGCGCAATGCATGGCCTACAAGACCATCATGACCGGAGAAGCACAAAAGCAAAGGAGTGTGACTAGAATCATGAAAAGAACCTACAACAACTTTTATGCTCTTGAAAATGAAATAGAATTTTCTATCTGTAACAACTTTGGTCATGAAGATTCTGAATGTAGGAGCAAGTTTCGGCAAACAGCTCAAAAGGAGCAAGCTTCATTGAGCCCGAAAACATGGAGGAAGAAAGAACCGCAACCAGAAAGATGTAGTATAGCCTTATATGCAGAAGGATAGGAAAATCAGTGGTACATCGACAGTGGATGCTCGAAACATATGACAAGTGATAAAGAAAAATTTCAATCATATAGCACCTTAGAAAAGGATAAGAAGGTCTCATTTGGAAATGACACCCCTGCATTCATAAAAGGTAAAGGCTTAGTTCTGTTGAAAGAAAAAGTCAAAGCTGGAAATTTTATGTATGTTCATGGCTTAAAGCATAATCTATTAAGTGTCAGTCAAATGTGTGATCAAGGAAATGAGGTAATATTTCGATCAAATGGGTGTATTTTTCGTGAACTTGATATAGGAGAAACAGTGATCAAAGGCATAAGAACTCCAAATAACTTATATACACTCAAGGGAGGACAACAACAATGCTATCTTAGCAAGAATGATGAACATTGGCTATGGCATAGAAGATTGGGGCATCTAAGCTTTTCTCAGATAAGGAAATCATGTAAATATCAGGCGGTCCATGATCTCCCTAACATCAGAATTCCAGACAATACAATATGAAAATCATGTCAGTTTGGTAAGAAAACCAGAACTAATTTCCCTGAAAAGGAAGGATCAGCTAGCAGGCCACTTGAACTTGTCCATACTGATGTATGTGGTCCATCTAAGAAAAGGTCACCTCGAGGAGAAGAATACTTTATTTTGTTCATTGATGACTTTTCCAGGATGTGTTGGATAGGACTTATGAAGCATAAAGATGAAGCTTTCGAAAAGTTCAAATCATTCAAAGCCTTGGTGGAAAACGAATCAGATCACAAAATCAAATGCCTCAGGTCTGATTGAGGAGGGGAATTTACCTCGAATGAGTTTTTCGATTTTTGTGAAGAACATGGAATAAGGAGGGAATTCTCTACTACAAGGACTCCTCAGCAAATGGAGTAATGGAAAGGATGAACATAACGGTTCAACAAATGGCTCGTGCTATGTTTGATGAGTCTGGAACTCCCGCAACCTTCTGGGGTGAAGCCGCATTTGCTGCAGTTACTATTTTCAACAAGACAAACGTCGAGGTAAATAACACTCAGACTCCTCACGAACTGTGGTATGGTAAGACTCCCACGGTAAAATACTTCAAAATTTTTGGGAGCAAATGCTACATCAAAAAGACTGATGAAAACCTTGGCAACTTTGAACCTAGAGTAGATGAAGGCATTCTCCTTGGTTACTCTCCCCACAACAAAGCATACAAGTGTTACAATAAAAGACTTGGAAAAATTGTTGAAAGTATTGATGTAGTGGTTGATGAAGAAGGAAACACTCCTAGACAGGTAAAATCTGAAGATTTCGAAGATGATGAGGACTATCCATCAACATCAAATCAGATTCATGATGAAGAAGAAACCCATGAGGCACCAGAAGAACAGATAAGAATAGAAGAAAAGACTCCATCCAGGTACGTTCAGAAGAATCATCCAGAAACTCAAATTATGGTGGCAAAAGGAGGTAGGTGTACAAACAAAAAGAACCATTTCAGAAGCCTCAAGTTAACTAGGATTACTCTCCTCTACCGAACCACAAAATGTAAGAGAGGCATGTAAAGATGAATGCTGGGTAAAGGCCATGGAGGAAGAACTTGAGTAGATTGAAAAGAATAACACTTGGGAGTTGGTTCCTAGACCAAAAGATAGGAATGTCATAGGAACAAAATGGATTTTCAAAAATAAGCTAAATGAAAATGGAGATGTGATTAGGAACAAGGCTAGAATTGTTTGTAAAGGGTATGCTCAACAGGAAGGCATAGACTTTGAAGAAAATTTTGCACCAGTTTCCAGACCAGAGGCCATAAGGATGTTCCTTGCTCTTTCTAGCTTTCAGAAGTTCAAAGTATTTCAAATCGACGTGAAGTATGCCTTTCTAAATGGAGACTTGGATGAAGAAGTTTATATTGAGCAACCAGATGGGTTCATCCTTGGAAATGATCCAAAGCTTGTATGCAAACTCAGAAAGGCTATTTATGGTCTTAAACAGGCTTCGAGGGCTTGGTATTATCGCTTGGATAAGTACCTCCATCAACAAGGTTTTACAAAAGGTTCCATAGATAGCAATCTATATATAAAGGTTGATAATGAAAAGTTGCTAATACTTTTTGTGTATGTTGATGACATCATCTTTGGTAGCAATGAAGAAGACATGAGTCAAAATTTTGCCTTGGTAATGCAAAAGGAGTTTGAAATGTCCATGCTTGGTGAGCTCACATATTTTCTTAGTTTACAAGTCCAACAAAACAAAGACAACATTTTTCTATCACAAACCAAGTATCTCAAGTAGATCTTGAAGAAATATGGGATGGAGGATTCGAAACCAGTATGTACCCCTATGGTAACAGGATGCAGCCTCAGCGCAAATGATGAATCTGCAGTGGTACACCAACCAACCTATAGATCCATGATTGGTAGTCTTCTCTATCTAACAGGTACCCGACCAAACATTATGCATGCAGTGGGAATAGTTGGGAGATTTCAGGCAAACCCAAAGAAAATTCATCTTCAAGCAGTCAAGAGAATTTTCAAGTATCTTCAAGGAACTCAAAACTATGGGTTATGGTATCCCAGAAGTAAAGATCTCACACTTCATGCATATACAGATGCAGGTTGGGCAGGTAGTGTGGATGACAGAAAAAGCACTAGTGGAGGTGCATTCTTCACGGGTCCTAGATTAGTATCTTGGTTCAGCAAGAAACAAAGTTCAATTGCATTATCTATAGCTGAAGCAGAATATGTAACTGTTGCATCTTGCTGCACACAACTCCTTTGGATGATGCAAACATTGCAAGAAATTCAAATCACTTGTACTTCACCTGTCTCCATTTTATGTGATAATACAAGTGCAATCAACATTTCAAAGAATCTTGTCATGCATTTAAAAACTAAGCACATACCTATCAAGTATCATTTTCTTCGGGAACAAGTACTTGAACAAAAGGTTAAATTGGAGTATGTTCCCTCTAAGGAAAAAGTTGCTGATATACTCACCAAACCACTGCCCCGGGAGACATTTGAATACCTTAGACATAAGCTGGGGATAGTTGATGCAACATCTTGCTGTTGAATCTTGTCTGCTTCAGAGAAAAGTGATTGTACGCGAGTTGAATGAGGAGGATCCACGTACATACGTCGATTTATTAAGGTACAGCTGCATATATGTTGGTTTGAAGAAAAGTAGTGGGGCTAGGCTCAGGATGAGAAGAGTCTGATATGGATCTGACAGAGACCATCTAGCACAGGTTCAGGGGGAGCATATATTCTTCTAATAATGCATTGTTGGCATTATCTTGGTTCAAATTCACAGTTGGTCTGATTTCAGGTGGAACAGGTGTAGAAGGAGAACATGGGTGCTGGTTTGAAGAATGATTGACAAATGCTGCTGATGATTGTTTTTGATAACTCTCAGATTCTTGCTGTAGATATTTTGTCTCTATGACTTATATTTCTTTTATCAAGGTCATTTAATGGCCTGTTTTGGTTTCCCCACTATGCCTGGGATGAATAATGTAATGTACTTATTTTTCATATGTAAACTTCTGGTGTATCCCCACTTGGTTGGGTGAATGAGTCAATTCTGGTATATCCCCACTTGGTTGGGAGATGGATGTATGTATGAGTCTTTGGTGATAGGAAGGTCTCTTATAATGTGTAAAGTCATGTTTCTTGTGTAGATCATCTTCTTGCAAACCTTGCCTACAGTCAGGGGGAGCTTGGACAACACAACAGAGCAGAGGATTCAGCATGTATTCAGGGGAAGCATAACCCTTTGCCCTTGATGTCAAAGGGGGAGAATGTTTTTGAGTGACTTGGGGTTGCCATCAAGTCCAAAGGGGGAGATTGTTGGCATTATGGCTCAGGTTTGGCACTATGGCACAGGTGTTGTCCTTGATGGCAACTCACTCAAAGGGCAGATCACAATTCAGGCTCTTAGAATGGAAGAAAATGAGGTATATGCAGGTTCATCTTAACAAAGTTGCGTATACACGTGGGTGTGCCGATCAGAAGGCACGTATATGGATGCATGCACTTTCATGCAAAGAAAAGCACGTACATGTGGGAAATATTATGGTTGGTCCATGGTATTTAGTCCAACATATTTGAACCTATGGTTTTGGTTCGTGGTATTGCATTCTAAGTGTTAAACCTAGGTATTGGGTCCCTATTATTGGACCTCTATGGTTTTGGACCATGGTTTGTGTAAGGCCTAGACTATAAAAAGGGAAGGAGATCATTTGGCAAGGGCATTGACTTATGTGTTGAATATCTTGAGAGGAGCAAGATCTGGAATACTGGTGATTGGTTAATGGTGCATAGCTGAATCTGAATCAAGGAGGAACCTGAGCGCAAGGAGATGGATAAGTCTTATTGATGGGTCAAAAACTCAAGGCTTGAATAGTAGTATCATTGTGTGATTTTGATCTATTATATTTGGCGCATAATTAGATCTATAAATTTGATAATCTGGGTATAATTGATGTCTGATTAAGTTAAAGGATAAATTATCTTTTATAGATTTGTACGCAGGTTCGACACAACAGAGGTGCGTATACACGCAGGTTAAGCAAGTGAAGACTGCGTATACACTGGTTGGCTTTGGTATATTTGTGTATGTATGCAGTTTTTATTGGTGAAGTAGTGTACATCTATTGAAATATGTTTTAGTTGCTTCTGTTTATTGCTACAGAATTTTGGGTTCAGAATTGGTGTCTGGTTATTGGTATTGTTTTCTGGTTACAACATTCTGAGAAGTTATTAGTTGATTCAGTATTTGTACAAGGGAGATTGGTTGTTGCAAATCTACTTGTTGTGTGATTGATATTCATGGATCTAGTCTGAAATTTTATGAAACGTGGTCCCTGGAAGTAAAGAGAAGGTTGAAGCCTTCTGTAGGTCAGCACCTACATACTAGTACCTCAGCTAGTACAAGAGCTAAGGGGGTTGTAGCTCCCTTCCAGGAGAAGTTGTAGAATGACAGAAGGTTGTATCCTTCTGCAGGTTGAAGCCTGCGTACTGGTATAAGTCTGCACCAGTACAGAAACATTGTAAAAAGAAGTTTCTAATTGAAAGAAGATAGAGACATATTGCAGCAGGTGGTTTTCACCCACATTGGGTTTCCACCTTATATCTTGTGTTCATTTGTGTGACTGTCTGCTCTACTTTTCTGTTCCTGCTTACTATTATATGGTTCTAACACACAGATTAATGATCGACATCTGAAGAATAAACTAATTATAAGTCTGGAAGTTATACGCGAGTTTCATTATTCAGAGTTGCGTATACATGTTGTTTTCATTCACTTAAGTAGTGTATACAAATCTTTGTATAAATTGAAAAAGGATTTGACTTAATAACACTGATTCACCCCCCTTCTCAGTATTATTTTCAACATTTTGTGGATCAGACAGTGAGGAAATGATGCATTAAGAATGTGTCGAAGGAGGTTTCAAATGAAAATGACAGAAAAACCAGTGTGGGTGAGGGTGGACTGAGAGTGAGGGAAAACGATGACAATGAACTGAAACAAGTAACTACATCAAACAACAAATTCCAAAGCTCATGTGAGAACCAAAAACCTGTGTTTTTGGGGTTGTTGAAGGGTCTCTTCCTCCAGTCATGGTCCCAGAGGGAGGAGATGAGGCCAAGGCACCTACGGATAACCTTATGGTGATATTTTTCTCCTAGCTAATCTGCTAAATGAAAGAAGGCACCAAAGGAAGTAAACTAAGGCACAACCGATCTACTATAAACTATTGTAATAGGAATGCAGCTACTTAAGAAAATGAACAGTTAAATCATAAATCTATGCTATGTTGCTGTAATGAAAATTCAGCTATTTAAGCAAATGAATAGAAACAGGAATCTACTTAAGAAAATGAACAGAAAAAAAAAAAATCTATTCTATCATACATGTACAATAAAGAGGAGCTTTGGCTGCTTGGGTTGGGCCCTAACCCAAGAGCTTCAACCCTCTGAGTTAACTCAGTGCTGCCTCAAAATAGAACTCATCTTTATTATAAAAACCATGGATTACATCAAAAACTGTCACAAGTCTTGCAACTCAGAAATAAAGTAGAGTTTTACAGTAAGAATCTGAATCCTACTGAGGTCCTAAGCCTCTCTACTTATACATCTGAAGTCTCCAACGACTTCATTCAAAATTAGAGAGGCTTGGCTCCCCGCGCAAGATAAACTGGTTTTCTGTCCTTTTCACTTGCTTGACTACCTTCTGGTCCTCATGATTTGGTTGTTTGCACTTCAAGGTGATGGAGGAATATTCGAATGGAGGGGTAGTAAACGAGGAGGATTTACCTCCTATAATTCCTCTCCCTTTTCCCATTCGAGTTTTGACCAAGGTCTTTGGCATAGTTCCTTGCTTTTATCCTTTATTCTTGCATTTTTCCTTGCTTTTATCCTTTATTCCTACATTACATGCACATTCGACCACAAACGAAAATATACAACTCTAACTCATCTCATAAATAAAATATAATCAAAAGTATGCAATACGTTGTGAGAATAGTTCGTTTGACTAAGCTAGGAGGTGAATTAAGGCAAATTAAGGCCCATATAATTACCCAATGATGAGGCTCATCATGTACCCACTGGTAATGGACCAACTTACATCCCTTTGGAAAGGACGAAGATCCCGAGTATGATTCTTAATCAAAGAGAATACATGGCAAAGTCCCACTTAGGCATTCCAAAAACATTAGTAAACTATTGTGGATCTTCTAAAATGGAAATACCCAAAAGGGAGATTCATTTGGACTATGGTTGATTTGAGGCTAGATAGTTGAAATCAGTTGCATCATAACCATATCTATCAGGATTCTTTCTCTTATGATGGATCCTCCTTAAGGATTCATATGTAACATGTTGCTTCTGATTTTACTGTTCAAGTTATGATGGTGTTATTGGTACGTTTTCTTTTGGATAAGGACATTCAATAGAACTTCTCCTTTTTCTAGATCTGCAAAAGCATCACAATGATTAGAACAATCATCAATAGTTAAAGATGAGGAATGAGGGGAAGAGGATCCTAGATTGTTTTTTTAATCAAAACGAACATATGTTAGGAGAAAAAATTCCTTAGAGGTAGGATAAAAGAGTCAATAAGCCTTCATTTACTCACAATAACAAATTGCATTTGCTAGATCTTCTTTTCCATGACTTTGTGCTTTTCATCTCGAATTAATTCCCAAGTAAGATGACAAACTATCTTGAAAGAAGAGACATTAGAATTCTCATGTGTCCAAGCTTCCACTAGACTCATATGTTGAACTTATTTATGAGGCATTATGAGTTCCCTTATAAGTCATGTTGAACTAGCTTATGAGGTTCCAAGTTTGTGGATTGAGTCATTCAAATTTCCATCTCTTTGAGTGCTTAGTTATTCCTTTTAGCAACACCATTTTGAGGAGAAGTGTAGGGAATATATTATTGATGAATAATGCCATGTTCTCTATAGAATTTTTTAAATTCCTTATTGACATATTCCCCCCCATTTTTAGTGCATAACTTCTTGATGGAGCATGATGATTGTTTCTCAAACAAATATGTAAAGGTATTGAAGGTTAAAAATACTTCACTCTTGTAGTTGAGGAAGTAAACCCAAGAGTTTTGTGAGAAATCATCAATAAAGCCTTAATGCATGCTTGGTTGCTAAAAGAGGAGTTGAAAAAGTCAGTAAATAACTATGTGCGAAATCAAGAGGTGTTGTTTCACTTTTCCCTTTATGAAAGTGATTTGTGTTTTTCTTCCAAGAGCACAACTTGCACACACCTAGTAATACAAGAAACTTTTGCAAGACCTAAAACTAAATTTTGAGTGAACTACTGTAAATATTTATAATTTATATGGCCAAATCATTCATGACAAATCCTACTCAAGGAATCAACATAAGCTATAAAATAAGTTCAAAAAGGCTAAAATATGACAAACGTATATAATATAGAGGCATTATAAACCTTTACAATAGAAACAACATCTGTTGGATCATGCATTTCTCTAATAGCTAGTTGATTTGGAGAAAATTTCACTATTTTCCTATCACGAGAATGACAAATCTCATATATTGATAATAAATTTGTAAAGATATCAAGGACTAGGAGCACATTTTTAATGCACCCATTGGACAACCAAATAACACCTAACCCAAAAAACTTAAGTTGAGTAGAGTCCCCGACCAAAATTTATGCAACATTGCTATAGGATGTGGAAGGAAGAAAATATTGGCAAGGAGTCATATAATGTGATGCCTCTGAATCAAGTATCCAATGATATAGATATACACAGGGCTTGTGCCAATAAATCATGTCCCTTTCTTGTTGAGATATTGTGCTTCTTCATGGCATCATCTAAACTTGCAACTTTTACCAACATTTTTCTTCAATATTTCCAATTTTCCACAAAAGGTACATGTTTCATTTGTTTTTTTCTTTTTCTTTTTTTGTTTCTTCTTTGTCTTAAAGGAGGATGCATTGTTCTTAGAAGTTGGAGGAGGAGACTTAGTATTCTCCTGAGGCTTGGAGGGAAACTCACTAGCTTGAGTACACATTTTCTTTTGTTGAGACTGGGTTTTATGTTGACTTTTGGAGTGATGAGATATGAAATCCTGATTTGAAGAGTTAGAGATAACATCTAGCTACTTGAGCTTAGATTTTTCTCACATGAGATGATCACAAAATGTCTCAAATCTGGGAATTTTGAATGAATCACTAAGGGTGTCCCTTATTGCATAGAAGGTATATGGGGAAACCTGAAAAGGACCCTTTAGTTTTGACAATATCAAAATAATACATTTTGCTTCCTTTCTATTCTTGCTGCATACTTTTAATTGGGAGAAGAATGACATGAATTGAGCAACATAATTCTGAATAGAGATATGTTTATCAGGTACCATTGCTGATAATCTAGTTTCCAATTCTAAACTATGGAATTCATTGATATTTCCAAAAACAAAGACCAACTTATCCCATTTTTTTGGAGTGGTACATTTTTCAAGAATAAATAGTAGGTTATATGAAACATGCAACCTAATCAACCGCATGGCTTCATCTTGCTTATTCATATAGGAAAACCTTTCAATTTCTTTTGTAAAAGTCGGTTAGTTTTCACTTAAACGTTTCCATAGTCCCTTGGATTGTAACAACTGTTGCTTTTTCCTTTTCCATGTATGATAATTATACCAAGAAAGGAGCTATATCATCCTTAACTCTGCCATAATATCAAAACCCCCCTTTTCTTAAACAACTACACATTATTACTCTCCCAAGAGAAAGCTCGCTAAAAAACATTCCCAAATATTTAGCTCCAAAACAAAAAAATCTCTTTTACCCATTAAAAAAATTATTTTTCCAATAAATTTTCCAAAAGAAATACTTTGCAATTCAAATGGCCGTTCTCCTTTTTAATAAAAAGATAGCTTAGGGAAATTAAAAAATTGAAAAATCTTGGTAAACTTTTACCAATTCTCCCGAGAAATGAGAAATTTGTAGCAGGCCTTCAATCCTTGACTCAGTGTCAAGATGCAAGGATGAATATGGATGAGAATAGGACTCAATCGATGAAGAAGATGAAACCCATCTATTAAAATCCTCAAAAAAATATAAGCCCACAAGCTCAAATCTAACACAAAAAATTCCATGCAGAAGCTTTAAACATGCAAAAGAAATTAGATATGTAGTGATATTGTTTCTTGGTCCTGCTTCTTGGATCCCATTAATGCAAGATATCCCCCACACTTGAGATTTTAGGTTTCCATGGCTTAAAAAACACCAAAAACAATATTGACAAGGATGAAATCTAATGACCCAGACCAGAGAAGAGGACAAACATACAATAATTTGCAAACCTAAATTAGAAAATTAGAATGAGATATAAAAATTTGAGAATCCAAACCATAAATGATCTAAATACCACCACCCACTTTAATAAACTACCCCTGCAACAAAAGCTGAGATGATGGAAGCTAAATTTCCTCTCATAGATTCAAAAATTTGCAAAGAAGGTTTGGTCATTTTAAGGATTCTCTGAGAGGAAGAAAGCTCACAAATCTATTTGATAAAATTTAGATAAGGAGGGATATATAAGAGAACTCTTAAATATATTTCAATGGGCTGAATATAATTAAAATAGGAAACTGAGATGCAACTACCGACCTAACATTTGGCAAGAATTTGTGGGCCTAATCAAACTCAAACCTGATCAAGAGAAACCCTAGAAAAAACAATGTATAGAAAAAAGCAACCTCCTAACTAGATCATATTACAATAGATCTCTAAAAATACCATAAGAATTTGTAGTCAATCTCTCATACCATGCAAGAGTGCAAAAAACATCCATGGATCAGACTGCAAGATCTAAAAACATTCTATGGAAGACATCAAGAAAATTGAAGAATGAAGAAAATATTTCGTTGCTTGAGAAAAACATTGTACATCAGCCAATTTATAGGAGCAATGAAAGCTTATAGCGATAGCTAGAATATATGACTTATAACACAATGGATAAGGATGCTAAGTAAGCTTATTGGTTCCACGCTTCTTTATTGGAACTCTAATAGTCCCACCTTTATATAATTATGAGAAATTAACACCTATAGTATTTTTCACATTAAAATGAACACTTTCTAAATCATGTATTATAGTATTTTAATTTAAAATATTTTTATCTTTTGATTTAATTCTCTACTTGAGTTTTATTGGAAGATTAATGAAGTGGCAAACTAAAAAACACCCCTAATTTGACTACTTATTGGAAAATACCTCTAAAAGTCACATTATTTAATCCAATATAGATATGACCCCAATACACCTTCCCAATTTAAAAAACCCCTACTTTCACTAGATATTGTAGGTATCCATTTTTTCATTAACACTTTTTATTACCATTTATATTTTTTCATTAACTTCGAACTTCATTTTTTATACATGCCAATATAAAAACCTTTTACCCCTTATTATATGTTCAATATATTGTCATTTTTTCCTCAATATATATCCCCAGTATGAATGCATGTGGTAGGGTATTGTTACTCAGTATGAAGCCTTGTATTTCAACCTAAGGGTAATCTATCCACTCAAAATAAAAACCATACCTCAAATAAATTACACTATCTTTTAGAACTCCAAATAAACAAAATCTTAATTTGAGATTCCAAAAAATATTAAAAAATAATAAAATAAAAAACTAGAAAAACTAAAATTAATAATAAAAAAAACTATATAACAAAAATACAGCCATTAAAACAAATAAATATATAAGTAAAGATCAATTAACATGGGACACATCTATGCTAATATACACCCATAGAAAGTACTCAAAATACCAATAAAAGATGGAGTGAAAGAAATATTTAACCATATCATTAATAAAAATATCTAAAAATATTATATTTCAATATATTTAAATATGTCATAAACCTTTTAATTTTTATAAGATTTATTATATTAATATATCTATATTAACCATCGAGAATTATAAAAGCAATAAAATGCATAATAAAATTAATACAATAAAATTCATAATAAAATTAATAAGTAAATTGAAGTTATATCAGATTTTATTTTAAAATTTTAAAATTAAAACAAATTATTATATAACTATCCTATATCATATATACTTATAATCTAAATTTCTTCAATCATATATTGCTAGTAATATGGTTATTTTTAATAAATTATTATATATTCTTAAAAATTAAATCATATAATATTTTTCATTTATCACACTCCTTTCATATTATATTATTATTACTTTTCCAAAATGATAAGAATTATTATTAGTTTTCCAAAATGATAAAAATTATATTAATAATAAAGATATTATTGACATCATTTGAATATTAAGAAGAGAAAAATAAAAAATTTAAGATACATCAAATACATGTTTTGAATTATTAATAATTTTTAATTATAAAAATTAAAAATATAATATTAATAGTTAAATATTTCAAATTAAGTGATGATATAATAAAAAAATATCTTTTAACAATTAGTTTAATTGGTTAAAGTATGGGGAGATTACATGTTTAATTCTCCTTGATGCCTTGGGTTAAGTTAGGATTATTTTGACCCTATAAAATAAAGTTACTTTGAAAATAACAATAAAATAATGTTAATAAATTTTAAAATACACACTACAAATTCAAGTACTATATTATTTATTTATTAATATTTGCACATGAAAACTATTATAATATTAAAATATTTAAAATGTTAAAATAAATAAATTACATTATAATCCAAATCATAAAATACAATGTAAAAAAAATGATGAAAAATATATAAGATTTGAAAAAAAAAACTATTAATATTGGAAATCAAGAGAGATAATATAATCTTAAGTGTAATTTTCTATATTCTGAATTAAAAGTTTGAGTGGTCTTTTGATTCAATTTCCTTTTCATTAATATATGACCATGATGAAATTTATTTATTAATATTTGCACATTAAAACTATTATAATATTAAGATATTTAAAATGTTAAAATAAATAAACTGTATTATAATCAAAATCATAAAATACAATGTAAATAAAATTATAAAAAATATATAAGATTTGAAAAAAAACTATCAATATTGGAAATCTAGATAGAGAATATAATCTTAAGTGCAATTTTGTATATTCCGAATTAAAAGTTTGAATGATCTTTTGATTCAATTTCCTTTTCATTAATATATGATGATGATGAACTACCACTAAAACTAATATGATCTATCACATCTTAAGAATGTATGATGATAATGAATCACCACTAAAACTAATATGATCTATCACATCTTAAGAAAATAAGAAATTAATTGAGCTTTTTTAACATTTTATTTAGGAAAACTTTCCCAAACCACTCTAACCTATGTTGTCCAAACAAATTAAAAAAGTAATGCGACAAATATTTTAAAATTTAAAATGGATGCACTCAAAAATTTATGAGAAAATGATAAAATGATTTACAAATATACATAAAATTAAAATTGATATAACCATATTAAAATTAGTTATTACTTAGTATATTTAATATTCATTATATAAATACTATTATTTTATTATTATTTTCTTTTTCCATTAATGAATGGGCTTAAATTTATTTTCCTCTGGTTGAAAGATAAGAAAATTAACCCATGTGCATAAAGTTAAAGATGACGTAGACATCCTGAGATGGGTTACTATTTGATTCATTAATTATTCTTATAAAAATATTTTTACTTTATTTCTTCATTTATAACCATTATTATTTTATCATTATTTTATTTCAATAGGTATGTAAATAAATTCCAAAAAACCAAATTAATATAAATAATAAATTAAATTACATATAATTAAAACTAGAGTAACTTTGTTAACAAAAAGATTAATCACATTTAAGGTTGGATACCTCTTTTCAGCAGGTGAAATGCCACTAAGAAACCAATTCTGAAAAGGAAGGATTACCTGGAAAAAAATTTGATCAAATTTGTAAAAATACAAAAATTTATTAAAATTTAATATTCTTAAAAAAATAATTTGGTTTACATTATATATAATAAAACTCTAAATTAAAATGAATTTACCTACTTACTTTTATGCGGCGAGAATTTCTATAACAACCCAAAATAGATGCATAGGCTTTAGGCTTCAATCAACGATAAGTGAATCAAATAGGGATTGGACAAGATTTAAAAAATTGAATTGCTACCCGAATTCCTCACGGGACCGAACTCTGCCGAAGTTCTTGTTAATATATTATTTAACAAATTTTTTAAAGGAGAATTTGGCTCTCCATTGTGTCATCTGACTTTCATGACATCTGCTCCCTTTCAAAGATAACCCCGAACCTTTCACCTATGCAAGGAGTTTATCAAACTTAGTGTTCCATTCTCTAATTCATCTAGGAACTCAGTCACGGTATAACATGACCAGACTTCATAGTGAAGAATCTTGTATATTTTATTATTTATTTATCATTTGAGTATTTGACACTTCAAATCAGATGTAAACAGTGTTTTGTATATTTTATTATCTAAGTATTTGACACTTCAAACCAGATATAAACAGTACCCACCATTCATAAATCAGCAATCCAGTTTTAAAATAATTTGCAACCAAATTTATTTTTCAGAGAATTGTATAGTCCCTGCAGCAGCCAGGGACAAACAAGGCACTATTACACAACTGAAAATAACGAAGATGATATTCTCAGACAATGAAAAACATTTAGTCACTCTTCAAACTCATAATTGTAGTCTTTTTCTCTCCTCATAGATGATGGAAGCTAAATTTCCTCTCATAAATGTGAGATTCAAAAATTTGCAAGGATGGTTTGTCATTTTAAGGATTCAAAAATTTGCAAAGAAGGTTTAGTCATTTTAAGGATTCTTTGAGAGGAAGAAAGCTGACAAATCTATTTGAGAAAATTCAGATTAAAAGGGATATAAGAGGACTTTTAAATATATTTCGATGGGTTGAATATAATTAAAATAAGAAATCAAAATGCAACTACCCACTTAACAATGGCCAATAATTTGTGGGCCTAATCAAACTCAAACCTGATCAAGAGAAACTTTAGGAAAAAACAAGGTATAAAAAAAAAGTAGCCTCCTACCTAGATCATATTACAATAAATCTCTAAAAATACCATAAGAATCTTGTAGTCAATCTCTCATACCATACAAGAGTGCAAAAAACACCCACGGATTAGACTGCAAGATCTAAAAGCTTTTTATGGAAGAGATCAAGAAAATTGAAGAATGAAGAAAATATTTCATTGCTCGAGAAAAGCGCTGTACATCAGCCAATTTATAGGAGCAATGAAAGCTTATAGCCATAGCTAGAATATACGATTATAACGCAACGAATAAGGATGCTAAGTAAGCTTATTGGTTACTTGACTTATTTATTGGAATTCTAATAGTCTTATTTTTATATGATTATGAAAAATTAACACCTAAAGTATTTTTCACATTAAAATGAACACTTTCTAAATTATGTATCATGGTATTTTGATTTAAAATTTAAAATATTTTTAGATTTAGATTTAATTCTCTACTTGATTTTTGTGGCAAGATTATTTTCAACCCACCAGGGCTTCACTCAATGAACCTCTTAAGTATCAAGTGAGTTTGTGGCATACTAAAAAAACACCCCTAATTTGACTACATATTGGAAAATACCTCTAAAAGCCACATTATTTAACCCCATACATATATGAACCCAATACACCTTCCCAATTAAAAAAACCCCTACTTTTACTAGATATTGTAGGTATCCATTTTATCATTAACATTTTTTATACCCATTTATATTTTTTCATTAACTTCGAGCTTCATTTTTTATACAAGCCAATATAAAAACCTTTTACCCCTTATTATATATTCAATATATTGTTATTTTTTCCTCATATATATCCCTAATATAAATAGTAGAGTATTGCTGTCCATTGTAACCCTATATTTCAACCTAATAGTAATCCATCCATTCAAAAAAGAGCTTACCTCAAAAAAATTACACTATCTTTTAAAACTCCAAATAAACAAAATTTTAATTTGAGATTCCAAAAAATATTAAAAACCCATAAAATAAAAAACTAAAAAAACTAAAATTAATAATAGAAAAAATATATAACAAAAATACAAAAATAATTAATAGCAAATGAAACAAATAAATATATAAATAGAGATCTATAAACACGGTACACATCTATGCTAATATGTACCCATGAAAAGTACTCAAAATACCAATAAAAAATGGAGTGAAAGAGATATTTAACCATATCATTAATAAAAATATCTAAAATATTATATTTCAATATATATAAATATGTCATCAACCTTTTAATTTTTATAATATTTATTATATTAATATATCTATATTAACCTTCAATAATTATAAAAGCAATAAAATTCATAATAAAATTAATAAGTAAATTTAAGTTATATCGATTTTTATTTTAAAATTAAAATAAATTACTATATAACTATCATATATCATATATATAGGTATAGTCTAAATTTCTTCAATTATCTATTGATATTGATATGGTTATTTTTAATAAATTATTATATATTCTTAAAAATTAAATCATATTATATAGGTTTTATTTATCACACTCCTATCATTTTATATTATTATTACTTTTCTAAAATGATAAGAATTATTATTAGTTTTCCAAAATGATAAAAATTATATTAAGAATAAAGATATTATTGAAATTATTTGAATAATAAAGATAGTAAGTGAAAATCACGGTTGGTGAATTCGAACGAATTCCAGCGCATGCGGAGGATTGTTCTGTAACAAAGGTTTTGCATTAGGGTTTTGTCGCTGGTCACCATGGGGGGACGTGGAGGAGGGAGTTCCTCTCCCTCCTACAGTTAAGTAGCTGCGGATAGAAGCAAGGGAGCTAGATCGCACCGCTCCAAGTAACCAATGGAGGTGGCAACAGAGGCTATTAACACAGAAAAATCGGAAAATATCAGACCTCATGGATAGGAAGGGAATCGTGAGGAAGCTAGTAGAGAAAGGAGGACAGGGGGCAGCAGTCAAAAAATGGCTCCTATGAGTACAACAGTGGTCTGTAAACCCAAATCGACCATTATTCCTTGGGTCATTTTAAGTGAACCAGCGCTACAGGTGCACAGAGATTACATGGCGGAATACGCGGTTATCTAAAAATTTATGGGGATTTGGCCAATGGAGAAGGCTCTACAAGCATGGATAAGGAATCACTCGAAACCAAAGGGGGAAATAAACCTTCACCTTGGGTCCAAGGGCTTCTTCACAGTGGTGTTCACAAGCTTAGAGGATAAAGACATAGTGTTCGAGGGAGGACCCTATTTTTACGTTGTTGCAGGCCTTTACATGTGACCATGGATGATGAACTTTGTCCCAGAGCGAGAAAATTTCACATTGGTATCGGTATGGATAAGACTTTACTCCCTTCCTTTAGATTATTGGTTGTCGGAATCTCTAAAGGGTATCGGTAATAAACTAGGGCATTTAGTAAAAATATCAGATGCGACTCTAAAAGGTAGATACACTTCCTTCGCTCGAATTTGTGTGGAAATGGACTTATTTGGGGCACTTCCGGAGGAGATCATTTTAGAAGTGTGTGATGAATAATGGGTGCAGGCGGTGGACTATGAACATGTCCCATTCAGATGCCATAAGTGCCATGAACACGGGCACCTATACAAAGACTGCCCATTAAACAAATAGGAGAGAAATACAAAAACCACCACAAGCAAAGATCCCGAGGGTTTCACTAAAGTGGGGGGCAAAGGGAAAGGAGGAAAGTGGTACCAAAAGAAAACCAACGAGGATGGGCATTAGAGCCATAATAGTTTCAAAATATTAGAAGAAGATGTAAGAAACAACGGAGAAAACCAGGAATCGGAGACTAATACCAATGAGAAGGATAAGGATGCTAGCATGGAGGATATACCGGAGAACAACCAGTAAAAGGATGATCTACCGAACATTGTGGAGCTCAGTAGGGACCATGAGATGACCCGAAGTGAGGTGGGAACGTAGAACCATGAACTACAAGAGATTCTTGAGAGGGAGAACTTAGATCTAGAAAAGTTTCTGGAGCAGGGTATTGCCAAAGGAGTTGACTCCTTGCCAAAGGGGGAGTTTTTCAGGGTTCAACAACTCTTCCTTTGGAGATCCCAATCGAAGGGCTCTGGAATCAAGAGAAGCCATGAAAACCAGGAGAAAAGAGGGATGAAAACAATGGAGGAAACATTGGGGCATTATTCCAAGAATCCGGGTAGGAAAAGAGGGAGAAAAAGATAGAATGAGCTGCTGACTGAATGTGGAAAACTCATGACTAACTCAGGTAAGATGAGAGATCTCACCAACTACTCCTTTACAAACCTTTCTTAATGAATTTTACAACATGGAACATTAGGGGCCTAGGAAGTAAAAGGAAATAAAGAAATCTTAGCAGTAGAATAAAAGAAGAAAAACCAGACATGGTTTTTATTCAAGAAACTAAGTGTTTGATGGACAAGATCAGAGAAATACATAGCAAATGGCTAAGCAAGTATGAGTATCTAGAGGTTAAGGCAGATAACTCGGCAGGAGGGATTCTTACGCTTTGAGATCCACAGAAACTTGGAATCCTCAATGTGGAAGCATCCAGGAACTATCTATTGTTGGTAATTCAACCTTTGGGTGATAGGGAGACTTACATGATTACAAATGTCTATGGTCCTCAAAAGCTAGAAGACAAACTCAAGCTTCTCACCTCCCTTGAGGAGCTGAGAGAGAGATATTCTAATATGCTCTAGATTCTTGCAAGGGATTTCAATATGATCAAATCTCTTATGGAAAAAAAAGGTGGCACCAAAACCCTAGGCCGAGACTCCATTGCCTTCGAGAACTTCATAAATAATATGAGACTAGTGGATGTTGAAACAATAAATGGTACTTTCACCTGGAACAACAAGAGAGGAGGGGCTTCTCAAGTTGCCTCTAAAATAGACAGATTCATAATCTCAGAGGACCTCCTTCTCACAAGACTTGACTTGTCAGCTCTAATTCTTCCCTTTAGAGGCTCAGACCACTGGCCTGCCCAGCTTGAAGCCTCGTTTATGGGTACACCGAGGAACAAACCTTTTAGGTTTGAAAATTTATGGCTCTCTCACCCTGACTTCACTGACAATATTAACAAATGGTGCATGGAAGATATGCCCATTCAAGGCACTAAAATGTTCTTGTTGCAACAAAGACTTAAACTCATCAAATCCAGACTCAAAGATTGGAACAAAAAAGAGTTTGGTAATATTTTTAAAGCCAAAAGAGAAGTTGAACAGAAACTCCAGGGGATTAATTAGAGCATAATCACAGATGGTTTTACCTAGGAAAGGAAAACTCAAGAAAATTCTCTTCAGAAGGAATGGGAAGTCAGGTGCATCCAAGAGGAGATATTTTGGAGGCAGAAATCAAGAGTGCTGTGGATTAGAGAAGGGGAAAGAAACACAAAGTTTTCTCATAAATCAACTTTGGATCACTGGTCACATAACAGAATTTCAAAACTCAGAGATTCTCAAGGGAAAGAGCTTGTCTCCCACAAAGAAATGGAATCTATCCTAGTTCAACACTTCCTTAGGATTGTAAAGGAGCCTCTATTGGATAGGTCACTGTCCATTAATAATTTCACAAAGTACATGTTGGGTCCCTATAATACTAGTGATTACCCCATTACTATTGTAGTTATACCCCTTATTTATATTGTTGTGCCCCTATTACCGCCATATTATTATTTCTGTGCCCCATAGAATCCCTCTATTGTTATTTTTGTGGCTTTATATTATTATTGTTAGGTCGGCTGGATTATATTGTGACTCCTTAGACTCCTATATATAGAAAGAAGGTTTTGTCATTTGTATCATCCAAGAATTGTTCATTTATGTAATGCAAAGGAGGTTGCCCCCTCGAAGAGGCTGAATTCTAAGGCGTTGATCTATCTTTTCTTGAGCTGGTTTCATAACATTTGGTATCAGAGCTTTGGATTCTAGGGTTTCGCTGCTCCAAACAGGTCATCGTGGAATTTTCGCTATAACTTTTTTTCTGTGACGTTTCAGAAGTCGCAAAAAAAAACCCATTTGAGAAGAATTGACGCTGAACCTTGGGTCCAAATTTCAGAGCTTTTTGTGCGATATTTTCAGAGATATGATCTGAGGAAGTTGGTCTTTTTGCAGACTCCTGAATTACATTCAAAACAGGTGACCTGGGGAAAATCATCATAACTTTCTCTCTGAGGATCGGATTGAAATTTCGTAAAAAGGTACAGAAAGAGGACGGACTGTAGTTTCTTTTGGGTGTTTTTTAGATCCAAAGGTCGAAACAGTGACTCGTGGCACGTCGTACAAGTTAGCTCTACTGAACTAGTCTATAATCAAGTCACTGTGGGAGATTTCGCATAACTCTTCCTTGGAGAATCCAATTTGGGTCAGACTTGTGGCATTGGAAAGAGGACACAGAGAGCTACTACAGGTCACAAGTTCAGAACTAGATGACTAGAAAGTACAGAGATACATCAGAGGCAATATCGAGCTCCTACAAAGTGAAAAAAGGTGTGTAGATTTTTTTAAATTTTTGCTTAAGCTTGGTTTGAAAATTTATTTTGAAGGAATTCAAAGGGCATAGTAGAGCATTATTATCGGTAACTGATGCCCGAGGAAAGAAAATGCAAACACCTAGTAAGGAACCTGAAAGCTCTAGCATGACTCATGAAGAAGAGGAAGAAATGCTACATGATATATCAAAATTACAAGAACAAGTGCAACAAATGTCACGCTCACAAAAGTTAACAGATGCTAAGATAAATGGTGTGGAAGCTAAGATGAATGGCATGGAAGCTAAGATGGACAATTTGAAGATAGATTTGAACACAAATTTGAAGACAGGCATGGCAGATTTGAAGACAGATTTGACTAATTTTCTACAAGAAATACTTACTAATGGTGAAAAGGTAGTAAAGGAAACTCATGATGAGAACAAAAGAAATGTTAATCATGATTCCATAGACGCTAATGTTGGATCGAAGAATCACCAAATTCCAAAAATCGATATGAGGAAGTTTGATGGCAAGGATCCCGCCACATGGATATTACAGATGGAGCAATTCTTCGATCTCAATAATGTGCAAAACACACAAAAGGTACGTATGGCAACTTTATATTTGGAACCAAATCAGTTTGTATGGTATCAATGGCTTTGTTCTCGTAAACAATTTATCACTTGGGCAATTTTTATGGAAGAATTGATAGCACATTATGAGGATACAAAAAGAAACACTTTTTTTAGCCAATTGATAAGTCTCAAACAAAAGGGTTCAATAATGGAGCACATTGAGGAGTTCCAAAAATTGAACATAAGGGTAAAAGATATTCCAGAGGAGCATAGGATTGATGTGTTCATAGGGTCTTTAAAGGATAATATCCAACATGATGTGTGCCTTTGGGAACCTGATTCATTAGAGAAGGCATTCAGGTTAGCAAGAAAAATGGAAAGCAAAATTATGGCAACTAGGAAGCATACCATTCACAACTATAAAGACAGAAGTGTTGTTGCCCATAGTCTTCCACAACCTACAAGGTTGACACCACAACAATTGGAAGAAAAAAGAGAAAAAGGGCT
The DNA here is from genome assembly GCA_031772625.1 of Pinus tabuliformis. Lineage (NCBI taxonomy): Eukaryota > Viridiplantae > Streptophyta > Pinopsida > Pinales > Pinaceae > Pinus > Pinus tabuliformis. The sequence continues at coordinate 147,400,472 of CM062810.1, read as the reverse complement.
TTGTTACAATTGTGATAGCAAATACACAAAAGGTCATAAGTGTGCTGAGAAGAAATTATTCTACATAGATTGTGAAGAGGAAGAAGAAAAGGAGCAAGAAAGGTCAAAAGAAGAGAATATATTCCAGGAACAAAGCCTAGATGAAGAACAAATAAATCCGACCATATCTTGTAATGCATTGGTGGGAATTACCACTCCTCAAACCATCAAGATAGAAGGACAAATCAAGAAGAAAAAGGTAATAGTGTTGATTGATTCAGGAAGCACCCACAATTTTATTCATTGTAGGGTAGCAAAAGAATTGAATTGCTTCCTATATCCAGCACCAGAGTGTCAAGTGATGATTGCAAATGGAGGAACAATAAATTGTTCTGGAAAGTGCCATAATATCAAGCTATCCATGGGAGAATATGTATTGACTAGCCCAATGCTTTCCATTCCAATGGGAGGTGCTGATGTTGTACTAGGAGTCCAATGGCTACAATCCTTGGGTACAATAGCTTTTAATTTTCAAGAACTTTTCATGAAATTTTCTGTGGAAGGGAAGGAAGTTGAGTTAAGGGGTATTGCAGGGAAACCAGGTAATATAATCAGCTCTAATGGCATGACAAAGCTTCTAAAAAAGGAGCAAAGAGGTGTAATTTCACAATTATGTTCGCTAGATGTTTCCACATTGGAATCATCTATATCTCCAGATCTCCAAAAAGTCCTGGACAATCATTCCAAGGTATTTGAGACTCCCAAAGGTCTCCCACCTATGCGTGATCATGATCATGCTATTCATCTGATTCTAGGAAGTGTTCCTCCAAACATCAGGCCGTACAGATATCCATATGTCCAAAAAAGTGAAATTGAACATATGGTTGCAGAAATGCTAGAGGCTGGTATAATTCAACCGAGTCAAAGTTCTTTCTCAGCTCCAGTAGTATTGGTGCACAAGAAGGATGGATCATGGCGCATGTGTCCAGATTATAGGGAGCTCAACAAGCTCACTATTAAAGATAAGTTTCCCATTCCTGTCATTGATGAATTACTGGATGAATTGCATGGATCAATTTACTTCACCAAGCTGGATCTTCGTTCGGGATATCATCAAATCAGAATGAAGATTGAAAACATTCTGAAAACGGCATTTAGAACTCATGAGGGTCATTATGAATTTTTGGTCATGCCTTTTGGCCTTACCAATGCACCTTCAACATTTCAAGGTTTGATGAATTCAATTTTCAAACCATTCCTTAGAAAATTTGTGTTGGTATTTTTTGATGATATACTAATCTACAGCAAGTCTTGGAAGGATCATGTTGAACATGTTGACAAGGTGCTACAATTATTGGAGGAGAAACAATTATATGCAAAAAGATCCAAATGTTTCTTTGGAGTCCAAGAGGTGGAATATTTGGGTCATATTGTATCTCATGAAGGAGTTAAGGTAGACCCTAGCAAAATTAAATCCATTAAGGAATGGAAAATCCCCACATCCATAAAGCATCTGCGAGGATTTCTTGGGTTGACAGGGTATTATCGCAAGTTCGTTAAGAATTATGGGAGAATAGCAGCACCTCTAACAACATTATTGAAGAAAGATTCATTTTCATGGACTCCGGAAGCAACAAAGGCCTTTAAACATCTTAAAGAGGCAATGTGCCAAGCACCGGTCTTAGCTACACCGGACTTCACAAAAACCTTTATTGTGGAATGTGATGCTTCAGGAAATGGAATTGGTGCTGTTCTAATGCAAGATGAAAGACCCATTGCTTTTGAAAGTCGTCCAATCAAGGGAAAGTTTTTAAGAAAAGCTATTTATGAGAAGGAAATGTTGGCAATACTCCATGCACTTAAGAAATGGCGACCCTACCTAATGGGAAGACACTTCAAGGTAAAAACGGATCATGATAGCCTTAAATACTTTTTAGAACAAAGATTATCCTCTGAAGAGCAACAAAAGTGGGTCACAAAGATGTTGGGTTATGACTTTGAAATCATCTACAAAAAAGGGAAGCAAAATGTGGTGGCAGATGCACTCTCAAGAAAGGATGAGGATATGGAAGCATTGTTGTGTGCCATTTCTATTATCCAACCAGATTGGATAAACGAAGCAAAGGAGGAATGGAAGAATGACGAAGAAGTGTGGGCACTTATTCGAAAGCTACAACAAGATTCCAGTACTTCTGATACATTTAGCTGGAAAAATGATTCGTTATGGTACAAAGATCGATTATACCTCTATAAGAATTCCCAGCTAAAACAAAATATTCTTATGGAATTGCACACTTCTCCCTTAGGAGGGCACTCAGGATTTTTAAAAACTTACCACAGGGTTAAGAAGGAATTTTTTTGGGATGGCCTTAAATCAGATATTCAAAAGTTTGTGGCGGAATGTTTGGTTTGCCAACAAAATAAAGTTGAAACAATTAAGACACCGGGTCTATTACAACCTTTATCCATTCCAAGCCAACGTTGGGAGGAGGTTTCAATGGATTTTATCACAGGTTTACCCAAGTCTGAGGGAAAGAGTGTCATCATGGTGGTAGTTGACAGACTTACCAAGTATGCACACTTTTGTGCATTATCACATCCATTTAAAGCCAGTACAGTTTCTACTGCATTTATGGAAACAGTTCAAAAGCTACATGGAGACCCAAAGATTATTGTAAGTGACATAGATCCCATTTTCACTGGAAATTTTTGGACAAAATTATTTTCTTGTCTGGGTACTCAGTTAGCTCATAGCTCATCTTATCATCCTCAATCTGATGGGCAAACTGAGATAGTAAACAAATGTTTGGAAGGATATCTTCGTTGCTTTGTATCTGATAAACAGACACAATGGGTCAAATGGTTGCCTTTGGCTGAATGGTGGTATAACACTTCCTTCCATACAGCAACAAAAATGACCCCATTTATGGCACTTTATGGGTACCAACCACCATCAATCACATCATATTTAAGAGAAAATTCTAAGGTTCAAGCAGTGGAACATCACATCGAACATCAACAACAGGTCCTCCAACTCTTAAAGGATAACCTCGTGTTGGCACAAAATAGAATGAAACAACAGGCAGATCAACATCGCAGTGAAAGAAGTTTTGATGTAGGTGATTGGGTATTCCTACGGCTACAACCATATAAGCAAATGTCCCTAAAGCAAGCTAAGAAGGATAATAAATTATCACCAAAGTATTATGGTCCGTACAAGGTGTTGGAAAAGATTGGTACTATGGCATACAAATTGGAGCTTCCTGCAGCTTCTCGATTGCACCCAGTTTTCCATGTTTCATGTTTAAAGAAGGTTATAGGCGACAAGCTCCCAGTTCAAACAATATTGCCAGAACTTGACGAGGAAGGAAAAATTATATTGGAACCGGAAGCAGTCACAGAAACAAGAACTCGACAGCTACGAAATCGATCAATTTCAGAGTATCTTATCAAGTGGAAGAACTTATCCGCTGAAGATTCCACATGGGAGGATGATAATTTTATGCAGAAGTATCCAGAACTACTCAAGCGTTGAGGACAACACTTTTTTGAAGGAGAGGGGCATCTTGGGTCCCTATAATACTAGTGATTACCCCATTACTATTGTAGTTATACCCCTTATTTATATTGTTGTGCCCCTATTACCCCCATATTATTATTTCTGTGCCCCATAGAATCCCTCTATTGCTATTTTTGTGGCTTTATATTATTATTGTTAGGTCAGCTGGATTATATTGTGACTCCTTAGACTCCTATATATAGAAAGGAGGTTTTGTCATTTGTATCATCCAAGAATTGTTCATTTATGTAATGTAAAGGAGGTTGCCCCCTCAAAGAGGCTGAATTCTAAGGCGTTGATCTATCTTTTCTATCTTTTCTTGAGCTGGTTTCATAACAGTACATTCCCGAGCTTGTTACAAGGGAAGACAATCAAAATCTTAACAGGCCAGTGTCTGAAGATGAGGTCAGTGAAGTTATCAATGAGATGCAAAATGGGAAAGCTCCTGGCCCGAACGGATTCAATGTGTACTTATTCAAAGCATGTTGGAAAATAGTCAAACAAAACATCCTTGAGGTTGTGGAAGACTCTAGAAGATCCAAAATAGTTTTGAAGGCTCTCAATGCCTCTTTCATAGCTTTGATTCCAAAACAAGAAAAACCTATGACACCAAACATATTCAGACCCATAACTTTATGTAATGTGGTATACAAGATTATTTCCAAAGTGATCGCTAGCTGACTCAAGGCCCTTCTTCCAGCTCTAGTCTTATAGGAGAAAACTGGCTATGTGGAAGGACGAAAAATTCTCAATAACATCACACAAGCTCATGAGATGGTACACTCTCTTAAGAGCAATAAGAAAGCTGGTATGATCATACAGCTTGACCTAGCGAAAGCTTATGACAAGCTAAGTTGTTCTTACATCAGGGCTATGCTGAGAGCTTATTGTTTCGACCAAAACTAGATTAGATGGGTTATGGCCGTGGTATCTACGGCTAGTTTTTCAATCCTGCTTAATGGCTAGCCCTCAAGAACCTTTATGCCTTCCAGGGGTCTCAAACAAGGAGATCCACTCTCCCCCTTCCTCTTTGTGCTCGTGATGGAAGGGCTAGGTAGAGTGATAAAAAGTGCAAGAGCTGAAGGAAGAATCCAGGGACTAAAACTTACCATAGATGGAGATGCTTGAACTCACCAAGAATTTATGGATGACTCTATGCTATATGGCATTCCCATAGTCAAGGAAGCCAAAGCTTTTAAACAAATCTTGAATGACTTTGCTATGGCTACTGGTACAGAGGTAAGCCTTGACAAATAAAAAGTTTTCTTTTTGAATACTGACATTGTTATTTAGAGAAACCTCACCAGAATTCTAGGGTTTCAAAGGGATCAGCTACCTTCTAAGTACCTTGGAATCCCTCTTACAGACAAATCTCTAAGTAGGTAAGTATGGGAGCCAGTAATAAACAAAATTCAGGGCAAGATCATGGAATGGACATGCAGATATTTGAATTTCGCAGGGTGCCTTGTGCTTACAAAGGTTGTCTTGTAGGCCATACCCATTTTTATGATGTCAGCTCTTCCTGCTCCTATAAGAGTTATGCAACAGATCATGAACATTCAAAGAGATTTTCTCTGGGGAAAAGGGGAAGAGAAAAAGATATGGGCATTGGTAGCTTGGGACAAGATCTGCAAACCTAAGGCCCATTGTGGTTTGGGGCTTCGTGACCCTGAAACCTTAACAGAGTCTTAGGTGTAAAACTTTGGTGGAGGTGGCTTGAGGAATCGACAACCCCCTAGGCCAAGCTTTGGAAACAGAAATATGCAAATAATTGGTAGGAGAGGGATCATATCTGAATGTCTAGGCTTATTAAGGGCTCCCATATTTGGAATCTTGCTTGGGAAAATAGAGCCATTGTCCAACAGCAAAACTTTTGGGAGATCCGAGCCAGAAACCTGGCAAGATTCTAGGAGGACAACTGGTAGCAGGAACCAAACTTGTTTAGGGAAGAACTAACCGCTCTCAAGAATGACACTGACAACAAAGTCTTATACATGGTAAGTGACTTCTGGGATCAGGCAAGGAACGATGGTAAATGGAGAATATGGAAGGATCTGGGCTATAGTGTGGAGAGCCCTTTGAAAGCTCAGGCAGACTTTTTTGCTCAAGACTTGGAATAGAGGAAGATTTGGGTATCGTCCTCGTCTGACCAACTGAGATGGGGAAAAAACATAGAAGGTAACTTCAACCTCAAAGAAGCTAAACGAATAGCCCTAGGGATTGATTATCAAAACCCTGATAAGGTATGGAAGGACCTGTGGCAGCACTAGCATTGGATGAAAATAAAGCTGTTTATGTGGCTGGTTCAACAAAAGAAAATTCTAACTTGGGAAAAGCTTCTGAGAAGGGGTTTTGTTGGCCCATCCAAATGCCATCTATGTGGCTCACAAGAAGAGATGATGGAACACTTACTCAAACCTCTGCCCTTTCACCTCTACCTTGTGGGATTGGGTGGCCTCAATCTTCAGGTAGACTGACAGGGACAGACTTAGCATTACAAACACTTTGAAGAAATCGAGAAAAGACTTCTCAGGCAATGAAGTCATCAACAAAGCTTGGACTCTGGTTCCAGGCTCCTTAATCTGGGATTTCTGGAAAGAACGCAATGGCAAGATTTTCAAGAATAAAACTAGCTCAACCCAGAACATTATTGCACAAATTTTAAGGCAGCTCAAAGGCACTCTTGGAGCCCTTTTTGGGAGACCTCTTGAGGACCCTACTCTTGTACAGGATGCTCGTATACTACTACAGCTGGGTCTCCATTCGCTAGCTCCCCAGAGCATAAACAAGGGTGTGAGCCAAACAAAAGCTGATAAAGACTTCTGGCAACCTCCTCCTCATGGTTTCTTGAAATTCAATATTGATGGAGCCTCTAAAGGTAACCCAGGGATAACTGGTTTTGGAGGGTCATCAGAGATGAGCAGGGGGGCATTAAGGACATATTTCATAGTCATTTGGGGACTGCCACTAATAACATGGCGGAGCTCATGACATTAGAGCAATGCCTAGAAATACTGATTGAGTCAAATTTACATAATGCCATCATTGAAGCAGACTCTAAATTGATTATTAATGTGGCCAAGAAGATATGCAATGGAAAAGCACCAGGAAAAGTTTCAAAACATTGGAAACTTTTACAGGTCTTTCAGTGTATTCATACCCACCTTCAAACGCTGAGAACGGTTAGCTTTCTTCATGTGTGAAGAAAAGCCAACAAGCTAGCTGATCATCTAGTGAATGAAGGAGTGTTATGCAAAGAAAGTTACAACAGGTATGCTTGGGATTTGTTACCCTCTGGGAAATTGCGTGAGGATTGTCAAACACAGGTGGCCAAAGACATGGAGCACTTCCAGACTATTAAAAATGAACAAGGAAGAAGACTAGTGGGAGCAGGAGTGAGTGGAAGCGAAAGTTTTTTTTTTTTTTTAACCGTTGATCCCTTGAAATGCGTAAAACAAAGTTTCCTACAGGGGAGGGGCACTGGGTAAATAGGAGGCTTCTTGGAAGGTCACCGATCACAGATCTTGATAGCCTTCTCAATCAAATGGACATTGGGAGGGAAAGTGATTGAAGGTTAACTATACAAGCAGACCTGAAGATTTTTAGATCAACGGCTCATAATCTTCGTTGGGTCCATAAAGAGGCTAAAGACCATGCAAGTTTCTGATCCGATATCTTGGAGGACTAACAGATCAATATGGACATTATCGTATGGATATCGGGTTCCAAAAGTAATCAAAGGTTATGTCTCAACTCGGACCCGGAATTTTATAAACCGATGGCTCATAATCCTTATCGAGTTCATGAATCGGGTAAAAGGGGCGCATGTTGCCGAGGTGATAGTGTTCATGACCGTCGGTTCTTAAGGGATCTAGATCGAAGGATCATCGGGTCTCAATAAGGGAGGATGTTAAGTCCTTGAACGGACCTGGAGCTTTATACTTTGACAATTCATTTACCCTGTCGGCCCCGTAAAGCTGGTAAAGGCTGCGCATATCTCTGAAGCAATCTTGTTAATGATTGTTGGATCACTGGGGGTCTCAAAGGATAGCCATTGGATTGGATATGGGGCAAAGGTTTAGATGTATGTTAAGGTATAAGGTTGCGAGTTTGCTTTAGGCTTGTTTTAGGTTGTTTCGGGTTAATCTTCATCGGGTTAGCCCTTGATGGTCTTCACACTCGTAAAGACATGTAATTTATGTAACATTTCTTGAGGATAAATAGAAGGCTCCACTCTTACTTGACCAAAAAAGAAATTGTTTAAATAATAATAAGAAAAAAAAAAAAAAAAAAATACAGTAAATACATGTTTTGAATTATTATTTTTTTTAATTATAAAAATAAAAAATATAATATTAATAGTTAAATATTTCAAATTATTTTAACAATTATATTAAATAAAATAATATATATTAATTTAAGTGATGATATAATAAAAATATATTTGTTAACAATTAATTGGTCAAAGTATTGAGAGTTCACATGTTTAATTCTCTTTGACCTTTTTGGGGTTAGGCTATGATTACTTTAGCCTTTTAAAGTAAAGCTACTTTGAAAGTAATAGTAACATAATGTTAATAAATTTTAAAATACATATTACAAATTCAAGTACTATATTATATATATTTTAGTGAGATTTCTTTATTAATATTTGCACATTCAAACTATTATAATATTAAGATACTTAAAATGTTAAAATAAATAAACTGCATTATAATCAAAATCATAAAATACAATGTAAATAAAATTATGAAAAATATAGAAGATTTGAAAAAAAAAACTATTAATATTGGAAATCAAGAGAAAGAATATAATCTGAAGTGAAATTTTGTATATTCGGAATTAAAATTGAATGATCTTTTGATTCAATTTCCTTTTCATTAATATATGATGATGATGAGCGACCACTAAAACTAATATGATCTATCACATCTTAAGAATATGTGATGATAATGAATCACCACTAAAATTAATATGATCTATCACATCTTAAAAAAATAAGAAATTAACTGAGATTATTTAACATTTTATTTCTATGCTTGAAAAAAATCTAAAAAACTTTCCCAAACCACTCTATGCTATATTGACCAAACAAGTTAAGAAAATAATAAGACAAATATTTTAAAATTTAGAATAGATGCGCTAAAAGGAAATAAAATGATTAGGAAATATACATAAAGTTAAAATTGATATAACCATATTAAAATTGGTTATTACTTAGTATATTTAATATTATTATATAAATACTATTATTTTATTATTATTTCCCTTTTTCATTAATAAATATTAAAAATTTGATTGGCCTTAAATTTTTTTTTGCTAATTGAAAGATAAGAAAATTAACACATGTGCATAAAGTTAAAGATGAGATAGACATCCTCATATTGGTTACTATTTGATTTATTAATTATTCTTATAAAAATATTATTACTTTATTATTATTTTATTTCTTCATTAATAAATATTATTATTTTATCATTATTTTATTTCAATTTTTAAATAAATAAATTTTAAAAGACAAAATTAATATAAATACTATTATTAATAAATTAAATTACATATAATTAAAACTAGAGTAAACTAATAAACTTTATGACCTCACTCCTCACCTCTAAAATTTATGGCCTTCCCAAGATTCATAAATTTGGGGCCCCTTGAGACCTATTGTTAACACAATAGGTGGGCCTTTTTATCTTCTTGCTAAATTCTTAGCTCTTAGGTTCAAACGTCTTGTAGGTTGTACAGATTCCTATGTTAAGGACTCTGCGTCCTTTGTTAAGGAATGGAAGGATGTAAAGTTGGACTTAGGCGATTTGCTTGTTAGTTTTGGCATTGTTTTCCTTTATACCAAAATCACCATTCAAGAGGCCATTGATGTCATAAGTTGGATCACTAACCAAGACACTGCCAAATTGGGTGGTCTCTGCCTCACCTCGACTTTTTCAGTTTCCAAGGTGAATTCTATGAGCAAACCTGCGGAGTTGCGATGGGTTCCCCTCTTTCCCCCATTGTTGCTAACCTTTTTATAGAATATTTTGAGACCAAGGCCTTAGCCTCAGCTCAATTTCGCCCTAAGAAGTGGAAGAGGTTTGTTCATGACACTTGTGTCATCTCGCCCCATGGTCGTGAGAAGTTGGATCTATTTCTAAACTACCTTAACTCCCAATTTGAATCCATCAAGCTCATGATGGAAGTAGAGGTGGATGGATACCTTCCTTTCCTTGACATTCTCCTCTCTAGATTGGATGATGGTTATGTTTCTCACGAAGTTTTTCACAAAAAAACTCACACAAAACAATATCTTTATGCTAGTTCTCATCATTTTTCTGCTCAGAAATTTGGTGTTCTCAGCACCCTTGCTACCCGTGCTTTGAGAATATCTGATGAAAACCACCTAGAGCAGGAGAAATCTCATCTCCTTGAAGTTTTTAAAATAATGGGTACAATAGAACTCAGAGCCTCAAGGCCTTTCAAAGGGACTGTAAAGAATCTAGATTTAAAGCTGCTCATATTTATCCTATTTCCAAGGTTCATCTCTCATTTATTCAAGGGACCACAGGTAGGATTTCCCATATCCTTAGACGGAATAATGTCTCATCTTCTTTCAAACCTCTGAAAAACATTAGAAATTCTATAGGTTCGGTTAAAAACCCTATTGACCTGAAGGACATGAAAGGCGTTTACGTGGTTCCATGTTCTTGCAGTACTCCATATATTGGAGAAGCAGGTCGATCGATTAACCAGAGGATGCATGAGCATGTTGCATACATAAGGCGCAATCGCTCCCGCGCGTCAGCTCTAGTTGAGCATGCGGAAAAATCTAAGCACCATGTTTATATTGAGTATTCCAAAGTCATTGCTAGGGTTGACTATTTCCACCATAGGACACTTAAGGAAGCTATTGAGATTGAAAGGCATGCTAGGAATCTCAACATAGATGATGGTTGGAAATTGAGTAGGAGTTGGATTCCAACCCTCTCCTTATGATCCTCTTGACTCTTTTCCCTTTATATTTTTTCTCTTTGTCTTTATATATGTATCTCATATTCTCAAGCTCCTGGGTACTTTATTTGATGTAATTTCCCTCCTCTCTATATTTTTATAACATATATCCTTATTCATTTTTCGACCCTATTTTTAACTTAACTAAAATCTATTATTAAAATCCTAAGTACTCCAATGATATTTAACCTCTCTTTACTTTATAATATATAATATTTAGATCTAAACCTTATTTTTAATAGTATTTATAAACCCCCTGCATCTGTTTTTATTGAGATTTATAGCTTACTCTTAACCACTTATTAATTTATTTTTATATGCTAATTTGTAACTAAATTTACGATATTTATTATTTCCTTTCCCTTTTAGTTTATTTTTGAAACCTCTCTTTACCTTATTTGTTATATTAGAACTATATCTCATAACCTTATAACCTAATTATTTAATAACAACTATTTTTAACCTATTCTCAACCCCTTATAACTTTATTATTAATGAACAACAACTATTTTTAATTACTTATTCTTAACCATCCTTATTAATTTTCTTAACAATATCAATACTCCTATTATCTATTTTATAACTAAATTTAGAACATTAATTAATTTATAACTAAAACACTAAATAATTTAGAATTTAGAATATGATTTTAAAATAAAATTATTTAATTGTTGACTAGTTTCCAACTGCTAGTTTTTTCAATGGCTTAGAGTTAACCTTGGGCTATGATGCATCCTTACTATTTATTCATGAAAATTGTATGATTTTTTCACCTTTCCCTGAGATGAACCACATTGGTTGGTTGGTTCGAAAAGTCCATCAAATCGTAATGATGTGATTAATCCTAAATTTTTTTATCTACAATATGGATCACAAAAGTCTCAATATAACAAAACTAATAAACTTTGTTGTATTGAGGCTTATGTGATCCATATCAAGTTTATGAGAGATTCTTCGGCTTAAATGACATTTCATTTGTGTACGCATTTTGAACCAACCATTGTTCATTCACCTTGTCCTCACCATGAACCACACTGGTTGGTTCCAAACGGGTCTACAAATGAAATATCATAAACTAATAAACTTTGTTAATAAGAAAATTAATCTTATTTAAAGTTGGATACCTCTCTTCAACCTGTAAAATGCCCACTAAGAAAACAATTCTGAAAAAAATGAATTACCGGGAAAAAAATCTTATCAAATTTATAAAAATACAAATATTTATTCAAATTTAATATTCTTAAATTAATTTGGTTTACATTATATATAATAAAATTCTACTTTTATGTGGTGAGAATTTCTTTAACAACCCAAAATAGATGCATACACCAATTCTCAAAAAGAATTCAACCATATTTTTGTTATCTTCATTCGCTTTAGGCTTCAATCAACGATAACTGAATCAAATACTGATTGGACAACATTTAAAAAAATGAATTGCTACCCGAATTACCCACGGGAGGATCATAGAGACCGAACTCTGTCACTAAGGTTATAAATACAAGTTCCTGTTAATATATTATTTAACAATTTTTTTAAAGGAGAATTTGGCTCTCCATTGTGTCATCTGACTTTCATGACATCTGCTCCCTTTCAAAGATAACCCCGAACCTTTCTACTGGTTCCTGAGGGGCGAATGAGGTGATCTGCTGAGCTTTCACACATTGAAAAATCAGTGTCAATCTATGCAAGGAGTTTATCAAACTTAGTGTTCCATTCTCTAATTCATCTAGCAACTCAGTCACGGTATAACATTGACCAGACTTCATAGTGAAGAATCTTGTATATTTTATTATTTATTTATCATTTGAGTATTTGACACTTCAAATCAGATGTAAACAGTATTTTGCATATTTTATTATCTAAGTATTTTCAAACCAGATAAACACATAAACAGTACCAACAGTATTTACACCATTCATAAATCAGCAATACAGTTTTAAAATAATTTGCAACAAAGTTTATTTTTCAGAGAATTGTATAGTCCCTGCAGCAGCCAGGGACAAACCAGGCACTATTACACAACCGAAAATAACGAAGATATTCTCAGACAATGAACAACATTTAGTCACTCTTCAAACTCATGGGAGTCTTTTTCTCTCCTCAATCATGGATGTGTAGTAGCTTGTTCTCTCATAAAAAATGAACAGACACTAACTTCTCATCCTAGACATTTTCTCTCCTCATTCATGTATGTGTAATAGTTTTTTTTTTTTTGAAATGGGGAGGGCGAGGTCCCCTTAAGAAGCTGTTTTAGGCCCAATGATCAATATACATTATGTACAACCATTAAAATCATCATACATTATGTACAACCATCACATCACAATCAAATCATCATATGTTGCCACAGCAGCGCTACAAACGGGCTCGAACGCTGACCCGGTGCGAGAAAACTGTCATCCCCAGCCTGGTGACCATGCACTCATGGGCCAATAGCTTGTTCTCTCATCACAAATGAACAGACACTAACTTATTTTGAGGCAAAAAGCTCACAAATTTAGCTACTTTCTGAATGAAATTTTCTTTAATGGTGATGAATTGATCCATTAAATCCTTGTATATGTTTTAACCATCATTCATATTACTGTCTAGGCTCTCTGGAAACAAATGGTATATATTCAATCTATAAATTTTAAATCTTGGTGTAGGTTTTTACAATTTTTATATTATAGGAAAACAAACTGTGTAAGAAGTGTAAGAAGTGGTAAGAAACTGTGAAATTTCCAATGTTTTTGTAAAGCCTTCCATAAAAAAGACTAAACAAAGAAAAACAT